>WIWV01000256.1:0-11020 GCA_014839625.1 Penicillium ucsense
TGTGGTTTTGGTTTGTTTCCTCTATGACTCGACCTGTCTGGTGAGATCAGACTGCCTTGAGCATTCCCCTCTTTACTATCTATTATTAATAGTTAGAGTCTTACGCGTATAAATATACTAGAGCCTAAAGATTATTCATCTTTCTATTTACTTAAATAGAGAATATTCTATCTAGGACTTTCTATAGGGATTCTACTATCTTACTATAGCCCGTCCTACGATAAGTATTCAAGGCTATACTTCGCCTTCCTTATTTCTTCCTTTCCTTTTTCCCCTTTATCTTAGTTTCTTCGTTATATAGGATATAGTTACTTTACCTTCTTCCTTCTATACGTAGGTTCTTATAGCTATACTGCCTAGGAGTTATAGTTACTATAATTAGAACTCAGAAAATACCCTTTATGTTATTATATTAGTCCTAGAAGTCGCGGAGCTTAGGTATCTAAAGAGTAGCTTACTGGAGTTCATAAGATTTTATAAGTTTGTTATCGATAATATTCACGCTTGTACTAGTATCTAGGCTGATTTCAAAGGTAGTAGTATCCTTAATATCTATAAAGGACTTGATTATTAGAAGAATCTCTATAAGTAGCTATTAAGTTAGGGTTATAGAGTTTACTCAGACTTACTAATATTACCTGCTCATCGGCTGCAAGATATGGAAGTGGTGCGTGGCGGAACGATACGAGAAAGTTCGTCAAGTTCATAGGTTTGGGTTTGGAGCAGCCTCTGAACGCAAGAAAGAGGGGTTTCAAAGCAGACAGTCTCAGCTCCGCACTCTCACACTGCCAATATTGGAAAAGTTCATTCCCCGCGTGAAGGGCTACTTGCCTCTCCCAGAGTGTCGCCTGATACCCAGTATGACTCGTGAGCTTCCTCTCGATTGCGACGACTCCTCAGGCTAATACAAAGTGATGTTTTGAAGAAGCCATCGAGTCATTTATACAAGATATATGAGATTGGCGGGCAATTAGGCGCCCCTGATTATTTGACATTATGTTTGAATGACGACGGTCTTTCGACTGAGAGCGTCCTCAAGATGGAACCCAAATACGAGACGGTAAAGATCGACTAACCACGAATATTGACCATTGCGGGCCATGGTCTGACAAGCATGCGCCATATCGACAGCACTCACTCGAGCCTGGAACCCAGCATTGCGGAAGGCCGGATCGTAGACTACAAGCTTTCGATAGCTTTTGAGTAGCGACGTTTGCCATGGAGCCGAGCCAAATGCGTCTGACGGTAGTGATTTCACGAACGAGCTCAAGGGCTGTGAAGAACCCCGCTGGTAGCCACTATTGATAGCGGCCTTGGTGACTAACACCTTCAATCGCGTGAAATTTGGATCCTCGGACATCGTGGTCACAGTATTTGCTGACGAAGCGGTTTGGCCGGAGGATCGAGATTTCTCAGACACATTCGACACATTCGAGGGCCATTTGGAATGAGGAGGGGTATGCCCGGAACCGTGACCTAGCACCAAGATATTAGGGACCTGCGCTTCGTCTGGAGAGACGGTCGCGGTGTCGTCAAATATTGTTGTTGGTGTCTCGGGATTCGGTGTCTGTAAAAGCATGTCCTCTGCGTATTCAAGTTCCGACTGTCTGGACATCTGCTGGAATGCTTGAGCAAAGGTCGCTTGACTTGGGCGTGGAGTGCCTCGATCCGAGCTGCGCATGCTGTTCAGGGTCCAGCCCTCTCGAAAGATGTCGCAAAGCTCCCAGCAAGCCTGAACCGCGGAACCCAGCAATTCTTCGTCGAGTTCCCTGCCCTCCCGCTTAGTCTGACGGATGCTGAAGAGCATTTCTGCCAACGCCCAACAGGCACTGAGCAGGGAATCTGTTTCCGTTAGTCGGGTTCTCTGCTTCATCAGGCGATGACACAAAGTGATATAGAAGTCTAACGTTCGCTCCCGGAAGGCATCAGGCAGGTTGCGATCGTGAGTGTTGTACAGGTGATTGTTCAGCTCAAAGCTAACTCGTAACACCGAGTCGGTCGGTTCGCTATCGCAGACCCGAACCTCAAACAGGGCCTGGCAGAAGTCTCGACACAGGTCAAGCGTAGGGACGACTTGCGACCAATAGTCATCATCACGGGTCTCGTATAATTTCTGGCATAGTCTCCAGCATGATCGCCACGCATCTTCTTGCATACCGTCATGTTGAGATCGTAAAAGTCGTCCTCGATTGATGTAGCTCAAACTTGACAGCGTATTGCAAAGAGTCCAGCACTCGGTCAGGGCCGTGCGCAGGGCATGGATCTCTACCCCTTGGGTACCAGACTGCGCAGGCGGATGGTCAGCCCCCATGCTCGAATTCTCCTCTATATACGATCTGAATTCGCCACCCTCCGGTATATCTTTGCAATGAGTTTTTAGCCTTTGCCGAGATAGCATCACCCGGTCATCAGCCGGCGATTCACATACCTTCCAAGCTACTTGAGCGGGTGCGTCGTCCAGATTCCTCCAGTTCTTGCATTGTCTGCGCACGTGGAGTCGCGCGATCGGACCAGTCCTGAGCCCGCGGCACGTTGGTGGTGATCGGTGGAGGAGAAATAGGACTTGTGCCAGTCTTAGCAGCCAAGGTCACATTGTTAGCCCAAGTATGTACAAGTGTTAAAAGTCATTCGGTTGCATAGACGATATTTACCCTGTTCCTATTGGGCGGTGCAAGAATTTCCAGCGCATCAGCAGAGTGACGCGCGTTCGATTCAGTTGCGGAACGCGAATCTTCCTCGTCGTCGCATGACTCTTCCAGTGTTTGTTCTAGTTGTGTCTATCAAATGGGTTGTTAGTACACCCTCGTTGGCCTTGTATCTCCCTCGTAAGACTGAAAGACCCTCACAAATTCGCCGAAGCCCGCGGGCGCATGAATCACCGATTGTGGTGCTTCATCCTCATCGGATCTCGCGACAGTTCCAGTACGGCCCATTTGTGCAGTTTGAATCTAGCTCAATCAGCATGCGATTTGGAAGCTTTCGAACGACGGGGTATAGAACACTGCTGGAAGCAGCTCATTATCCTATACTTTACAAACGTACTTTCAAGCCCAAATGAGGGGACACGCCGGACCTAGTTTCTCTTCCGGGGGATGCTTGAGCAGCCTTTGCTTGATTATGTGTATTGTGGTTGTTGTTGTGGTCGTTGCTGAGAGTTAAGTCGGAATCTGAGCTGATGTCCTTCTGCTGCTCATGACTGTGCCGCAATCCAATCTCTTTTATGTTCGAGGATTCTGGCTTGTCGGCAAAGTGAATTGCGACATCATCGGGGATAGAGGAATTTCTCGCCGACCTGCGCATATATCAGCGACCATTGGATGGACGTGAGGACACGCGTATCTGTGGAAGTCCAACGCGATAGCTTGATCTCACATTGACTCAGATCCGGCGAAAGAGCTGTGAATGTCACGATAGGGCAAAACAGACAGCGGTGAGCTGACGGCCATCATGGCCGACGGCTTGGGATGTTGTCGCAGCGAAGGAGGGAGAGATTCAGGGGAGTGAGATGAAGGCGAATTGGCACGCTCGCTGACAGCTCCAAGATGCCCTCAACTTGGGCTGTTTTGTATCAGCGAAGTCCTCGCCCAGCTGGGTCCTCGGCTAGCTACCCCAGCTTTCCGGAGTCCAAATCTCACGCGTTCGACTAACACGCAGGCGCTGTCGGGTTTCGATACAGATGTTTTGATGCGGCAGAAAGCGTGGGAAAATGAAAAGTCAAAACAATGGCCACAGAGAAATTCGAACATCTATCAAAATGCCCACAAGAGTTCCAGGCACATATGGGCAGCGGGGGAATTGAGAAAAGAGAGATCCGACATGGCGCCTGGGGCGTGATGGACATGCATCTCGGGCCTTTGTACTCCACTCAGACGCCGGCAAGCGGGCCCCCAATTCGATCAACTAGTCCACATGGGGATGTAAAGCGCTTGCGCCAGCTCGGACCACCTACAGATGGCTTGATGGAACTCTGTTGGATGCAAACTGGTCATGCATGCTTTCGAGGTTGATCGGGGAAGGCCAGCAGTTCGCAGCGGGCTGGATAAAGCCGCCTGGTCACTCCCCAATAGTCACTGGGTTGGAAAACATCCAAAACCTGCTTCAATCTCTATGATTGTCATTTGTTTGTGCTGTTGCTGTTAGGTCTCTCGCGCAGTGGTTTCACGACAAATTGAGGGAATGAAAATATGCGTAGGGTTCTAAACGACCCTCCGCTGCTTCTCCCGAGTCGAGTGGGAACATGGACGTCGAAGGTTCTGGATAAGGAATGTTTTATTGGTGCACGCCCTGGCGGTTTGCAGCTGCGATTGATCACTTCACCGGGGTGCTTATGCGACCGATATTCATCAGAAGAACAACCGAGACACGTCAAATGAGAGATGAAGGAAATCAATTTCTACAAGTGAAGCGGCCTCCATGGACGCCTAAGAATTCAGAGCTGTGTGTAACGCCTCCCAGATGCAAATTAACCAAGTCATTGCGCAGCCTGCATCGCCATAATGGCTCTCGTCCTTAACCCGTGTTGAGTAGTGACCTGCCTTATCACGATAGGCAGAAACCTCAGCCAGCAAGCGTGGTGACTCAACAGCCAGTGTCGATCAGGAAGATAGTTCGTCAGATGGAAACACCACTAAAAGGAAGGAATCAAAGCTTGTGTGGAAGCCAGCGATGCGATAAAGAGGGTGAATTTTTGGGCGGTCGCGCATATGTGTGTGTCATTCGAGGCAAGCTTGGAGTATGACTCATTGAGGATACATCGATCGTGACCAGCGGTCGAGGAATGATGGTGAATGACAGCTTTATTGCTCCAGGGCATTTGCGCGCTCTCGCTCGGCCGTATTGTACCTACAGTGAAGGGGAATGTCAGTCTTCGATCACTGGCTAGTGAGATTTTGCTGCGTACCGAAGAAGCTTCTCAATCAGATCGACGTGGGTCATGACCATTCGACGGCAGCAGTAGCGACGGCAGCCCAGCTGATCCATGGCGTCACTGAAGGAATTGTTAGTATTGTGCAAATCTGAGATACGATTATTCTGGCTTGACAGATGCCCTTACCCATCGCCGACACCCTGGTCGAGTAATTGCAGGTACCGTTCCCAGAGGTCACCAACAACCTACGGCGATGGTCAGCGTATGAGTCAATAATAGGAGAAGAAAAGGCATAGCTACCTTGCCACAAGAGAAGCAGCGCACTGGAATAATCATGATGGGCTCACAGAAACTGGCGATCAATGAACTTATGGCAAAGCAACAAGAGCTTCACCCAACAGATGAAACTTTTCCCGCGACGGCGGTCAGCGGGATCGGGTTTTTCTGCTGTGCGCCACCGCCTCGGTTTTGTATCCCCGGAGGAAAAAAAAAAGGTTGCGATAAGTCTCCCCAGCTCTGCTTTGGTTGTCGATAGGTCTGATCTCTTGCTTGAGGGGGGTAATGAGACAATCGACTTTTCGCATCTGATCTTATCCTTCACAAAATCCATTGTCGAAGCCATAACATAGGCATTGTCCACAATGGCTCCAAATCAGTCAGCAAAGCAACAAAAACGATCCCGGGCCAGCGATGTCGCAGAGAAAGTGTCACGATCAGTCGAGGAGCGAACAAAACGCCGACGGACCTCCGATGTCACCGAAGAACAGAGCCTCGTGAATAGCAATGGATCAACAGGAAAGGAGGTCGCAGTCGCTCGTGACGTCTCTTCCCAGGAACAAAAAGAGCGCAAGAAAGCTGCGCCATGGTCGTTTTCACGCCCCGTTGGTGGACGCTACCGCAATCTGGATCCAGTCATGACTGAGGATGAATCGTGAGTGAAGCCCTAAATCTTCCTACCCGTTTACAAGAGAAGTAGCTTGCTGATTGTGAGATGTCATTCAGACATCTGTTTGTCGCACTAGACACTGCAGTGCAGGTCTTTGCTGCTGCTACTTCCCGTCTCCTTCGAACCTTACAAATGGAAGCCGGGCAAAAGGTGGTCGGTTTCCAACTATGCCCTACTGAGCCAGGAGTCCTTTACATCTTCACATCCGGGTTTGTGACCAAATGGGATTGGGACTCTGGCAAGAGACTTGCTCGCTGGGGCACTGATGCTACTACTGTCGCGATTGACCTGACCGTGCCCGAGAACGAAGCTCAACCGGTGTCGTATTCTATCGTCTCTCCCAAGGATGGCAAACGGCAGATTCTTGTCAATGCTTTGGGCGAGAAGAAGCTCCCAGGGGTCCCTATCTTGACAACCAGCGAATCAGTCAGCAGTATACGGGTCACATGTGGGGGTCGAGTCGTTGTCGCTTGCGATGGAGCTCACATTTTCCTTGGACTTGCCTCAAACATCGATCTCGAGACCCCGGAATCAATTCAGTTCTCATGGCGGGAGGCTACTCTCCCAGCTTCGGCAACCTGTTTCCACCTTCGGGAAAACTCCGAAGAAAGTCAACTATCCACCAACCCAGTGGTTGATCTCGCCGTCGGACAGAGTGGTGGTTCGATCCTGGTCTACCAGAACATTTTGAACACTCTGTTTGTTCTGTCACCAGACAAGAAGCCCTCGCCTCGCAAGCTCCACTGGCACCGAGGCGCTGTGAGTTCAGTGCGATGGTCAAGAGACGGTAAGCCCCTTTCCGAGGAGCGCAGATTGACAATGAGCGGGACTCCTACTAACGTATACATCCAGGCAATTACCTCATCTCAGGTGGTCAAGAGTCTGTTCTCGTACTTTGGCAATTAGACACTGGCCGCAAGCAGTTCCTCCCTCATCTTTCTTCCCCCATCTGCAACATTGTCGTGTCTCCGAGCGGCAACTCGTATATTGTGAAGCTCGCCGACAACTCAGTCATGGTCCTGTCTGCACGAGAACTACAACCTTCGGCGAATGTGACGGGGTTGCAGCTGAGTACCGAGGTATCCAGCTACAAAGATTCGTCTTCACAGAGGCCTTACGGTGCCGTGGCTACATTGCACCCGCAACACCCGGAGCGCCTGATGGTCACGGTGCCTGCATCATATCACGTCAGTCAGCAGGGTCATCAACGTCCGAGCTCCGCTGTCTTACAAACCTTTGACATTCGTTCCAACTATCACATTTCTCGACAAGCCCTCGCACGAACCAATGCGACAACGCTTGACATTGGCCCAGACGGTTCCCCTATTGTTGCACCAGACGTCTGGCAAATGGGCGTTTCACAAGACGGTAAATGGATGGCAAGTGTTGACTCATGGACGCCAAACCCCCAGGATGTGGAATCGCTCACTTCCAACACCTCCAACAAAGAGTTCGCATCATCGCATCCAGAAGTGTACATGAAGTTTTGGAAATGGAACGCCTCCAGTGATACGTGGGAGCTGGTGACGCGCATTGATGGTCCTCATTTCAAGGACTCCCGAAATTCGGCGGTTCTCAGCCTAGCGGCTCGACCATGCTCGCACGAATTCGCCAGTCTAGGTGCGGATGCGTTTCTCCGTGTTTGGTGTCCCACATCTCGGCCTCGAAGCGGGTTGACCACAGATGCCTCGAAACAAAACCTGGATAACTGGAAATGCCGAACCGTCGTCGATCTCAGTGCGTTTGTCAACCCGGCAATGCAGGCCGTTGAGGCAGGCTGCATCACTTTCTCAGAGGATGGATCGGTCCTCGCCGTTTGCCTGCCCTCCGCCACTGGAACGAGCGATGGTGTTGTGCTCCTGGTCGACGTGAGAGACGGCAGCATCCACTACCGCCGAACAGGCGTCTTCTTCGGGAACCCGTTCTCCGCCAAGTTCCTGGCCAAGCACTTGATCGTCGCAGCTTCAGGATCCATATCTGTCTGGGATACCGTCGATGACGTGGTAACGCCCGTCAAGCTCATCGACAACGCCAGCTCAGAATCACTTTTTCAAACAATGCTCGCCGTGAATCCACGAACCAGCACCTTTGCCGTTGTTCTCCGCACGGGCGGCAGCTCCAAGAACCCCGAGAAGAAGCGCCGCAAGGCCAAGCACCACATCCAGATCTATGATGTTCCCTCCCTGGAGATGACATTCCGCGAAACCCTTTCTTGCAGCCCTCTTTCCCTCCTCTCAGACACGCACACCGGCGACTACATCATTCTGGACTCCACCGCCACCGTGCAACGACTCGGTTGCCTGGAGAAGACCACACAGAAGACCACCCAGCCTCGCGAAGTCACCAGCCAATTGAACTCCGGCCTTGCCAGCATCTTCAGTCAATCCCACGAACGGTCCGCCATGGTTCCCGTGGTCGACGACAACACCTCTGCTTCTCAGAACAAAGCCCTGGCAACTGTGTTTGGAGAGACTCCTGCTTTCGCGTTGCCTTCTTTGAATGTGCTCTTCAGGAACGTGGTTCAGACTCTGGGATCGAACTGAGGGTGCTAAAAGCAAAAGCAATACCCTTCCTTTTGTGCTAGTAGCTTACAAAAATACCTTTTTTCAATGTGATATATTTCCAATACAAGCGGTTGTGCGGACCTTTGCCTTACACTTTACAGTCTACACCCTTGCAACAACGCGTGGAGGTGTACCATATTTGGAAGCAGTCGCCTTGAGAAAGCATTCGTTGATAGCGAGTAATCGAATGATCGATTTTGACACTGCGACGCGCCGAGACTGAGAGCAGGCCACGTCAACATCACCCCGTCTACATCTACGAATTGAAGAGGAGCCTCGAGCGACTGTGTGAAAAGGGCATGATTTTTGATGAGAACAGTAATGATATCTCATCCGTAGGTGATACATACATAAGAGGAAGGTGAAGTATGTCCATCATTAATGTACCAGCCAACCGTTAACGCCTGACCCGGGGTATCACTCCCAAAAAGACGACAAGTAAAGCCAAACGAATCGAAAAGGTAGGAGATAATCAGACGAGAGAGGGTCGCGCTCGGTGATGACCGGATGAGAAGCGACAGAAGTAAGAGGTACTCAATAAGAATGGGGTCGTTGAGAACAACGCGGTACCCTTGTCCGTTTGCGCGAGTTCACCATACAACAGCAGGAACCGGTTACAGCAGCTCCTCAAATTTGGCCCACTGTGTAGAGGAACACAGCTTCGGCCTTTCTCTCAAAGACATGAGACAAATAGGCGTCCAGTTCGTGGTCTTCGTCAATAGGATAAAGCGTGTCTTGATCATTTTCATCCTTGGCCATTCCTTCGATCTTGCTGAGAATCGCATAGGGAAAGTGGGATGTGATGATCTGACGCAGTTCCTCGACGGAGCGCGTGGCGAGCTTGTCTGTCCATGGCTTTGGAGGCGGTCCTTGAATCTGGCTCTGGGGGCTGCTCTGAAACCAAACGACTGGATTGAGTAAGGTGGAGTGAAGCATGGGATCCATATACTCAAACGCAGTGCCCGCCTCATGCGGTGTCGTTGCATTTCCCGAGAATGAGGTGGGATCGTTGGCCGCTTGAAGAAGCGAGGGATCGATTTGCATGTCGCCCAGCTCGCTGGCCGAGATGGGAGCACTCGCCAAGGCCTGAGACGCAAGGGTGCTGATTCCGTTGCTGATTTCGTGGCCCAGCAGATTGTGCTGCTGATCAACGGGGGCGTTGCCGTTGTGAGATGAAGCCGCAGCCTGTGATGACCTTCGTGGAGTGGATCTCTTGCGAGCCGGGTCTCGCTTGGTCTGGTCATCTCGAAAGCGCTTCATGACATCCCGACAGAGCACCTCCGCGGCTTTCAATCTCAGCGCATGGTCTGGATCTGCTGGGGCTCCTTGCAACCTCTGCTGGAGAAGTAAGGAGCCCTGAATCCATCTTGCTTTCAGATCCGCCCAGTGTTCCTCACCGGCTTCCAGCTTACTGGTGAAGTGATCCGCCCTCAGAATGTCGTAGAAGGCGTCTCGGATCTGGCGACTTTCGGCAGGATTGACTCCCAAGGCCACTTTGGCGTCCAGCAGGCTCATGCGACTCTCCAGGGTCCTCATCCGTTTGGTCACATCGGTACAAACGACATCCAGCGCCAGTGCTCTCGCATCGTTATGATTCGGCTCAACACTGAAGAGATGTTGAAGGTGAGGAATGTCTTGGATCAATTGATCCTTGGCCGCTTGCCATCGCTCATCTCCCGCGATGGTCTTCTTCTTGACCCCTTCCCTTTCGCAGATCTTCTGGAAGTGCGCCCGGAGGTGGCGATACGTCTTGTTGTCCAGGTTGAGATACTGCTTGCTTTCCTCGATTGTGGTCTCCGACGGATAACGAGGAGGCCCCGGTGGGTCAGCGGGCAACCCGGCCCAGCCACGAGTGCGGCGACGTCGCTTTCGAGATGCCCAGCGCTCATCACTTTCCATCTGAAGCTGGTCAAAGCGCTCCTTGCGCTTCGCCACCACTTCTGGAGACAGGGTCGATGCAGCGGGTTGCTCTGGCTCGGGGGGCGAATGCGAAGGTCCCGGTTCAGCAGATGTCGACTCTGTGCCCTCGAATGGCATCTCCTGGTTGTACACCTCCTGCTGAAGCGCAAGGAGTCCCTCATCGCTGGTTTGGACACTCTGCGACCGAGATCCACCACCAGGGGTTGGCTTCATGCCATTGGGAACGCGAAGAAGCCAGCCATTCTTCGAGCGGACGCGCATCAACTCCCTCTCGGAGATTGTGAACCCCTCTTCCACCAGAATTCGAAGCATGTCGCGCTGGCCGGTGTTCTGCTCCCACAGCTCCCCGACTCGGGCAACCAGGCTGGCATTTTTATGTGCTGGATTTTGCTTCGAAGGGAACTCCCAGCGGCTGAATTGGGTTTGATAAGCTCGTTTACTAGACATCATTCAATATGCGTCAGTACAAAAGTCCGACGAAAGTGACGGCTGCAACTTAGAGTTCGAAGAGCTCGTGACGCAACGCCTTTCTAATATCGAATCCAGCATGCATGAAGGTATCTGTCTCAACTAACCTTGGTCCAAAGTTGTAATGAGTCTTCATGTAGCTCATAATGTACTCAAGAGACTTTCGTTCCTGGATGTACATCTGATAACAAATCTCCCTCTTGTCCGCCCACTCGTACACCATGACGGCGGGAGACGCTCCCTCCACCTCGAGGG
>WIWV01000257.1:0-10856 GCA_014839625.1 Penicillium ucsense
TACTACTACTACTACTACTACTACTACTACTACTACTACTACTACTACTACTACTACTACTACTACTACTACTACTACTATTATTATACTACTACTACTTGTATTCAACATCTATCTGGGTGTTTCCCAACTGGCCAGCAGCCAACTGTATGCATTCGATCGTATACAACAGTGCCGTTTCACATATCGACGAAGATCTTCGTCGTATTCGGACAAGAATCCCTGCCGCTGCATATGTATCACCACCGCCGAGGATCATTCTGTAAGCCACCCCCGGCACTCGGGCCGACGCCGTTCGAGGGTTGATGAGCTGGGGAATCATGATTGGATATTAGGGCCGAACGGAACTCGATCATGTATCTGATACTCAAGATTCTTGATGCTCGAGGTTACAAAAAGGTGCATGATAATGAAGAATGGCAAAAGGAGACCACTTCTGCACACAGTGCACAATGCACATCACGACATCTTTCTGCGGTCCAGAACAATCAGAAAGCATGTTCAAAGTACTGGTCAGTGGTCACTAGCACTGCCAACTTGGCAAGGCGGGACTTGGTCAAGCTCAGGGCTGTTCGCGGTACCGCTGGAGACGCCACATGAAACTTGGCACTCGTTCAGCTTGGTCTCCGCCCACCTGCTGAAGATACGTCAATCAGCGGAGAGCCGAAGATAGTCTGGAATAAAGCACCCATTTACGTGCCGCTCAAATCTACAAGGTTTTGATGCGGTGCAGGCGATGAGTTTACAACTCTTCAACATACGAGAATGACGATAGATTTCCACAACTAGTCATAGGGTTTAGGGCTCCGTGGTTCAGCCCAATTCGATCGACGTGCCGAGGTCCATCAATGACAGCCATGAGGGGGGGGGAAAGCTAAGGTCGCTCTGCGCGATGGACTAGCCCCAAGACCTCCGTTCCTTCGGCCTTTATCGCGCGTTGTTCGCATTCAACTGATATTCTTGCTATTTTAACAAGGACCATTCCTTGGCTTCGTCAGGGATTGATCGCACATATTACCATGCCAGGAGTCACAGACACGCGCAAGTCCGTGCTGATCACGGGGTACTGTAGCTTGGTTTCCGTCGCACAGGCATCCGGAGGAGGCCTTCATCACCTCTCGATAGTCAATCGCAATCACTGACCAAGTTGATCTAGATGCTCTCCCGGCGGTATTGGTAACTCACTCGCACGCGAGTTCCATCAAAAGGGACTGCGCGTCTTTGCGACGGCCCGACAGGCCGAGACCATCTCGGATTTGGCAGAGCTGGGCATCGAGACGCTCAGTCTTGTCGTCGATGATCAGGAGAGTGCCAAATCATGTTTTGCAGATGTGCAGAAGAGACTGGGTGACAAGGGCTTGGATTATCTTGTGAACAATGCGTGAGTTGATGACGATTGCTCTCCACAATTACTTTGCCCAACAAGAACAATGTCTAATCGATTCAAGTACAGCGGACGAAGTAAGATGGCCAGATTATCCGAGCCATATTGCATTTGATGTAACAGCTCTCTGATTGCCGCGCTTAGATTACACCGTCCCTGCCATGGAGGTCGATTTGGACGAGGCGCGACTCACCTTTGAGACCAACTTTTTCTCGGTGATCAGCATGTGCCAGACATTCCTGCCACTCTTGATGAAGGCTCAAGGCACCATTGTGCAAATCGGATCTATTGCCGGAGTACGTGCAATTACTAACCATAGCGTTGATGCCACCAGTAGGAGATCCCTCGAATGGACATGCGCTGACATACGACAGATTATGCCCTACGTATTTGGCTCGGTCTATAATGCTTCCAAGGCTGCCCTTCACTCTTTTAGCGATACCCTACGCGTTGAGCTCGCTCCTTATGGGTATGTGTCAATCTTTGAGAGGATTAAGAAATCTTTATGTTCCTCTTATAGACGTCTGATATGCAAGAAGCTGACCGCTATCTCAGTGTCAAGGTAATCACTGTCATCACGGGCGGTGTGCAATCTCGCATTGCTCGCACCCAGCGTCTCTTGAAACCTGATTCGTTGTACCTCCCCGTGGAAGAAGAATATCAACGACGTGTGGTCCACAGCCAGCACAATGCCATGCCCAATGATAAGTACGCCCGAAGTGTCGTCAACCAAGTCCTGTATGGCTCGGCTCCCTGGCGCTGGCTGTGGCCCTGGGCCAAGGGTCGCAAGACCACAATCTGGGAGGGTCATGCCAGTTGGCTGATCTGGCTCATTGTTGGTGGATGGGCCTGGAATGGACTCATGGGCAGTATGATGACCAGAATGTTCAAGCTTTGGAAGATCAAGGCTGCGTTGAAACAGTGAACGGCCAATGTCTGCGATCTGGCTGCACAGGCTATGTTTTATCTTGGTGGCCTACTCACTAGATCTGTTCGATTCTGGCAAACGCTCGCGTCGACATGAATCCGGAGTGGCCGTTCATATTCAAGACCATTTGTGATTCTATGTATAGTTATTGAGACATACTATTAATTTGTTCCTCGAAGTCTCTTTATAATGCATATCTTGTAGTTCCGTGATATTCGCGTCCTACTGTTCCGAGGCATCGCTGAATACCACGTTCCGATCCCGTGATTGGCTCTCACACCCGATTTTAGTCATTTGGACGTCGGGATGGCTGCCTGAGGCCTGCATCCATACGTTGCAAGGCTCATCCCGAAAAAGAAAAAGAAAGCTGTTCCTCCCGAGTTCCGACTAGCCTCCCTGAAAGGGTTCTCTTTATCCCAAAACAACAATTTCGCATCACCTTCTCCCGGACCATTCTTCCTCTCTCCACCTTCTTCCGAGCCCTCTCCCCTCTCTTCTTCTCAAACCCCCTCGTCGATCACAATGTTCAAGCTCGCTCGCGGTCGCCCAATCGCCGCGGCTCTCCGGGCTGCGACGGTGAGATCTTCTTCTTCTTGCCGTGTTATCGGCCCGTACCCGGTTTTCGAGTCGTCGCCGGACAGCAAAAACTGACATCTGACCCTTCTCTGCGGGGTGTCGTCTACAGGAATCTCCCATCTCTGCCCGTGTCGCTCAGCAGCAGAAGCGTAACCTCTCCATCCACGAGTACCTGTCTGCTCGTCTCTTGGCGCAGGTATGTTCCGCGTGTTTGCTCAACACATCTTGAACCTCCTCGTCGCGGACAGGCTTCCAACGTGCTGACCTACGATGCTGCTATAGAATGGTGTTGGTGTCCCCCGCGGTGAGGTCGCTACGACCGCCGAGGAGGCCGAGAAGGTCGCCAAGTCTATCGGTACTTCATCCTTAACTCCTGGCGTCAGCCGCTGATTTCGGTCGCACTACAAACTTCTAACACAATATGTATAGGAAGCGACGACTTGGTCATCAAGGCCCAGGTTTTGGCCGGTGGTCGTGGTAAGGGTACCTTCGACAACGGTCTTAAGGGTGGTGTCCGTGTGATCTACTCGTGAGTACTCCAGGTTTTTTCCTTTCCTCGCCAATCTATGTTTTCAAATCTATTGCGCACGGCGTAACAGCGCTCCACGGCCGTGATTCATTTCGTTCACAGTGGAGAACACGGTACAGTCTCAAAAGAAAACTAACCCGACGCCTTTCGATAGTCCCGCCGAAGCCAAGATCTTCGCCAACGAGATGATCGGTCACAAGCTCGTCACCAAGCAGACTGGTGCTGCTGGCCGTATCTGTAACTCCGTCTACATCTGTGAGCGCAAGTTCGCCCGTCGCGAGTTCTATCTTGCTATCCTCATGGACCGTGGCACCCAGAGCCCCGTCATTGTCGCCTCTTCCCAGGGTGGTATGGATATCGAGACTGTCGCCAAGGAGAACCCCGACGCCATCCTCACCACCCCCATCAACATCCACGAGGGTGTCACCGATGAGATTGCTCGCACCATCGCCACTGACCTCGGTTTCTCCGAGCAGTGCATCGAGGATGCCAAAACCACCATCCAGAACCTGTACAAGGTCTTCATGGAGAAGGACGCCACTCAGATCGAGATCAACCCCCTGTCTGAGACCTCCGACCACCAGGTTCTCGCCATGGACGCCAAGCTCGGATTCGATGACAACGCCGAGTTCCGCCAGAAGGAGGTCTTCTCCTGGCGCGATGTGACCCAGGAGGATGCTGATGAGGTCAAGGCTGCCGAGCACGGCCTCAACTTCATCAAGCTGGACGGTGACATTGGCTGCCTGGTCAACGGTGCTGGTCTCGCCATGGCCACCATGGATATCATTAAGCTGAACGGTGGTAGCCCCGCCAACTTCCTTGACGTCGGTGGTGGTGCTACCCCGGCTGCCATCAAGAGCGCCTTCGAGTTGATCACCAGCGACCCTAAGGTCTCTGCCATCTTCGTCAACATCTTCGGTGGTATCGTCCGCTGTGATGCCATCGCTCAGGGTCTGATCAACGTTGTGCAAGAGATGGGTCTGCGCACCCCCATTGTTGCTCGTCTTCAGGGTACCAACATGGAGCAGGCTCACAAGCTGGTATGTTCATCATTTCCTTTTCAGTATGATCAAGTCTTTGAGCTGCCCTAACTAACCTTGTGCTCTCTTCTCTGTTAGATCAACGAGTCCGGCCTCAAGATCTTCTCCATGGAGGACCTCCAGAATGCCGCTGAGAAGTCCGTCCAGTTCTCCAAGGTTGTCAAGATGGCCCGTGAGATCGACGTCGGTGTCGAGTTCACTCTCGGAATCTAAGCGACCACCATCTTGAAGCTTTGTTTTTTTGTTGAAAGACGTTGTCTCGATATAATTGCCCGAGGATACATTCCATGCATCGTGGAGAAGAAGGGGAGGGAAAGACCTTACCAAGCCACAGGAATGATGATGTGGGCGGGAAACCATAACCCTTTTTGATGTCTTTTGTTTTGTCAGTTCTAGAGAACACATACCTTTTATCTACTTTTTTAACTGGGGCCCCCGCACCAGACCTATTGAGTGGAAATCCTGGTGCTTTTCATGCGGCGACCTGACTTGCCTGTACTTTCTGTCATCTTATATCTCTGTTTCAATATTGATCATTTTCACCCTTCTTCTTCCACTATTTGTTTTACTTTTCTAATGCTAGACTCGCCCCCGAATCTCTTCGATGCTTGAGCCTTCGTTTTTGAATAGAAAGGTATCTATCAGTAGATTAGTGGCGGAATGTGCCAATGAAAACAACAGAGGCCACAAGGTACGAACTAAACAGAAAGGATGAGGCTTTTCGTGTTTCGCGCCTGGGGTAGTTATCAGTGATTCAGGACTTTATGTATAGGTGTAGGGTCTCTACGAACAATTGGCAAAGGTATCACCGAGAAATTGATTTGACCAAGCTATTCAACAGAGAGACAAGCGACCTGAAATTGACCTCGAAGTCATTGTATTCTAAAGCATAAAAGTGAGGTTCAAAATATTCAGCAATTCAAAGCAACTGCCGGCGCATCTTCTCAAAAAGTAAAAAGTCATCAAGCCTGTCCATCGTCAATCTCATCTCTCAGAACCGAATCCTCAAAGCACCAGATGTGACAGCAATCACAGTTGAGAATGATCACATAGCGACGGTCACCAAGGATGACCATCTTCCCCCACGAGCGGGAGACTCTACGATCAACTTTCCAGTCGTAAGAGACGTATGAATCCTGAGGACCGTACTGGATACTCGGCTTCGCGGATACAACAGGAGCCTGTCGATCCCTTTTGCCCACCCTGTTCTCTGCGTATATGATGCCCTTCTCAATGTACGAGGCCAGACCTGATGCGGTGAAACGTTTGTTCTTGAGGGTATGAAATGCAACGAGACCGCTGTGCTCAACGACGATATAGCAGACTTTTTCTGTGTCGGTCGTGTGGAATTCCGGCCGAATTAACAGCCTTGAGCTTAAACAGCCGGATTTGAACATTCGATTATCCTCGTGGATGCGGAAGAGATATGAATTTTCTGAAGGAAGAATGGAGCTTGGAACGGGTATATCCTTTGATGAGAGGACGCGCCATTTCTGGGTGTCGTTCATTGTATATGTGGTTACGTTGATTTTGCGACCAGATACATCTGGGAACAATTGGCCTTCGATCTCTATGTTCTCGTGGAGCAGCCGGACCAGAGTTATCTGGTCCAGCGAGGGATGAACCGAGAGGGCAGCGAGTCTAGATGGTGACTGGAAAGAAGTAGACACTTTTCTCCGCGAGCACCAGTGAACTATCACACTATCTTTGAGTGCGACGGCGACTTTCGTCCCGCTGATGGCTATCCGCACGCAATGGTCCAAGGAGGGAAGTCGGAACGAGGACTCTTCCTCGGTGTCCACGTTCCACACAACGCAATATCCCCTGATCGTAATGACAGCTAACAACGGTCTGACCATACAGATATGAAGGACCCAGTCACGGTTCTCGGTCATGAAAGTTTGGCGGATACCGGAGTCCAGATGCACGGTGAGTACGCGGCTGTTGTTGATGACATCCACCCACGCGAGACGCCCATCAGAATAGACAATCCAGTCGCCATTTTCATCGCCAGATCCGTATCTGGCGAGAGTAGGGGCGCGAAGGTTGATCTTCTTCAGCGGACGACCCTTTTCCTGGCAGTATCTTTGAAGAGCGATCTTCCTGAAGGCGCAGTCCGTGTAGGGGCACGCATTGGGAATATGACTCATCATGTCTTGGGAGGTCTCCGATAAGTCATCGCCAAGGGCAAGTCCGGTATGGAAGATCTTGTCACTAAGCTGGAGCTCTTTTGTGCATATATTGCTGTCCCATGGATCTTTCTCCAGAGTTGCTCGGACAGCTCGTCGGCAGACGTGAGGGGATGAGAGCAAAACCCGCCATCGATGAGAGACCTGACACTTGGTGTTAGTCATTGAGGGAGGAACGAATATCGTTTTGCTGAATAGATAATTCGATTTTGTCAGCTTGAAGCCCCGAGACTTACTCTTCGAAGGCGAACAATGTCCACGAGTGGTAGACAGACGATGATTAATGCTGCAATTTCGGTGGGCAGCTTGCCCACGATATCGCATTGCAAAAGAGTGGTCTCCCCACGACATTTCACATCTCGCCATTCATCACTGCTGAGAGTGTCTAGGATACCATGGAGTCTGAGCGCCAACTATTAGACAGAGATTCAGGTATTGGAAGCGAATACGTACATGACAGCCCGTCGTTGCTTAGGCAGTGTTTTGAACCGTCTGATGATCGCTTGATCGTCAAGATCGATGTCCATCTTTGTTGGTGACTCTTCACAACACTCAGCTTAGTGCTCGCAACCCGGTTTATAGAATGTAATCGATATCATAAGAACGAAAAGAAGGCTCAATACTCAGGTATGGCACAGAAGAGGTGACGCGTTGTATCAAGCTAAGTGGAGGGAAAAGGTTAGGAAGTAGTCATCCTAGCCGGTCTCGGCATCGGAGATATCCCAATCAGGCCTCGACCCATTTGAGTTGTATGAAGTTACGAACTATAATCAACTTAGATATGATGCCATTTGACATATACACGACTTTGGTCAAGAGCTGACACTTTGGCAAATCTGTATTTTCTAGTTCATCAAAAGCACAGGCAATTCAGTTCCACATCCTTCCACCTTCCAGAAGAATTCAAAATGCCGGTTAATCTGGCCCACTTCCGAGGTGGGTACATTGTTCAGTATGGTGGTCCCCTCCCTCCCAAAGGTACTATCACCAAGTCAGGTCTGCACAACTGCCCCTTCTCGTTCTTTCTTTCTCCTCCACCTCTTCTTCTTCTTCTCCTCTTCCAGAACTGAGAGGACCCTCTGTCTCGTCCAAACTCCTTTTCGATGTTTCGTGCTCTCTAAGCTTACCACCTTCTATCATCCACTCGTCATTACCAATTTCCGTCCAGTGAGTGTTCGTCGCCACTTTTCTTTTTTTCCTTTTTCCACGACTCTGCGTCTTATCGACTGCGCGATCGCCGAAGGTCCGTTTCTTCACGCCGACGATCCCCCGACCGTCGCGCGTGCTGCTCTTTCCTGCTGATCTGCTCGCTCTCTTTCTCTCTCGCACTCTGGTCTGTGTCTTTATCCGTCTGACTCCCTCTTCCCTTCCCCGCAGCTCCTCTCAACTTGCTCCAGAAGTTCCCTTCCGACGTCTTGCCTCCGCAGAGCTCCTTCCAACCCCTCAATTCTGCAGGCGCGATGAAATACCGAGAGTTGCGACTGTGGTGTTGATCTGCGCCTCGCTTTCCAAGCTCCAACGGGCTGCCCATTCTTCCATCGCACGTTCTACCGCCACGAGCGGCGCTCTCAAACGGTCGGACCGGTCGCGTTCTCTTCCCCCCGGAGTAGCTCGTCCACATACCCCCCTCCTCCTGCTTCGGCTGCTCGTTTCACATTCGAGTTCCGCCCTCCTGAAACATCGGCGAGCTATATATAAACAAAGGACCCTATTCGCGTACCAATCGCACCTGGGACGATAGTTCAACCCCAAAAAAGTGCAGGTCGCTCACCTCTGGCTGCACACGCCGATTGATTCCGCGTTCTTGCCTCGTATCTTACCATGAGCGGTCTCGCCGAGCCTCCATCCTCCAGACCAACCTTCGCCGGACCAGCAGATGCGCCCGGAAAGACGCGAGATCTTCCAGTGCTTTCGCAATCGGCTCGCAACTCTCCCGCCGCAATGGAGATCACACCTGCCTCGTCCGGCGGCGTCGGTGGAAACAACCAAATTCATAGTAGCCCCGATGGTGACCGCACGGGCGCAATCACTGCCAATGGCGCGGAAGTCGCGATGTCGGGCAATCACCAGAACTCTGCCGTGGGAGCAGCGGCAGCAGCACAGCAACCCAAAGTGGTACAAACAGCATTTATTCATAAACTCTACAAGTCAGTTTGCCCGTAACCAATTGTTCTTGTCTCAGGAAATGCATCAAGCACGAGGGAGACAAGTGATAGGACGGCTTGAGGTGCAACTAGGAGAGCACTAACATTCTGAACCCGAGATTGTAGTATGCTTGAAGATACTAACATTCGCCATTTGATCGCATGGTCCGGGACCAACGACAGTTTCGTCATGTCGCCTACGTCTGAGTTCTCCAAAGTTCTTGCGTCAGTTCCGAGCCTGCTCAACTCTTTTGGATTTTGGCGCTGTTCAGCCACTGACCTTGCCTCAGTCAATACTTCAAGCACACCAATATATCGTCCTTCGTGCGCCAGCTGAACATGTACGGATTTCACAAAGGTAAGTTTGAGGGTCTTCAACGCAACCCGCGGACAGGATAGAAGATTGATTTGAAATCTCGCAGTAAGCGACGTTTTCCATACTGGGACACCGGATACTGCCCTTTGGGAATTCAGGCATGGCAACGGCAATTTCAAACGAGGTGACTTGGTGGGCTTGCGCGAAATCAAACGCCGTGCATCTCGTCATGCTTTGATACATCGCGATTCCTTCCCAAGTCATAAACCTCCGCCTTCGCAGCCCGGTACACCGGCAGAGCCTGTTCCAGACACCACGGAAGCCAGGCTCATGAACTTGGAGTACAGTCTACACGACATGCACGCTCGTCTGACTCGTGCGGAAGAGGGCAATGTCCTTCTGACTTCCAAATGTCAGAGCATGGCGGATGGGCTGGTCAAGTGCTATCACGTACGTGACTGCCTTTTGTTTGAACTTTACAAGCCTCGCCCTTGCTGACCGTAATATACAGTGGACGCATTCCATTTCCCGCTTCTTGCACGGGGTAGTCCCCAATCAAGACAGCCCTCTATATCATGATAGTATGATAACCGTTCTAGTGTACATTCTGACATGATCCATACAGAACTAACGATGTCTCCCAGTCCTCAGTATGCAAAGAGAGGTCGAAAAGCAATTGGAATCTGTGCGTACTATGGAAATTGCCCATGACTCGCTCATGCCGCCCCGTCAACCTTTCTATGGCAACATGCCAATGGAGTCTGGACCCCCATTGTCTCCTCGTCAATTGCCTCAAGACGACAGCCGCCGACAATCTATGATTCGACCACCGGTGCCTTCTCACCTTGCTGTGTCACCACGACGTTACGGATCGATTGGAGGGGCAAATGCCCCTATCCCGAATTACAATCGCCTACAGCCACCTAGTGCCGGGCCACCACCGCCACCAGCGCATCAAACTCAGCAACCGACACCTCATCCTCTCTCCATCTCCACCTCTCCTGGGGCTCCGAATCTGGGCCGCCGCCATACTTTTGCAGACATCCGTCAGGCCGACTGGCCCCCCAATGGCCCATCGCCGTTTCCTCCGGGCAATAACAGCGCAAACGGCGGGGCCAGCGGTCCATGGCCCTCTTCACCCCACCGCGTCCCCACCAGCAGCGAGCAGCAAGTCCGAGATGTGCTCGCCCAGTATGAAATGGGCGCGCCTCGTCGATTCCAAGACCATTCCCGTCATGCAACCCCTCCTATTGGAGCTGAACCATCTCCGTCAATGCTCAATGCTGAGAACGGCTGGTCCCTCGGGGGATCTCGATTTCATCGTCAGGAATCTTCTTTACCAGCGACTCGTCGCTCCAGCATGGCAAGTAATGTGCATTCACTCCTGAATCCTGCCGATACTGCCGAACGACCAGACGAAGACCAGCAAGAAGATCGGAAACGAAAACGCTTGGAGTAATGCTCATACCTGATTCAACCACGTACCGTTGACGAAATCGACGACTGTTTTGATATGTGTCGATTGAATGGCTCATGCCATCGCTTCTGTCGTTCTGGGCAACTTGCCGCTGCAAACTATAGTCGTACGCGATCCCTTTCAATTTTCTTTTCTCGGTTTTTTGATACCTTTGTTCTCGTCGTGGCAAGTCGACTTTACTCTTTGATCTCCGTCTGTGTGTATATCAACGTCAGTCACGGCCTCTCCACCCATTTTCTTGATCTCCTGAACAACGGGCTCAGGGTCCATCAG
>WIWV01000258.1:0-10681 GCA_014839625.1 Penicillium ucsense
TAAAAGTCGCGTATTTAGCTATAATATAAGCTATAAGTTTCGAATAATAGTCTTAATCTCTTCGATTTCCGTTAGGGTTAAACAAGTTATCTACTTTTTCTGCAGAAAAGCGCAGAATTTCTTAATCATAGTAGTCGTAGTAGTAGTAGTCGTTTTAGTTATCTCAGTCTTAGCGGTTATATCAGCGGTCGGTAATTTAGTAGCATCAATCTCAGTATCAGTCTCTGTAGTAAATCCTTTTATAATCGTATCGTAGTAATAGTATAGTCCTCTATCTTAGCTACCTTTATTACGAAGTCCCTTACGTCGGTTACTAATAAAGAGGGGAATACTCAAGGCAGTCTGATCTTACTAGATAGGTCGAGTTATAGAGGAAACAAACCAAAACCACAAGTAAGTAAGTCTCGAAATCCTCCAAGATGATCGCGTAGTCTGATATCAGGAACCATAGGTAGGAATTAAAACGAGTATGATATTATAAGTATAAAGAATCTGACTATAAAGACCGTCCAGACACAAACTGTTCATTAGACCGAGAGGTGGTTAATGATTCCCATCCCGAATCCCGCATCGTAAGGACTAAATAATATCTCCAGACTGTAAGGCCATCAGGCACCCGTACCTCTATAGGAAAACTACTCTAAGTATATACAACCGAATCCCCTACTATAATATATATATTAGGAAAGGTCGAGAGGAGCCTCGAGCCTAGACCTCTATAATAGGAAAAGAAACCTAACTAGAGACTAGAGTATATAGGAGTCTAGTTTAGAAAAAGAAAGCTACGCGATAAATAGCGATAACTCGTAGTAATAGTATAGAGACGATATATAAGGATTATAGCTAATATTATATTTAGATTAACTATAGTAATAATCGACTTAGGAGTAGCTAGTAACTTTATAGACCCCCGGTATAAAAACCGCTACTAGATTAAAGGATAAGAAAAACCCTAGATCGTACTAATTATCGGACTTAATAGAGAAAGTCTTAGACTAGGGATTACCTATAAAAATAGACCTCTACTAATATTTATTAGAGATTACTTCGAAATTATTAACTTCGATATAATCCTACTAGGATAGTACGATATTATTTTAGGCGTTTCTTAGTTAAGGAAGTATAATCCTGATATTAACTAGTAAACTAACGATCTACTCTTTAGGTATAACTATTAAGTTACGAGTAAGAAATAGACCGGAAGGAAATAAAATATACTAACGATACTTAGCTATAGGATAGTAGATACTTATAAGAATCCTCGCGAAGGAGAACTTAAGAGGAGTTTTCGGCTAGGAGATAGGCCTAATAGAAATATAATCGATATATAAGATATCGCGATAGTTAAGTAAGGAAGTAATATAACTAACTAGGAACTAGAGGAATATATCCTTATTCACGATGTAGTAATAGCTCTATATACTATAGAAGCGCTAGAAGAAGAATATAAAATACTAGCGGAATATACGGAATTCTAAGATATATTTATACTACTAAAGGATAGTAAGCTACTAGAGTATAGTCTATTCGACTATAAAATAAAGATTAAGGACGGCGAGGAACTAAAGTTTATACCGATCTATCTACTATCGTAGAAAGAGTTAGCGATACTAGAGGAATATATTAAGGATAAACTTAAGAAGGGGAATATTTAATACTCGAAATCTTTAGTAGGATATCTAATCCTATTTATACTAAAGAAAGGAGGAGAACTTAGAATATATATTAACTACCGATAACTTAATAATATTATAATTAAGGACCGGTATCTATTACTATTAATTAACGAAATCTAAGATATTATTTAAGAAGCGAAATATTTTAGTAAATACGATATTACTAATATATATAATCGACTCTAAATTAAGGAAGGAGATAAATAGAAGACGGCGTTTAGAACTAAATATAGATACTACGAGTATAAGATTATACCGTTTAGCCTTACTAATATACCTATATTATTTTAATAATTTATCTTCTATATTCTATAAGGATATCTCGATAAGTTTATAATCGTATACCTCGATAATATCCTAGTATTCTCTAAGACTAAGAAAGAATATATCGAGTATAATAGGAAAGTACTATAATAACTTAGGGAAGTAAAGGTAATACTTAAACTTAAGAAATACGAGTTTTATATCTAATAGATAAGTTTCCTTAAATATACTATTAGCCCTAACGGACTAGGGATAGAATAAGATAAAATTAAGAGTATACTCGAATAGCTAACGCTAATATATATTAAGGATATATAGAGTTTTCTTAGACTTACGAATTACTATCGAAAATTAATACCGTAGTACTTAAAGTATATAGTAGGACTATACCGATTTACTAAAAAGAGGATACTATTCTAGTAGGATAAAGAAGTAGAAAAATTATTTACTATATTCAAGGGGATATATAGTAAAAAGGTAGGAGAAGCGATCCTAGCTATATTTAACTATAATATACTAATTATTATAGAAACCGATGTATCTAATTTCGCGCTTAGAGTATAGCTTATATAACTAGGATAAGATAGTAAGCTTAGACCTATTACTTTCTAGTTTTATAAGATAATACTAGTAGAAATTAACTATGATACCTATAATAAGGAACTACTAGCTATAGTATTAGTATTTTAGATATAGAGAGTCTACTTAGAAGGGGCTAAGTATACTATAATCATTCGAATAGATTACTATAACCTTATATACTTTACGACTATAAAGAAACTTATAAGGCGATAAGCTAGATAGGCAGAGACCTTAGCCTAATACGACTTTAAGATTATATACTATAAAGGAACCGAGAATACGGTCGCGGACGCGCTTAGTCGACGACCCGACTATAAACTAGGTACTAAGGAGGTAGCGCTAGTAATCTTAGTAAAAGATAATAAAGGAAATATCGTCTATAATTATTAGACGCTTATAGCGACTAGCGAGGTCTAGAACGACGAATAGATCGAAAGGATCCGAGATAGTATACGGACCGACAAATCGCTATAAAAGGTTCTAGGAAATAATATAGCCCTAACAAATAATAGCTTAGTCTATATTTATAGACTAGTATACGTTCCTAGAAACCTCTAGATATAGATTATCTAGCTATATTATAATAAACTAATATAGGGATACCCTAGTACCGAAAAAGCTATCGAAAAAATTATACGGAATTACTATATCCGGTACTATATAGGAAAGTCCGGAAGTATATTTAATAATATAACTCTTATTAATAAAATAAGATATTACGATATATACTATATAGAGAGATAGAATTAGCTAAAGTACTATAGTAACTATAGGAATAGATTATAATAGACTTTATAACGAAGCTACCTATCTTAGAAGGAAATAATATAATAATAATAGTCGTCGATCGACTGACTAAGTATATATATATAATACCGATAACGGAAACTATCGATATATAATAAATAGCTAACCTACTACTTAAATATATATTTATTAACTATAGAATACCGAGTAAGATTACCTCGGATAGAGATAAACTATTTATATCGAATATATAGTAATTATTAGCGGATTAACTTAGTATTAAGTATAGACTCTCTACTACGTACTATCCGTAAACTAATAGATAAACCGAGAGAGTTAACTAAACTCTAGAATAATACCTATAATACTATATTAATTACTAGTAGGATAACTAGGTAGGATTATTACTAATAGCGTAGTTTATATATAATAACGCTATATATACTACTACTAGAGAAATACTATTCTTTACTAATTATAGGTTTAATCCTACTATTATTAGGAGAACTATCAGAAAATAGCTACTCGTAGAGTCGTCGAGACTACTAGCGACTAGGCTTAAGTAACTATATTTATAGCTAATAAGGGATATCGAGTTTCCTAATCTACGTATAAAAAACTACTACGATTAGTCGTACTAGGAGGCGCTAGATTTTTAAAAGAGGGAGAAAGTTTACCTCTTACGACGTAATATTCGTACTAAACAACCTAGCGTAAAACTCGATTACCTTAAACTAGGACTATTTAAAATCGAAACAAAAATAGAACCGCTTAATTACTAATTAAAGCTATCTAATAGTATATAATATATCTATACTATATTTTATATCTTATTATTAGAAAAGGTACCTAAGAATACTAAAATCGCTACTAATATAGAAATAGGAGAAGAAACCGAAAACGAATATAAGATCGAAGAAATCCTAGATACTAATTAAATTAGCAGAAAGCCTTACTACTTAGTAAAGTAGAAAGGATATAATACCTTAGAGAATATATAGGAATCTATTAAGAACCTAAGGGGCTACTACTAGCTAGTTCGATGGTTTTACTAATAGGAGAGGGCAACCCGGTATTCCTAACTAACTAAGAGGAGTCTAGGTCGGCCTAAGAAAAGGAAGGATTATTTAATAACTAAGTCAGAGTAGGATCCTCTAACGACGCTATAAGAACTTAGCCGTCGGCTATAGCAGATAGAGGAACCCCGGTTACAGTATAGGTACTCTCTATAGTATACTTATTTTATTCGGATTCGAGACGCTCTTATTCGAGCCTCTCTTTTTTAAGACGTTCGCGTTCTTTAACCTCGCTATACTCTAACTCTTCTAACTCGGCGACTTCCTTAAAGTCTTAAGCGATAAAATTACTAGCACACTTCTATAATAAGCGTTTTTACTTCCGAAGATGAGCTAGCTTAGCTAATCTTAGCTACTACTAAGTAATAATAGCTTCCTCCTCCTCTTCGAAAGAATTTTAGGACTTAACTAACTGATGCTACTTAGTATTAGTAAAAGATAGAGTCGATATAATATACTTTACTCTACTACCGCCGCGAATATAGTTACTATAGCGGTCGGAGTAATTAGCGCGAATATATACTCGCTTTAGATATACGTAGCGACTATAAGAGATAGCTAAATAAAATCCCTTATCTTTAATATAATAAGTTAAAGCGTTCTTACGAATAGAAGCTTTAGAAGATATAGTTAGCGAAAGAAATTATAAGAAAATAAAAGTAAGGATATAAAGAAAGGCAAAACAGAGAAGGCCACAAACTTACTAAGAGGAAGCAGGCGACTATAAAAGATTCTCGCGGACAAGAACCTAGGAAGAAGGAGATAATATTATAAACCCTATAATATAAGGGGTCGTAACCTATAAATAGGCTACTAAGAGCTAACCGTTCCGTAGCTATAACCGCCCGGAGGTCACGTATAAGGAATATAGCCGAAACCATAACGCTCCTACTATCGCTAAAGGATACGTAATAACCTTAGACCCGCTACGAAGGCCATAGTATAGGACTAACTATCCTAGGACGGGGTAGGCCGCGCGACGAACGCTACCCTATAATAGGAGATATCACGGGGACAGGATTATTATACGAACGCCTATAGTTCGTAGGAAACCGTGGATAACCCTACGATACTAATACCTATAAGAACAAGATAAGCCCGCGATAGTATATAACGCGCCTTATTTACGCTAAAGTTACGGGAGACAGACTTATCGGGTAATAAGCCCTTAACGTTAGTATTACGAAAGAAGGACTTATCGGATAATAAGCCCTAATATATCGGCTAATAAGTCGAGACTTATTAAGTAATAGGAAGGACTAGATATATAAGGATACTTATTTAGTAATATATATTTAGTTCTTCGCGATTAATTATATATTATTACTTAGTTATCACCTTAAAGTACTTTATACTATACAATTTAACTCTAAGACAAACCCAACCCAACCTATAGATAGGGGATTTACTTAGTAGTAACACTTAGTGATTAACCTACTTAGCGCGTACTTCTAGCACGTCTTGCAAGACACTCGATAGGATCTAACCCGTAGTAAGGCTTTGCGAAGTAACGGTACGATTAAGAGACTAAGTCTTAGGATTAGGAGTTAGGATAGTAGGTAAGTATCGGCCTAGGACGTTCTAACTCACAGTGACTAGTCGGCATAGCGTAACACGAATATATCTATCCTTATTACTAATAAGAGTAATTAACTAGCTAAGAAATACTTAAATACTATTAAGATTACGAATTCTAACTTACTAGGTATCTTTAATAAAATTATTAATAATTTAAAAAATTTACTAATACTAGATATTATTAATTTAGTTATTTTGAAGAAAAATATTAAAAATAATAGAAAGAGTAAATTCTTATCTCTTAAAAATACGCTATCCTTTAGAGAACTAATTTAGATTTAGATAAAAGAATAGATAGATAGCTCTATTTAGCTAATACTAAATAGAAATTATACTTTCTATAGAATTTATAGTTATCCGGTTAAGAAATATCTATATCTTATTATTACTAAACGATCTATAAGTTAGAAAGCTATTAAAGGTATTTAAATTAATTATCTATAGAAAAATAAGGATAACCTAGATACTCTAAAACCTAAAGATACTTCTATTATTTATAATAATAAGATCTAAAGAGATAGAGTTACTATAGTTAAAACTATATTAATAAATAAACTAGTGAATATAGTAGTTAATTCCTTTTTAAATAAAAATAAAAAGGATAATAATATAAATACTATTATCGACTTCTTAGAGTATTATTATAGTACTCTAGTATTAGGGAACTCTATAAATCTTATTAACTCCGTCTAATCTATTTAGAATAAGGAGTATAATTTTTCTGTCCGCCTAAAATTATACTATAATAATTATTATAATAATATATTCCCGAAAATAGTATTAGTAATAGGAAATTTACTAAAAAATAAATAGATTATAGACTCTAGTACTTCTCGATCTATTTATATTAAAACGAATACTATTATATAATTCTGGAAATATAATAGCGTATTATATTTAAGAGACCTACGGGCCTATAGGTATAGGAAGTAATAAGAGAGACTAATAAGAACGGGTTAGGGAGAGAAGGAGAGGAAGAAGAGGAAGCCTACCTATATAGGGGAAATCCTCTAAACCTCTTACTATACTAGACTAGGCTACGCAGACTATACTACGTATACTATACTATATAAGCTAGTCCTAGTACAAGGTACTAAGGATCCTTTATTAGACCCCTCCTAGGACTAGTACTATCGTAACCTACTTTTCTTTTTAAATATATTTAGTAGTAGTAGGAAAATTATTATAGGTAGTTTATACTGTATTCTGAACTTTTAGCGGTTATATTTTTAAAAATCTTATATAGTCGTCTTAGAATAGGCTATTTAGTTTAATTTTTTTAAAAATATCGGCTATATTATCTTTACTCGGTATCTTAACTACTTAAATAAGATTCTTCCTTATCTAATTACTTATCGAATAGTATCTTATAGAAATCTACTTTAACTTTAGATTTATCTTTAGATAATTTAAGCTTTTAATGATATTATCTAAGTTATAAAATATTTTAAGAGGTTTATTTTTCTTAAAATTACTATTATAATTTAAGGGTTTATTTAATATTAACTCGGAAGTAATATTTATAAGGTAAAATCCTTCTTTTACTACTATTAATATTATATAGTACTCTACTATATAAGTTAAGTCTATTATAATATCTTATCTCTTAGAGTACTATAAGAAAGTACTTCTAGCAGAAAACTAAATATATACCTTAGTAGATTTTGAATTTTCTATATTAGCGAAGGAGGTATTAATAAAGCCTTCTAATCCTTTTTCTAGATTATATCTTCAGAGAATTCTAAACTCTAAAGTACCTATAAAATAGTATAGTAAGTTTCTATAGACTAGTATATCTACTTTTCGGGAAGAACTATTATATCTTTATAACTTTAAGACGCTATATATAATATCCGGGTATATTTTAACTAATAGCTAACGAATTTTTCCTATTATTTTAGTATATATATTCTAATTAAATAGTTCGTTATTTAGATCTTAATTATTATTATAAGAATATAGTATTTTCTAAGAAGAAGATATTAGGATTAGTAATAAATTATAATTATTAAGGTCTTTATTATAAATTAATTTTACTAAGTAGGCTTTTTAGCTTATAAAAATTAAATTAGGTTCTTAAACTATATTATATCTAAGAAATCGTTAGAATAGTAATATCTTTAATTTAAGCTTTTCTATTAGGCCTATTCTGATAATATTAATTTTTTAGTATTACTAGTAGCTAAAATATTATCTATATAAATTATAATAAAGATAGTAGTATTACTATTCCTAAAAATATATAGCTCTAATATTAATAGTATTAAATAAAGACGCTCAAGATTATTTCACATAATTTATACTATTAATATCTAGCTTATTATAATCTATATAAAGCTTAGTTTAAAATATAGGAATATTCTTTACTATTTAGTCTAAGCTATTCATAATTAGTAGGTTATCTTATAAAAATAATGCGATTATTAATTATAGTATTTAAATATACGCTAATAATATCCTATTACTCTATTTTCTATTTTCGTAGGATCGCTAATATTATAGAAAGTTTAATAGAGATATCTCTTATAATAGAGATATATCTTTTATTAGGTTAAAAATCTACGCTAGGAGATTAACGGTTTCTATAAATAACCTATCTCGTACAGAATTCTAATATATAGCCTTTAGTATCCTATTTAATATTATAAACCTATTTTTCTAGTAAGATCTTTATACTTTTTAGTAGACTATAAATTAAAGTAATAGTATTAGATACTTTAAACTTTTTTAATTAGACTCTTTCGGCTTCTGGCTAATTCTCTATAAAGTTAGACTTTATAGCTTCTATATATAGATAGAATCTTTACTATAGCCGACTATATATTCTTAGTAGAAATATATAAATAACTAGAACTAATAAAATTATCCGGTACTAATCTAGTCTAAAATAGGCTATCTTTAGTATTCTTATATTCCTACATTTCTTTAATAGCTTATATTTTTCCTTCCTTGGGATAATATATGATTCTATCTCCTAAAATTCTAGGTATACTCTAACACGAGGATCTACGGATCGGTAAAGTAGATTTTTGTATTAGAGACTCAGATTTTAATCTCTAGATAGATCTGATTTAGTTACTTAGAAGTTAGGTTAAAATATTTTAATTATATTAATTAGGTTAATTAATAAACTCCCGAATTTAAACTTTTACGATATCTCTTCTATAAAATTTATAGAGGTTCCTCGACTATTCGGATATTTTTAGATAGTATAGTCTCTTGAACTTAACTACTTCGATCTATCTAGATTATATTAGGAGTCGATAGGACTTATCTAGGAATTTTTTTAATACTCTGAACTAGAATATTATATTAAAATTAACTAAAATCTGAAGTTTATAAAGTTGTTTCTCGAGATTTTTTAGATATATCTTTTAAAATAGATTATTCGCTAGAACCCCTTTTATTTATAATTTTCGGAGGCCCTATTAGTTGAAGCTAAATTTATTGTAATAATCTTAAGCTTTATATTTAAATATTTAGTATAGTATTTTTAGAATAAATCCTTATTATATTTAATTCTATATCTTCGATATTTTTATTTTATATATCTAGACGAGTTTCTAGTCCTCTTTTCTATAGCTATATTAGAATAATTTAAATATCCTAGGATAGTAGTAAAAGTAAAATATTTTATAAAGTTTATTATTATGTATATCGCGGAATTAGTATTTTAGGTAGTTTAGGTCAATTTAGTATATTTAGTAGAAAGTTAGTATATTATAGTCTAGAAATCCTCCCGACCGCGGAATCTTTAACGGGTTAAGTAATATAGCTATATCTTAGAGTATTTTCTACGGTTATCGTATTTCTTTCGCTGGGAATAGTTTAAACTATCTTATTAATATTTTGAGAATTATTAAATATTCCTATATTATACTACTCTATAGTTTTATTAATAACTTTTAAATTATAAATTTCTTTTTCTAATATAAGCCTATTAATATTTTAAGTTAAATAGATAGAGTCTTTAAAAAATAAAGATTTATTAATAGTTCTTCCTAAAATACGATATCTCGATAGATAGATACTTAAAGCGTTTTCGGGTTATAGATTCTGAACTAATATCTATTTTCACCTTTATATCCGATAAGATAACCGATCTATACCCTTAGGGCTATTTTCTGACTCTGGATTCTTTTTTCCTTAGGAATATAGATATATACTTTAGAGTACTATACTCTTAGAAATCGTAAGTTAAGAGGTTCTATTTTTCTTATATCTAATTTCTGATACTAATAGTCATTCTATTTTTCGATTAGTAATTAAGAAACCTATAATAGTCTAAAGGTATAGGAAGTAGTACGAGATCGAAACGGGTTAGGGAGAGGAAGAAGGGAAAACCTATCCACGTAGGGGAAAACCTCTAAACCTCTTAGTACTAGGTAATAGCTAGTCCTAGCTACGTAAACTATATAATACCGAGGAAGGAAACTCTATTATACCCCCTCTAGGACTAGCTATATAACTAATTAATTTTTAAAGTGTATATTTCATTAGTAGTATAAAAAGAAAACAGCTAAGTAAAAAGAAAATATATACGTTATTTTAGTATATATATTTTAAGTAATCTTTTACGGTCTTCTTAAAAAATACTATTTAGCTTAATTTTCGTAAAGATATTAGCTACGTTATCTTTACTTAGAATATTTACTAATTAGATAAGATTCTTCTTGACGAGGTCCTTAATTAAATAGTATCTTATAGAAATCTATATTAGCTTCGGGCTAATTTTAGGATAGTTAATATTTTTAATAG
>WIWV01000259.1:0-10513 GCA_014839625.1 Penicillium ucsense
TAGTTAACCTAAATAGTAGAACTTTATATTTATATAACCTATATCTTAACTTAAAGGTTATAAGGTCTTCTGAATCTAGGTATATACGAATTCTATAAAATTCTTATTAAATATCCAGTTTAGTAAACTATTTAGTCTTACTAATCTATTAGAGTAGTTTATTAATTAAAGATAGGGGATATCGATCCTTTTTAGTTAAAGCGTTTAACTTATAGTAATTGAAGTAGAATCTTAGACTACTACCCGGCTTAACCGCTATTAAAATTAGTAATATATATAGCGCGGAAGATAGTACTATAAAACCTTTTACTAGATTCTATAGTATATACTACTTTATAAAGCGTAACTCTTCTTCTATTATCTTATAAAATAGATAGTTAAGCTACTTAAAGGAGTTATTTTTAAGTTCGATCCGATAGTCCGGTACTCCCCTTAACGGTAGTAGTATATCTAAGGCGATCTTAGAAAATATATCTATAAACTTATAGTATTCCCTCGGTATAATTTTCTTAATATCTAGCTCTTAAGATATAGTCGCTTCCGTTACTTTAGAGTTAATAATCTTATCGATTTGAGCTAGTAAGATAATGAAGGATTACGTTCCTGCTAATTATATATAACGGTAAAATCTAAGTCTACTAATCGTAGCGATATTAAGACTTAAAACTTTCTACTCCGTTCTTTTTATCTCCTTAGTCTTATCTTTTTATTCCTTAAAGTATTAATCTCGTCGTTCTATATCATTCTGATATTACGAAGAGTCTAACTATCTTTAGTCTCTAAAGGATAGTATAAGGGATTTCTCTTAATACTAATTATTAGACCTCTTCTTTTAGAGTAGATTAGCTAGGCTATACTAATATTAATTTCTATAATCTAGTAGTATACTATATTTAGTAAACTATACTCTTCCGAGAATTATATCGTTTCTTCCTAGTTCCGTTACTAATATAGGTTACTTAAGTTATATATAGCTATTAATTATAAAGATTAATTTAATAGCGTATATAATCGGTTCTCTTAAAGCGCTATTATAACCTATAATAGGGTAGGCGATCGGAAGTCTAATAGTCTTTACGCTAAGGGATACTAGTAACTATTACGACCCAGCCATACTACGTATATAGGGCCTATAGGCCGCCGTAGTACTCTTACGTAAGAGGTAGTTACGGCCCGCTATACCCGCGGGCCCTAACTACTGCCTATAGGAGGAACCCCCTTAGTTCCTTAGCGATTAGTCTGAATCATAGACCTTAGGACCTTTACTCTGATCCGAACCCCCCCGGGACTAGACCCTAGTCCTAATATTCTAATCGCTTTAAACTACTAGATCGGACTATTAGAACTAGTAAGATATCCCCGAATACCCGTAGCTCGACTAGCCGCCTCCTGTAAGACCCGGAACCTACTATGTATATAGAGATGTAAGAAGCCGTAGAATCTATAGGAGACGCTATAAGGACTCCTACGACTAATCTCTTCTAGATCCTTCCCGATACTACGGAAGTAGTAGGGGATCTAGACCGCGAAGAAGAATATATATAAGAGAAGGAACTAGAAGTCTTAGAATAGCGGGTTAACTTTATTAAAAGAAAAGCTAAGCTACTAGAGAAGCTTTAGGATTATACCTATATAGTAGTAACCCTAGAGATAGAGATATAGATTATAGGACCGGGAGTACTAGATATCCTAGGAGAACCCTTAGTAGTACTACCGCCTTATATATATACTATTATAAGTAGTAGTACTACTAAGGATCCTCTCCCCTAGGACCCCGCGGATATATAACTCCGACTCTAAGAGCTAGCGAGGAGAAAGTAAGAACTAAGAGCCCTATTAAATATTAAGCTATATAAGGACCGTAGTACTAACGAATAGAACGTATTTAAGGCGGTAAATAAAGCGTTCTAGGACTATTATCCGGAATAGTACTCGATAGACTATATAAGAGTAATATAGGTCTCGGAATTCCTATTAGGAGTAAAGAATAACGACTAGATATAATACCGTAAGAATAACCCGACCCTCGAGGTAATATAGGCGCTATTCGAAGAGTAGACGCTCTTATAAGTCGCCGATCCTACGAAACTCTAGCGGGATACGATAAGTAACTAGTAGTACTATACCTAAAAGAAGATATAGAGCGTAAACGATTATATAAACTATATAATATCCCTCTATAATACCCTTAAGAATCGACCTATAAAGTAAGAGTGGGTCTAGCGCCTATATATAGGAATCCTATAAGAGATCGAGCTAGAAGGCTATAGGTTCCCTAAACCTATAACTAATATCTAGGATAACTAGATAAAATACTATAATATAGTAGAGTAGTAAATACTAACTAGATAAGTAGTACTCTAAAATAAAAGACGCGACGACAGGAAAAGAGAGCCGGCCGTAAGATCCTATCCGTAGAAGTTATAGGAGGAAGTAAGATCCTATCTATAGAGACCGTAGAGGGATAAGAGAAAGCAGAATAGCGATATATAGAAGCTATAGTACGCTAGAACTAGGACGTCCGACTAGATAGATAGAGCAGAAAAGCGTAAATTTAAAGGAAGCGATACTATAGAGTACTACTTCTATAAGAAGCCTAGGTATCTCGTAAGAGATTACTAGATAAAGACGAAGAGCGAGTTAAAAAAATAGACGATCCTCTACTATAAGCCCCTATAGTATTAGATATAATACTAGAAAAGGGGAGTAGCTAGGAGACCCCCCGAAACGTACTAGTATATAAAGTGCTTATATTAGATATAGAAGATACTCCGATAGGAGTAGTATAGATACTAATCGATAATAGAGTAAATAAGAGCTTTATTAGCTAAATTTAGGCGAAATAATACCTATAAGATATATAGGAAGTATCTTATAAAGTTAAAGTAGTCGACGGATACGAGATTTAATTATATAGTAGCCGGGAGATACTCCTAAGGCTTATAGATAGTACTAGGACTTATACGAAGCTAAAATAGTAGTATAAGTCGGTAGATATATCTAGATATAATATAATCCTAGGATATAACTAGCTCTAGAGAGTAAATCTAGAGATCGATTAGGCGTAGTATAGATAGTCCTATAAGAATAAGATACCGCTTAAATTAGAAGTAATTCCTATAGAAGAGTTCGAAGAAGAGCTAATATAGCTAAACTCGATATATAGTAAACTACGGTTCGTACTATAAGATATAGATATAGCTATAGCTAGAAGAGCGGAAGAGAGGCGCGTCGCTATACTAGAAACGACGACGGAACTCCTAGATCTAGCGATTCCTCCGGATTATAAGGAGTATATAGATATTTTTAATATAGAGAGGGCGTCGGTACTTATAGAGTACTCGTAATATAATTATATAATTAATCTAATCCCTAGGGGAGTAGTACTATTTAAGCCGCTCTATCTACTATTAATCGCGGAATTAGAAGTACTAAAAGAGTATATAATAGATAGCCTTACGAAGGGATAGATATAATATAGTAAGAGTAAGGGAGGAGCGCTAGTCCTTTTTATACTAAAGAAGAATAGGAAACTCCGTCTATACGTAGACTATAGGGGCCTTAATATAATTATAGTAAAGAATTAATATATACTGCCTTTAATTAGTAAGTTACTCGTACGACTTATAGGCGCGAGAGTCTATACTAAGTTAGATCTACGAGATATATACTACCGTATTTATATTAGGAAAGGAGACGAGTAGAAGACTATATTTTATACGCGCTATAGATATTTCGAGTACTACGTAATACCTTTTAGCCTAGTAAATACGCTAGTAATATTCTAGTCCTACGTTAATAAGATACTCGTAGGTCTTATCGATATATACCTTATTATATATCTCGATAATATCCTAATCTTCTTATAGGATATAGAAGGCTATATCCGCGATATATATACGGTACTATAGCGCCTATAAGAATAGAACCTATATACCGGACTAGAGAAGTATATCTTTTATACTACGTAGATCGAATTCCTTAGTTTTATCGTAAGCGATAAGGAAGTTACGATAGATAATATAAGGATAGCTACTATCCGTGATTAGCTAGAGCTAGAGTATATCTTCGATATCTAGTAGTTCTTAGGATTCGCGAACTTCTACCGCCGATTTATCGATTTATACTTAAAGATTACTAAGCCCCTTACGGACCTAGTCTAGGGGCTAGATATATAATAAAAGGGACGGAATAAGCAGAAGTAAGACTTTAAGCTAACCGATAGTACGCGAGAGGCGTTTAATAAAGTTAAAGCGCGCTTCCTCTACGTACTAATACTCGTATATTTCGACCCTAATCTCTAAAGTATAATTAAGTTAGACGCGTCGGGATACGCGTATAGAGGGATCTACTTATAGAAGTAGGAGTTAGGAGTATAGAAGCTAATTATATTCTACTAGAAAAAGATAACCCCCGCGTAGATAAACTATAAAGTAAGCGACTAAGAAATACTCGCTATCGTAGAATACTTTAAGGAATAGCGATACTACCTAGAGGGTAGTATATATTAAATCGTAGTAAAAATAGACTATATAAACCTCGTAAAATTTATAAGTATAAAGGAACTCTCCCGAAGATAGGTACGATAGACGGAATACTTAGCGCGATATAACTTTATTATCGTCTTCCGCGTAGGATCGTAAAACCTAGTAGATACTCCGAGTAAGAGGCCGGACTACGAACGGGAATATATAGAAGATACTCCGAGTAAGAGGCCGGACTACGAACGGGAATATATAGAAGACGTAAGTAGCGAGGACTACCTAGGAGACTTAATAGCGCGACTAGAGTAATATATCCTATAAGGGAAAGAGATAAAGGTTCCTTCTATAGGAACCCTTATACTAAACGTAGTCTTCGAAAGGGAGACAGGAGTAAAAGGGTATAGGATAATAATTAGCCGATAAGCCGTAATTACGGGGACTATAGAAGAATCGTCTATAATATAGACGCTTCTAACGCCCCTCGCCGAATTAATCTACCTCGTATAAACGCGAGATATAGATTCTGCTAAGAAGAGATAGGAGATTAAAAAGGGAGACTAGCCGAAGGGCGATCTATAGAGTATCTCTTAGAAAGACGACCTCCTTAGGAGGAGCGGAAAGGTATATACCCCGAACGAACTAGCGCTAATCGTAGAAATCATACGTACGTATTATAACAATCCTATAGTAGGATACTATACTACAAGACGTACTAGCGAATCGATCAGATCGCGTTTCTGGTAGATAAATATACGCGAAATAATCGCAGAATACGTTAGTAAGTATCGCACTTATTAAAAGGCCGCCGTTAAGCGATATAAGCCATACGGGCTCCTAGAACCGCTACTAGTGTTATACGCTAGTTAGGAAAGTTTTAGAAGGACTTATAAACTCTTATTTAACTATCTATATAGTAATCGAGGATCTTAAGAGCTGGAGGGGAAAAAGAGAAAGAAGAAGAAGCTATAGTATATCCCAGGTTTTTAATGTAGTACGCGTGGTTAACGGTATCTCTCCTCCGATATAGATTTCTTCTGCAGAAGAAATCCAAGTTCGCAATCCAAGTCCGCTAAGTCCCGTCAACGCGTAGCATACATAGTAGGTATCCCTACCCTCCGAGACTGATTTCTTCTGCAGAAGAAATCTAAGCCTACGCTCGGTCACGTGATCACGGTCGCTTCCTTCTACTACTAATTTCTTCTATAGAAGAAATCTAAGTCCGTAGCTCTCTTATATTTTTAATATTACCCCCTTTTTTAAAGGACCTAGCCCTCTAGGTCTGTTAAATCTAGTACTAGTAGTATTAGTAATAAGTCGTGTAATCAACCGGTTTATCGTTATCCTCGTGATCCTCGTTGATTTTATCCTTTAGTATAGCTTTAGCCTAATTTTGTAGTCTTCTAGGTAGTCCTAGCTAATTAGGATACTCCCTATAGTATTCTATAATTCTTTCTAGTAAATTTTTGAAGTTCCTTACGGGATACTAGTTATCGTTATATTCGTAACCCTTCTACTTAACTTAATACTATAATTTTCGGTATTATAGTCGTACTATAAGAATCTTTTTAACCTCCTATTCCTATTCTCCTTTAATAATCTTAATTAGTAGTTCCGGATCTGGTAGTTAACCTTATAATAGTTCAGACTTTAAAGCTTTCCGTAGTTTATCCGGTGAAAATATTAGATATATCTTTATAGAGTCCGGTAGCTCGATTTTGTATATATTTCCTACTTTTTCTAGGATTTTAAATAGTTTATAAGCTTAGTATACGAGTTTACGACTAGGTTATAGAGTCTTCTAATTTTTTGAAGTTATATAGACTATATCTCTAATACCGAAATCTTAAGGTCTACGATACCGGTTAGCGTACTCCTTATAGCGTCCTTAAGCTACGGTCGCCTCCTATTAGACTCGCTCCTAGATCTCTTTTAGGCTACTAGTATAATCTCGTGCTACCTAAACTTCTTCTAAAGTATCCCCTTAACGAAGTCGAGGTCGAATATATTACTACTAATTAAGCTCTTTAGGCGTTTCCTAGTTAAATAATACTCTAGGTTTATAGTCTCTTTTAGTATAGAATAGTAAAATACCGGTAGTCTCTTATAGTAGTACTATAGCTACGAAGTCTACTATTAAGAGATATTCGGACTAGTTATCTTAATAATAATTTATAAAAGGCTATAGGCGTTAAGTTATATATTAGTTCGCGATCTTACTCTAGCTATTAGTTTACGGGTAATATACTATTAATAACTTCTTCTTAATATTAAGGATTTTACAGAATTCCGTCTAAAATTCCGATATAAACTAGCCTCCGCGGTCTAAGACGATCGAATCTAGTATCCTAGCCTAATAATAAACGTAGTTAATAAAGATTCGTACGGTTTTCTTTGTATTAATATCCTTATAGTAAGGAATTAAGATCGGCTATTTAGTAAGTCGATTAATAAAGACTACGACTATATTATAGCTATACTTATCTTTCGGGAAGGAGCGGTAATTTATAGTAATATACTACTATAGTCGGCTAGGGATCGGGAGTAGTTTTAACTCGCCGGGTATCTTATCCTTCTATACTTTAGTTCGCTTATATAATTAATAGTTATTAATATATTACCTTATATCTTAGCGTAACTCCGGCTAGTAGTATCGTAAAGTAGTTATTCGATATATTTTATCCTAGCCCGGATAGGTAGTTAATAGCTACCGGTAAATTTTATTAAGAAGCCTTACTCGTAAATTACTATTATTAGGAACTACTAGTCGAGTTCCTTCCTAGAGGAGAAGACCTTATCTTAATAACTACTTACTTAAGTTATCCTTTATATCTACTTCCTTACGATATTATCCGAGACCCTTATAACTCTTATTTACTTATAAGATTCGCTTAACGATATTTAAGGGTTTATTTTAACCGATCGATATAATTCGATTAGGAGTTCCTAGATAGACCCCTTCTTCTAGCTTATCCCTTAGAATTATAATCTATTTAGACTAGTCCTTTATCTTTAGTATCTTTTCTTTTCTTAATAGCGCGTCCGTAACTATATTACTCCTACTATCACGATATTTAATAATAAAATAGTATCGTGATAGTATCTCGGCCTAACGTACTTAGCGAATATTAAGCTTCTTACCTATTATAAAGTATTATAAGAAGTAGTAATCTATCTAGATTTCGAAAGGTTAAGTTTATTATAGACCTTCTAGTTTAGCTCGCTACTCCTTAAGTACTTTAATAATAGCTAGTATTTCTTTATTATATATATCGTATTTTTGTTGACCTTAATCTATAATCTTTAAAAAGAAAGCTACCGGATACTATATCTCCTCGGTTTCCTAGGATAATACTATACCTAAATAACTATCGGAAGTATCTATCTCTAAGTGTATAGGTATATTCGGATTATAGTAATTTAATACTAGAGCCGAGCTTAAGCTTATTTTTAATATTTTAAACGTAGATTAGTAGTCCTAGTTCTATACGAAAGGCGTTTCCTTCCTAGTAAGATAGTAGAGTAGTTTCGCGATATAGCTATAATCTCTGATAAATCTTCGGTAGAAGTTATATATACCTAAGAAAGATTATACTTCTCTAATAGTCTCTGGGGCCGTCTATACTATAATTATATCTACCTTTACTAGATTAACTCTAATCCCCTATACGCTAATAATAAAGCTAAGGAATTTAGTCTCTTATATATAAAATTCGTATTTATATAGTACTACTTATAAGCCTACTTTTCTTAGCTATTATAATACTATCTTTATATATACTTAGTACTACTTTAAGTCGCTCTCGGTATAGATTAGGATATTATCTATAAATATAGTATAGAAATTATTAAGATAATCTCCTAATATATAGTTAATATAATATTAGAACGTAACCGGTCCGTTAGTTAATCTAAATAGTAAGACCTTATATTTATATAACCTATATCTTAACTTAAAGGTCGTGAGGTCCTCTAAGTCTAGATATATATAAATCCTATAAAATCCTTATTAAATATTAAGTTTAGTAAACTACTTAGTCTTACTAATCCGTTAAAGTAGTTTATTAATTAAAGATAAGGGGTATCGGTCCTTCTTCGTTAAAGTATTTAACTTACAGTAATTAATACAGAATCTTAGTCTACTACCTAGCTTAACCGCTATTAAAATTAGTAATATATATAGTACTAAAGAGGGCACGATAAAACCTTTTGCTAGATTCTGTAGTATATACTACTTTACGAAGTATAGCTCCTTTTCCGTTATTTTATAAAGTAGATAGTTAAGCTACTTAAAGGAATTATTTTTAAGCTCGATCCGGTAGTCTAGTATTCCTCTTAACGGTAGTAGTATATCCGAGGCGATCTTAGAGAATATATCTATAAACTCGTGGTATTCCTTCGGTATAATTTTCTCAATATCTAGTACTTTAGATATAGTTACTTCTATTACTTTAGAATTAATAATCTTATCGATTTAAGCTAGCGATATAATAAAGGATTATATTCCTACTAATTATATATAGCGGTAGAATCCTAGTCCGCTAATAGTAGCGATATTAAGACAGAGGTCCGAAATATTCTGCTCTATCTTCTTCTTATATTTGTTAATTTAAGGTTCGTGACTTAAAACCTTCTCGGTCTTCTCTTCCTATTTCTCGAAGTATTAATCTCTTTATTCTATATCCTTCTAATATTATAAAGAGTCCGCTATCTTTAGTCTTTAAAGGATAGTATAAGGGATTTCTCTTAATACTAATTATTAAATCTCTTCTTTTAGGGTAGATTAGTTAGGCTATACTAAGTATTAATTTCTATAGTCCGGTAGTATACTATATTCGGCGAACTATACTCTTCCGAGGATTATATCGTTTTTTCCTAGTTCCGTTACTAATATAGGTTACTTAAGTTATATATAGCTATTAATTATAAAGATTAATTTAACGGTATATATAATCGGTTCTCTTAAAGCGCTACCGTAATCTATAATAGGATAGGCGATCGGAAGTCTAATAGTCCTTATACTAAGGAGTACTAATAACCTAACTATATTCGAATAAATATAGAGATATCTATCTACTCTAGTATCTACTAAATATTTAATTTAAACTATTCTTCTATTAATAGCTATTTAGGCGTTAATAACTATACTTATAGATAATAATAATTTATATAAGTTTAGCTTTAATACTCCCCCTAGGACGGAGACTTTTCCTAGGATTAGACTTTTCCCGTATTATTCGAGTCGGAGTTAGATCCTTCTAGGTTAACGAGGTTTACTTTATTAGTTTCCTTAGTTAAGGATCCGGTTATAGTTACTACGACCGTAGACGATTTCTTCTTAGGATAGTTATAGGAGAGATAACCTTTTTCCTCGTAGATAAAGTACTTTCCTTCCTTTATAAGTTACGCTTTCTTAGCCGGATCTTTAACGAAGGTAGAAAGAGTTCTAGTTATATTCGAATTCGAGGAATTATTCCGAGTTATAGTATTACCTTAGATACGACCGCTACGTAAAGCTACGCTTTAGCGTAGTTATAGGCTATAAGCTACGATCTACTATAAGATTCTTCCGGTAGCTTTCTAATATTAGTAGGCGAATTAATCGAGAGATACTTTATTATTATTAATATCTATTATAACTTAGTTTTATATTAGTAGGGGAATCTTCTAATATAAATCCTATTTTCGTAGATCTATAGGTTAACTAGCTTCCTCTGCTAGCCGGTTAAAGTCCGCTAGGAAATTAGTAAAATCAGTCTTAATATCTATTTTTAGGTTCGTATACTTATTACGAGCGAGTCTCTTACGATCCGGGTTATCAAAGACGCTTCTAAGATATTTTAATACTTCGTTAAGCTTCTTATACTAGTTTATAGTATCTATACGAGTACGGGGATTAATATATATTAAAGCTTTTCCTTTATATCGGCTCTTCGCGTACGCGATATAGTACTTCTTAGTTAGATAGTAGTTATTATTTAATTTAAGCTTCTTAAGAATATTCGATTCCTAATCTTTAAATTTAACTTCCT
>WIWV01000026.1:0-279568 GCA_014839625.1 Penicillium ucsense
AAGTTAGTATGTATGTAGGAAGACGCGATTTTGGATGGGTGTCTCGCCTGGCCGGGTGTCTCGCTTGGCCGGGAATTACGTTATTTGCATTGATACTGTAATTACTAATCAGTCTATCATCGAGCACTGTATCTTTCGCGCGAGAGTCCCTGACTCCCTGCTCACTTGCCATCTTGCAATTCAGATTGCAAGTTGGATTACCAACGAGTTCGACTGATGTCGGACAATAATCTCCATTGACCATTTGGGTCCGAGAACCATACAGTAAAAACTAAAAAGGGACATGACATGGCGTTCTGAGTTCTGAGGTTTGACTTTTTGACTACTCAGGTACCGTAATATAACACCCACTTGTGTATCTCATTCTCCACGTTCCCCTTTTCCCTGGGCTGGTTTCAGGTGCCCCAGCGGGTCGCCCTATTTTACCATTCCACCAGTCCGACTCTGCGGTGGCCCGCCAGTATGGAAAAGAAAACTGGTTCCAATTTACTTCTCACGGTCACGGTGACCGTCTCGCGAGTCGCCAGCGGCCAGCCTTCGCTTCAGCCGTAACTGATAGTTACAATCTAGCTTTGCCACACCGCTCGACACCCCGGTCGGTATATCTCCTTTTTCCGTCCTAGGTTCACCAGGTGCAGCCAGTGCCACGACTCCATGATGGGGTACCTTTGGACTATGGTATTTGTTGTCGTCCAGTCGATGACTGTTCCCTGTGTCCACTGTCCACCTCACCTCTGGCAGATCGGCAGACAAAAGGCCCTGGAACTCAGATTCATTCAAGGTGGAGCAAATTGCCACGAGGTTTTGGCCCACAGCAACTCGTGCGGCCTGGGCCTCCAGAGCACAGCACCAGTAGGGTTCCAAAATTGGAGCCCAATTGTCCAAGTCAGGTTGGTGGTAGTGTTGTAGTATCGTGGCATTCTGGCTGTATTTCCAGATGACACCCCGTGTCCCGGCTTTGCTGGCATTTAGAACAGTCTAGAAAGACTATCGTTGCGGGAGAAGGGATAAAAGGAAACAGTTGGGTGGACACACGGTAAGAGCCGCAACGATGTACCACTACCACGTTACCTTACCCATCGCGACGTCAAGTACACTCAGTACAGAAGGTCAGGTCGAACATTGAAACGGGGGAGCGAAAAAATAAGCCTAGTACTACAGTTGTTTCTAGAAGGTTTGTACATCTACAGTAGATGTTAGATGTTTCCCGCTCATGGACGGGAGGGATCGGTTGCGACCGCCGCTGTGGGTGTTTCAGATTATTGGGACTTGGAACGAGATACAATTTGTGTAGTACCTAAATTCTGGAGGTGGTGCTTCACTGCTTACTGCTTACGGTGCGGCTGTGGCAGAGAGACAGAGACTTTTTTCTTATTCTGGTTTTCCATTACCTAGTTAGGGACCAACTCGGAGATAGGGAAGCGTATGGAGATATATGGATACTCTTAGGTAGGTTTATAGCAAGTAGAATGCGTGTGTAGGGCCGGGGTAGAAGACCTGATCAAGTCCGGGATCGTCGGACAGGGTGGTACTATACTCGGAGATGCACGTCGACGAGTGTCCACGTCGATGAGGGTGTCAGCTTCAATCGGCGTGACCGACATTTCAGACGGCTTTTGTGTCACCATAGATAAGTTGGCCAAAGAGTAAGGTGCCAAGCCTGGCGAGGGTAGAAGATGATGATGCCAAAGCAGAGAGTAATCTCTTATGATGTATTGAGTGCTGTAGAGGTGTACCGTATACTCAGATAGTATATCTCCCATCTAGCAGTGTATGTGTCTGCCTTGAGTTGGCAAGCTAGGCAGCTGGCAAGACTAGATACGGGGGTGAGTCGAACCACTGGGGGGAATCATACTATCATACGTGACCCTCTGATCATCTGATAAGCTACTGCACAACGTACATGTACAGTGTGCGTGTACAGTTATACACTAGTACGAACCCCTGTCGAGTAAGTAGACAATCATATTGACCCGAGTTGATGATCGTTGACCCCACAGAGGATCAGCGTGGCCAGATAATAGGTCTGACAGTACAGTGAGCGACTGAGTGGTGAACTGAGCACACTTCTTTAAAAGTTCTGACGATCGCTCCTATGGATGCTCCATAAGGTGGTAGTTACTACCGTAGTGACTTGGGACCATGGCACTGATATCCATCTCCGAGTCATGTCTAAGGAGTGAAGGCTGATCATGATTCATGGCTTTCTCTTTTGATCTGATACTGAACCTCTCGAGGATAGGTTCGTTTAGCAAGGTGTGCTGTGCATCCCTGCAACCGAGCATACGATCTATATTGACTGTAGTAATTCAGAGCGGTATGATACGTCGAAATGGCTTACACTTTGTGACTTTGTGACTTTGTGACTTGACGGGGACTCTGGAAGTCAAGTTCTTATACATATTACATACTCTAGTGACTATGGTATGTATATCACTTTATCCTATTTATCATTCAGCCTTGGGTGTCAGTGTCTCTCAAATGCTGTCAACCAGACCTGGCGACGACTGGGCGTGAGTTTCCATTGTCTGTCTTTATGTACTGTACTGAGTCTACTGACTCTCTACAGTCTACAGTTCTACACTGTCTCGTGTCTACAGTCTATTCTACTGAGCAATTTGAGTGTGAGTAGCAGCCAAGACCTGTCCGCGGCGTTTAACGAGACTGAATAATGAGACAAAGACGATGGCTGCAGGCTAACCCAACTCGGTAAGACACCAAGCAATTGAAGACATCTGACGCTGCTGGATACAAGTGGATATGCGCGATGATACAATAGCCTATGAGTGACTAGCATTTTTTACATCTTATCAAGGTACAGGATGCAGTCATTTGCAACCCCAAGGTCATGACTACTGCTTCTCTTTCCAGTACATCTATGGCTGTGAGTGTGGTGGTTTCAGGATACAAGCCTTGTCGGCTGCACAGTGCAGACTGTAGCCGTGCAGACTGCAGACTGACCAGCATCACCCTGTTGGGGGCCAAGTGGACATCCATCCAAAATTACACTCGGACAAAGGCGAACAAAGTTACATCCCATGATTGGCTGACACCCAGGCGCGAAAAAAGAAGTGGGTTTCATAATCCTGACCAATCATGGCCGTTATCTCGACCCCAGTGATTGCCAAACTGGCCCACGATGGAGCGGCAACACAAACTGGTCTGGTATGGGTCGTGTACCGAGGCCGTGTTTCAGGTTTTTATACATTACTTTCATACCAGAACCATCCCGGCTAGTGCTACTGCAGTAATGGGTAAGACTCAGTGGATGACTTAGTTGATGCACGTTTATTACTAATGTACGGTTGCAGTGTCTCTGAGGATTGGGACGCCGCTGAACTGTGGTGACGCTGGTGAATACTGACTCCTGAGTAAGTGAGTGGTGGCTGTCCCTGGCTCTCTGCAGTCTGCACTCTGCACCCTCCACGCCCGGGCTGTATTGTGATCCCGCTTTTGCCCCCTAAAAGTGGTCAGTATCTGCCCCCAAGCCGTGCCAGTGACTGTCAGACTCAGCTCTGAAGGGTCAAATGAGTATGACAGTCCCATCTACCATACAGTATACACTTCGACAGTATGCATCCCATAGTCATACTATTACTCGAAGGCTCAAACTACTTCACCCTATTGCCACCTGAATACTAGTATCCTACCGATAATCATCATCAACATCTTATGATGAGATTCTGAAGTCTAGTTGACAGTTGACCGCAGTCACCTGACTTATTTTGTTCATCACCAGAATCTTGGGGAAAGAGTCAGGGGTGTTGCACTGCAGAAGATCTGCTGTAATCAAGGTGCTCACCAAGGCTCAACGTAAGCAATCAATCATTTACTCATACCTCCAATTGAAGACTGGAACCTGTTATAGTCACTGTTATTCCTGTATGGCTATAGTAAACGACGAAACTCTCAAACCAACGACACAAGGTGATGGTTCAGTGGTTCACGCTTGGGTCCGGTCGTACGTGTATTACCCGCGTATCCCCCTTTCCAGACTGTTCAAAATTTCCCGATTCCCCCAATTCTCTAATTTCCCCTCCGCCGTGGCTCCTTCCCAAAAATCCCCCTTACCTGCAGTTCTGCTCCCATCTTCCCCTTCCCTTTCAACAGCTCGAGAACATCGGCCACGTCCATTCTTCTTCCCACTATACCCCTCTCCGGTCCTTGATTCCGTTCCTTTCACGCGCGTGCTGTTCGTCTTTGCACCTCTACCCATCAATCTTCCATCAACCCACCTACCCAGAGCACACCATCCGGTACGTATCTGCTGGCGGCGCAGCCTTCCCTCCGTTTTTGCCTCCCTCCGCGCGCGCGCTCTCGCTCCGTTGCTCCGTCTCTTGCGCCTCCCTTGGTCGACACTGCGACCCTCGTTTTCTCGCTGCTCCTCACTGCCCTTCGCATCTCGTGGGCGGAACATCGGTTGAAGCCTCTGGTCATTCACTCACTCGCCCGTTTTCACCCTTGCGTCCTCCCGGATTGCAATCTGAAACGTCGGCCCCCAAAGACCTGTATCACCTTCGTTCCGTTCCTTCGACAGTCACTTGTGTGTGACCAGCAGCGAGAAAACTCACCAACAATTTGCAACATTCGCATCCAAGCTTTTTCAAATCTGTGCTGACCATCTGCCACCTGGACAACAGAGTTTCCTGCCCGTGTGTCTCAAAAACCTAATCGTCGGCTGGCCTTTTACATCACTCTCGTTTAATACTACCACCAGACAACTACCAAGATGGGTTGTGGCATGAGTACCGAGGATAAGGAGGGGAAGGCGCGGAACGAGGAGATTGAGAACCAGCTCAAGCGCGACAAGATGTTGCAAAGAAATGAGATCAAGATGCTGCTCCTGGGTATGGACAATTCCCTCCCCTCCCCCCTTTTTCTATCAATTTCCGATCTCGACTTCCCTCCGTGGACGGCGATGCATTGCGTCGTGAACAGGCATCCTCGCTTCCAGTACATCGTTCCTCCCACCCTCGAGTGACATGGCTAATTAGGGGACCTTGGTTGGATGCAGGTGCTGGTGAATCTGGAAAATCGACCATACTCAAGCAGATGAAGTTGATCCACGAGGGCGGCTACTCTCGTGATGAGCGGGAGTCATTCAAGGAAATTATCTACAGCAACACCGTCCAGTCCATGCGCGTGATCCTCGAAGCGATGGAGTCCCTGGAGCTGCCCCTGGAGGATGCGCGCAACGAGTACCACGTCCAGACCATCTTCATGCAGCCCGCCCAGATCGAGGGAGATAGCATTCCTCCAGAGGTCGGAACCGCCATTGCTGCCTTGTGGCGCGATACTGGCGTCCAGGACTGCTTCAAGCGTTCCCGCGAGTACCAATTGAACGACTCTGCCAAATAGTGAGTGACTGGCTCCACATCTCCTTGCTCTGCGCCGTTCATTGTGCCTTTTCCCCCATGATATGGACATCATCTCTCTCCGCGTGGTCTTGTGCTAATCTCCTAACTCGCAGCTACTTTGACGCCATTGACCGCATTGCGCAGCCCGACTACCTCCCCACCGACCAGGATGTGCTCCGCTCCCGTGTCAAGACTACCGGTATCACCGAGACCACTTTCATCATCGGCGATCTGACCTACCGTATGTTCGATGTCGGTGGTCAGCGATCCGAACGAAAGAAGTGGATCCACTGCTTCGAAAATGTCACCACGATCCTCTTCCTGGTCGCCATCTCCGAATACGATCAGTTGTTGTTCGAGGATGAGACCGTCAACCGTATGCAAGAAGCTCTGACCTTGTTCGACTCCATCTGCAACTCTCGTTGGTTTGTCAAGACGTCCATCATTCTCTTCCTCAACAAGATCGATCGATTCAAGGAGAAGCTGCCCGTCAGCCCAATGAAGAACTACTTCCCTGATTACGAGGGAGGCGCCGACTACGCTGCCGCTTGCGACTACATTCTCAACCGATTCGTCTCTCTCAACCAGGCGGAGCAGAAGCAGATTTACACCCACTTCACCTGTGCCACCGACACAACTCAGATTCGATTCGTCATGGCCGCCGTCAATGGTATGTCCCACTCTTCTCCAGTGGACCCCCTCCCTCCCCCCGGCTTTATCTTCGACCTGAGGTCGATTGGTATCTTGACGGGCTTATGCTGACTTGGTCGTTACCAGATATCATCATCCAAGAGAACCTGCGTCTCTGTGGTTTGATCTAATGAGTCCCAGTCCTACGGATGTTGCAGTGTGTTGAATCTAGATCGCATGTGTCATCTCTACCGGCTTAAGCGCCGAGATGTGACCAAAAGCTTCGTCCTCGTTACAAAGAAACCCCCTCGGCGTTCAACATTCTTCTCGATTTCCTCTGTCCATCTTATCTGCGTGCGCGCACCCTCACCTTAATTTTTTTCCCGCCAACCCATTCATATCGACACGATTCTTCTATTTCTATTACAAGCCGGTTTCGCCTTCCCTGCTCTCGATGACGCGGTACAGGACCTGCACTTGGGGGGAGGACCAATTCCCATGTTTCTCTCATATTTCCTTTCCGTCCCCAACTGTCTTATTCTATTTTAGTCTTCCTTGTCCTGACTCCCTTGTGTCTGATTTGCAATGCTGGATATCCTATCATCAATTTTTTTTTTCTTTGATTCTTTTGTCATCAGTCTCGTCCACTTTTTGTTGTCCGACAATCGCCATGTCTCCTTATCTGTTTTTTTCCCTTGTCAATCTTGTATGTATTCATACCGTCAATGTCTTTCTTGACCTCTCCTTGCACTCGGTCTGCGGATCGCCCGAATCAGGGGCTCGGCAGAGGTGATGCAGGGAAGGGAGAGAAGACTGTGCGGAATCTTTCATGTCGTTTCTCATGTGTCATGCCCGGTCGATCGTTGGGTTTTAGTCAAGGCCAGAATCAATATTTCAGGTTTTTGACTTGAATGACCTTTGGAGAATGGCGCCTCGAATTATCAATTTCATACATAACTATTTCCAGTGCGTAGGTGCCAGCGGCGACATTGGACGGGTCTGGCATTCACACGGTCCTCTGGAAGTCTGCATCCAAACGAAACTCACAGCTGACATGCCTCGACGAGAAAGTCACTGTCGAGTGCGTTGGGTTGAAAGCGACAAGTATACCAAGATCAGTATACTATAAGTATACTACTAAAATGAATCTCAATCAACTTGACATCACCAACGCATTATGGTCTTGACACAGCACACGTGTCCTTCTCATCCCAGATTCAAAACCTCAACTTAGGCCCAACATACACGATCAAAATCGCAACCACCCACAATCCGAAAATCCACGCATAAAGCATCATGCGGCCCCACCATCCCTTCCCCTCCGTCATCCGCCTTAACATGCCCATTCTCTGACCCGCAGCCTCCATCGTGCTACTCGTCTTGTCCATTCCCGAGACGGCGCGGTCCAGCACCGACTTTTCATTCTCGAGTGTGGCCTGGAAGGACTGCGACGATGCTTTCAGTTGGCTTGCCAGGGACAGAAGGGATCCGGTCAGGTCTTCTTGTTCGAGGCGGGCTGCGCTCAAGGCGTCTTCTTTGGATGAGAGGTTGGGGTCTGGGGATGGTTGATGTTGGTGTTGATTGACGTTCGTGCTGGTGGAGATGGCTGTCGAGGGTGTGGACGTGGGCGTTGAGGGGTGACTGGGGTGCGTGTTTCGATTACGGAGAGTGGTAGACGGTGGAACGGGTGTAGATGTGGATGCAGATGTGGACGGGTTGATGGTGGAGGTGGTGGTCGTAGTAGATACTGTCGTAGGTACTCTGTCTGGCCCCGATGTCTCCATATTCGGGGGTATCGTCTTCGTTCGACCATTCACATGATCCTCCGCAGTAGCGGCGTCGTTCAGGGCATCAGCCTCGCTCGTGTGTCGGTCTGTAATGTGAGCGGCGACCGGCTTATCGAATAGATCCTTCCACTCATCGTCGATTGTGCCTGTGTTTTGCTCGTCGTCCTCGTCGTCGCTGTCATCGGTGTGCTCGCGTGTCCGTGACTCCTCCTCGTCAAGGATGATCTGCATCCGCTTGAGCAATTGTCTGTCGCGCGCGATTTCAGTTTGCGCTTCATGCCGACGGTCGGTAGATTGGATTTGTGGGATCGAGCGTTCAAGTTGGGAGAGAAGATTGCGGGCGTATTCGACGTTCTGCAGCGATGGTGAAATATAGAGTCAGTGTTCTGTTGCGTTGTGTTGAAATCAATTGGAACGGTATGAATATTGAAAGCACCCGAACGAGCCCCGGACAACGACATTTCCCCCAAACTCTCCCTTTCTGTTGCATCACCTTCTACAAGAGAGATATAGAACACATAGCCGGGGGTGAGGTGGGGGGGAACAAACCTTGCTCACTCGTAGCCGCTGAAGCTCAGATTTATGCAGCGTGCGGACCTCGGAGCCCGGATTGAGGAGATTATACTCCAATCGAGTAAACAGTCGAGCGACATTGAGGAGGGTGAGCTCTGGAGAAAACTCCGCGGTGGGGAAAGCAGTCACTGCCATCTCTGAGAGGTACCCTTGGGAGATTTGGAATCGATAGCAGTGGTCAAAGGCAAGAGTCGTCCAAGCTTCGTACTTGTGGAGCACGCTTTTCGACTTGGAAAGATGCCACCGGACGTTGCGACAGCGTCCGCCGCGAGGTGATGGGGACCTCAGGCTGCCCCGGGGGACGGGACGGAGGACCTGACCATGTGATGCTGACTCATCAATTCTAGGCCGTCGGGTCCCCGCCCGGAGGTCAAGCTGGAGGCGCTCGCAGTTGAGTCTATCAGAGGGTCCCGTCTTCGGGCGGGCATCAGCTTAGCCGTCTCGAGTTGTTATCACTTTCAAGTTTCAACTACTCGAGTTGTTTTGACTGCACTGGTACCACGTTGTGTTCGTACACACTAACAACACTGGGTTAAAGAGCTGGGAGCTGTCAGTATCTATCTGTGGCTGAAGAAAGATACTCTAGCCTCGTGGTTGTCTTGACTGCCGAGTATCTACTATCTGAAAGCTAGTAGCTAGTGAAGGACTCTATAAATGGATTTTAGTCGGGGCGGACTGCCTACTAGTATAGTATCGATCTGCTCGTCCAGACGGGAGCTTCTACCTTATCAACGCTTCTTTCGACACGAGTAACCCTCTTATTGAATGACTATCATGGGGTTATCTTTCAAATCCACCGGAACAAGATGCTAACAAAATGGCAAATTTCGTGCCTAAGTCGCACGGCAGAAGAAAGAACGTAGCCTCCCAGGAATTGTCACATGAAAACCACAACACCTGTCTACTGGAGAGTGTAGATCCGTACCCCTGGTGAAGACAGACTCGAAAAGAGCTGCATACATCACAGTGGCTCACCGAAAAAAAAGAACGAAGGTAAAAACAGAGCGAAGCCCAGCTTGAGAGTGTTGCCTGACGACTGAAACTTCATTCGAAGAACAAATCGCAAGAACATTCGTCCTCGCCACAAGCCTCGATTCCCCATCATTCCAAAAAAAAAAAAGAGAATCATTCCCATCATTTCGACAAATTCGACCCAGCACAAACCTGCCGGACCGCTTGACTTGTTACCAATACTCCATCACCAGCCGGCGCCAAGTCCGCACTCCGTTCTGGTCCTCTTCACACATCTGCTGTACCACCTCACTGCGCTCCTGCAAGCTGGAACCAATCTCATGACTCAGATCGGGCTCCATTCTCGCCGGTGGACTCGTCTCTGTCTCCGGCTGCGGAGAAGACGGGGATGCCTTTTCCGTCGCTTTCAGCTTCAGAGCCTGTGCCGCCACCGCCCCGCTGGATGGGAACACGCCGTCCTGCGAGAGAGGTTTCAGGATGTCACAGGCTGAAGGCAATGGGAGGGTCTCCCGGCTCATGGCTACTGCAGGGTACAGGTTACCCTTTTCCATGGCGTTTGTTGGGTCGGTATGTGCACGTGTGTGGGATGTACTGGGTTGAGAGCGAGTCGCACTCCAGTTGGGCTGGATCGTGCAGCTACGGCGGCGGTGGCGTGTCGTGAATCTGAAAAGCGACAGAAGTAACACGAGACCGACCAACGCCAGACCGAGACCCCGATGAGTTTGTGATGCGTGGAAGATGGGATTCTCTAGAAGCCCAACGTAGCTCGTGTAGACTGGAGGCGATTCCTGGACTGGACCATTCAAAGGCATTGCGTCGCGAAATGGCGACGTCCGGCAGTCTGTTGGCTTGACTCTTTCCAAGAGCGCAGATCAGAGGTTTCTCGATCCGGAACACAGGAGTTCTTCGTCCGAGGGTTCTGGGAATGACACCAGGATGAATGGTATCGTCAGGGGGATGCTCCGATGAATTGGTCCTTCAAATACTGATGGACTCTCTTCCCAACTCTTGGCTCTAGAATCACCGATTAACAAAACGAAGTTATAAAGACTCAGGGCAGGTTTGGAATGCCTGCAGATCTGGAGCCAGGAACAAACCTCGACCTAGGAGGGGGGTAAATGGGCTAGATTTATACTGGGCGACTTATGATAGTGGCAATTTCCAGTATCTCCCGGTGGTCGAGACGGTGTGGCCTGAGGAGTGCAGGAGATAAGCATACACGAGTCTTGGATTGTGCTTCACGAGCTCGATCCGTCAAAAGAACGCGCCAAAGAGTTGTATTGCTGTCGTTGGCTCTTCAGAATTAGAATTTCTGAGCAGTCAAGGAATCCAGCAGGTAGAAAACCCTAAGCCGGGCATCCCTCGAGACGGGGAACACGGAGCGAGGCTTTCCACGATGAGATGGGGGTCTTCAAATAGGAAAAGATTTTCCATGGACGTGGCAGCGTAGCATAGAGGACGAAGGAAGATCTAGATTAAGCTTATGGTGGAGCTTCGACACAGCTGCCCAGTCTCAGATGCTGTGTTTAGTGTTTACTGGGGCTCTGATCAAGAAAGGTTTCCATAGATCCCGAAGGAGATCGAGTGGCCCGAGACATCACAAGTTAACAGCACCAGCCAGCCACATCCATGTACCTCGTAATCAAGCAAGGAAAGAGGTGTATCTTTGATAGATACCCATGTGCTGGAACTCATCAAAGCACTGGTGATGTAGGTGGCATAGATAGCAATCGTCTGCTTTACCCTTTTCAACCTTGGTATTAGTACCGGACCAGATGTCGGCTTCAAAACACCACCTGCACGATCTCTTCTAGAACTTCCAGCCCGATGTACATAGGCATCCATGACTCTTTGTATGTCGGGATGTATCGAAAATCATTTCATACTCTTTCCAAAATCTTGCCTGACAGAACCCTGTGACACACCAGTGATCGGTAACATGACAGGGCCGCTTACGGTCCGACTGGAAGTAGCAATCGCCAGGTATGGACTCGCGAAAGCAGGCTCATCTCGTATTCTGCAGTCCAGAGGCATGATAGCCAGCGGTCCAGACGAAGCAATAGGCATCGAGGTGACACAAATTTGAAATCTCATGAGTTCGTCCAAGATGTGCCACCTCGTCTAATTTTTCCTTGCTGACCATGGATGGAGGTGGCTTTACTCAAGCTTCCAGTGTAAGATGGTGCTGATGCAGTGCCATGCTGCATCGCATTCTGCTGGACCAACCTTCTCGATCATTTTTAGGGAGACTCTCACCCTGGTCACTGCATGTCATGACATGATCGACTGTGCTCTAATAGGTACAAGTGAATGAATTGAGCGAGTCCCGAAACGAAACTAATCAAGCATGCATCTAATCTCACCCGTCTCCACGGGCCCACACACACCTGGGATCTTTCTTCCGCCCACACACGCTCACACCACATCAACACTCTTCCTCCACCATGCACTTTAGCGCGCCATTGGAGCCGCGCTAATGAAAGTGCCTGCCACACAAGGAATTTACAGTGGCGGATCCCAAGGCAACAATAAGCGACGTCCAGCTGCCCACCATCCAAGCCACGACTGCAGTTGTGGGGACTCTGGGGAGAGGGTCCGATGGGTTCAGCTGTATTTTGACAGCGCCACCCATGGCGGCAGTAGTTCAGAAGCTGGTCGCTACTCTCAAAGATCCACTCGGAAGAAAATGGACACGAAACGGAGAGCTTGCTACAAGCTCAGGAGCGAATCGCCTCTCGTTGGTGGAGAGGTCCTGTCCGATCCGGAGGCAATTTTACGATATAAAATCGCATTTCTCTTTGGAGGCTCTTCGGAGTGACGGTCGAATTGCAGACTTTCCCGGCGTCGGACTCTTGGACACAATTATATCCACAATGACCGAGGGGTAAGCGGCTGAAGATCCACTACCCTGGCCGCAGATCGAAATCATCTCCAGCACAACTCAATTTGAACCGATGCGGCGTCGATCCATCGTCATATGTGGCGCTGCTGGGGGTCACTTGACCATTGATCACTGATCACTGAGCTGTCAGCGGATATCCCACAACAGAGGCCAAGACCAGGGTCCAGGATCTTGATATACCCCTTTTGACGAATGGGAACAGAACACAAAGCTCCATGGTTCTAGTTCTACATCGGAAGGAAACACTGACACTGACTTCTGGACGACCTCAGCGCCTCATCTCTTGACTGTCATACAACATCCACAAGCGATCCAGATGAGCTCCGATTGGACCATGCAAGATCGGACACGATCTCTCTCTCTCTTGCGTTGATCGCAGACGGTGGGGACCTTGTGCGAGAATCGAGGCTGACTGTGTTCAAACGCGAATCCGGAAACTTTAGGACCCATCGTCCCAGCCAAGTGGGAGACTTTGGTCAGATTGAAGCCCTGAAGTGTGTCCCAATGCCCGAGATGAGTAATGGAAAGGTCTTCGATCCGCATCCTCGGAGTTTTCCCGCCGTGGGATCTACGATCAGATCTCTGGCTTTACAATCCTTGCATCGATAGGACATTCGCTCGAGCTGTTACAGGGCTCCTTGAATTTTTGTGAACTACACTGGACTCGGAGCTGAGACTGCGGTCACCCAACACGGTGTGCTGATGGATTGCATGCCAATATTATTCGTTCATGTTCGTCAAAAGACTTAGGCAACTAGTCTTGAAGGAGTGCGCTCGAATGGGTTCTGCGTTGTCACCACACTACAGCTTGGCAGTGGCACCTGCTCTCTTGACTTGTTCCGCGGCCTGATCGCGGAGCGTCTTGCGCAGAATCTTACCGGAGGGATTCTTAGGTATAGCCTCACAGAACTCAACACCTCCGGTGATGCGCTTGGTGGCAGAGACTTTGCCTTCCATGAATTTCACAATATCTTCGGCGGTTGCCGAATGACCAGGCTTGAGGACAATGTATGCTCGAGGGCGCTCGTCGTTGTTCCTGGACCGTATTCACATGTCAGTGACGGACTGTACCCACGTACAAGAGAATCCAGATGATTGGAGAGGGCCACGAGAAGACATTCCACGTGTCACAGTGGAGTGGTGCTTGGAGGGACTCAAAAACCAGCGAAAGAAAATGGATTGCACTTACACAGTCACACCAATCACCGCCACGTCTGCCACAGCTGGGTGGTCGAGAAGCAATGCCTCCAACTCGGCAGGGGCGACCTGATTACCCTTGACCTTGATCAATTCCTGTGTGCGGAAACGGTTCAGTTCCCATTCAGATGCGCGAAGGAAAACGGGGGTGAAGGAAATCAAGGGACGCAAGACAGTTAGGACATGTCGCTGCAACATACCTTCAAACGATCCACAACGTGGAATTTGCCATTGTCATCGACATACGCAATATCTCCAGTTCGAAGCCACCCATCCTCGGTCTTTGTCTCCTTGGTCGCTTTCTCGTTACGCCAATAACCTTTCATGACGTTTTGTCCACGCACCCATAGCTCACCTCGCTTATTTCGCTCCGTAATCTCGGTGACACCATCGTCTGCTATGATCTTGGCTTCACAGTTGGCGTTGAGCTCGCCGACCGATGCAGACGTACTTGCTTCACGGGGGTCCCATCCCAGGATGGAGCAGGTCGCCCTAAGAAATACGAAGGCCATTAGTACTTGACTGCGATTCCTGATTCTCACTGGCCGCGCCACCGAACTGAAGATAGCAAGGCAGCAATGGAGTACTGTTTGGGGGAAAAAGAGACTTACTCGGTCATTCCCCACCCCTGCTTGATGTTGATTTTTCCCTCCGGCCACAGTCTTTCTACTTCGATGCAAACCTCTCTACCCAGGGGTGCTGCGCCGCTGCCCACACTCTCGACACTGCTCAAGTCATACTTCTTCACTGCAGGATGCTTGGCCAAGGCAACCACCACCGGCGGCACCAGGATGAAATCGGTGATGCGGTACTTTTGCGTATACTCCAACATCTGAATAAAGTCGAATTTCGGCATGATGTATACGGGCGTCTCGCGCTGCAAGGCCGCGGCGATGAAGATGTTCTGGGCCATGGCATGATACATTGGCAGGAAGCAGAGCCAACGCGCGCGGGCTCGTCGTGCCTCATAATCCGGGTACAAAGTGCTCATGTATGTGTACTGCAGCATGTTTGACACATAATTCTTATGAGTGATCTCGACACCCTTGGGGCGACCCGTCGTCCCGGATGAATAGTTGAGCGCAAGAGTGGTATCGGCCAACTCGGGGGTATTGAGTTCTTCCCAGGCAAATCCGTGACCTTCTTGCGGCGATGCCACCAGCTGGCCCCAGTACGGACATCCATTCTGTCCGTCTCCACGTCCGTCAAAGATTGCATTGTCAAAGACAAACACCTTGTCCTTGCCCAAGCCGGCCATCTTCGCAGCTTCGACACCTGTATCCAGACTTCCGGCGGCGCAGATCAAGAACAGAGCACCGCTGTCTTCTAATTGGTAAGCCAATTCCCGCGCCACATAGGTCGGGTTTGCCCCGGTGAAGATGCCGCCGGCCATGATGATCCCCATGAAAACGACCGGGAAGAAGAGGTCGTTCCCGGAAAAGAGCAGTACGCGATCGCCTGGTTGTAGACCGGCTTTCCGTAGCCCGGCCGCAAAGCGCTGGCTCCACAGACGAAAATCATGAGGCGTGAAGTAATGAGTATCTGGACGGGCGGCGTCGAGAAAACATGGCTTCTGTCGAGAAAGGGTCGCCGTCGGGGAGGTCAACAACAAGGACGCGAGATGCGTGTGGGGGACATCAATTGTCCAACGCGATTTATAAGGCATTGCGATCGGAAGATGAGAGAGAGAGAGAGCAGGAAGTGGAATTGTCGCGTGGTACAGGAGTATCTATACTACGAAGTTGTAGCGGATTGATCAAGTCTTCTGCGATTGATAAAATGGGATAAAATGGGATAAAATGGAATGAAAAGTTCCCCGCATCAGCTATCGAGGTTTCAGGAATGGAGGTATGATGATGATGATGATGGAACAACAATAAAAAACAGATTGACTTCGGGGCGTCTCATCATTGTAATTATGTCCTCCATAACTCTCGCCCACTGAACTCTCGACTCACCATCACCCTCCACTGGCCCTCTGGGAATCCTCATCGCTTAATCCTCCAACCAAAAACGAACATCCTCCATCCTCCATCATGGATATAGATCCCAGGATCCCAAACCCGGAGAGAATGGACCTCGAGCCAAACATTCCAATTCGATCCAAGCTCGACGTGTCCCGATGATCTCCAAAGTCAAAAGTGTGATGGAGCGACCGGGCCAGTGGCTTCGCGCGTGTTGTTGGAGGTTTCCCCGCATTTGGGACTCGGTTATGGAATTATGAAAATGCGGGGAACCAGCCCCGAGGTAAAAAAAAAATGTCGGTGGCCCAGGTTTTCGGGGTTCATCCTCGGATATTTCGTTGTGAAGAATTATGAAATTGAGCACCGGGATGTGGTTGTATATGCTGGGGTCGCTGACGGGACACTAACTTCAGATGGTTGGAGAGTCTTGATCTTAATTCAGAGGTGTTGATTTGCCATCTATAGGATTGCATCATCTCAAGCTTAGCTCTCCAGCTTTCGCCACGAGCTGTCATTTCTCCTACCTGTCGAAGACGGATGGACTTTGTTTACGGTCGCGAATCGGACACAAAGAAGCTGACTGAGCGAGTCATCAGGCTGGGTAGTACATCAAGAACCTTGTGGCTCTCAAACGCCTTCCCCGTTGTGATACTTGGAGTCAGATCACATGGTTCGCGACGGCTTATAGCTCAGACCCATCAGCTTCTGTCTTCCACGATACGGCTGGACTTGTAGATCGGCAGCGAGGAGAGCGAAGCTATCGTCTGTCAAGCGGTCCTCAACTGTCTTGCACATAGGAAGTAGACGAGGCTTCGCATAGAATCGGTAGTCCCACTATACACACTGACCTTACATCGATGGCACAGTTCAGTAGGTACCAAGGACCAAGCACTGGAGAATGGAGATACGCCTTCCCTTGGGTCACCTGAGGAATGTATATTTTGTTTTTCTCAATATCTGAATGCGACTCATCAACCCCCACACTCCACACCCCACGTTTTCCTTCTGCCCCCGCCGTCTTCTCACATTCTCGAGGCTTCAATAACACTCCCCCAACCAGTTTGCCGACCTCGGACGTTGGAGCCGTTTCTCAAGTATCATCCACCCGTCTTTCGCTGAATTTGCTGAGTGTCGTTTATCATCACCTACCAGTATACACGTCTACGCCCAGAACATTCATTCCAAGCTTTCAAACAAAATGTCCCAATACACCCACCATATCGCCATACTAGGCGCTGGCACAATCGGTCTTTCAACGACAGCAATGCACCTTCGTCGTCCCGATACAACCGTCACCATTTTCGACCCTAGACCCGATGCCGAAGCACAAATCCACGCCCAACTCCCCTCTTTCCTCGATGATCCCACAATCATCACTGCCACCAGCAAGATGAACACCGAGACCAACGTCAACAATCCCGATATCCCAATCCCATCGCCGCACCAATCTCGTCCCCATCCCCATCCCCGTCTCCGCCTCCGTCTGGCAACCTCAATCCAAGACGCCGTCCAAAACGCAACCATCGTCCAAGAACAGACGCCCGAACTCCTCTCGTCAAAACAGTCCCTCTGGCAAGAGGTCTCGCGGTTCGCAAGTCCCACGGCCCATTTGTGGAGTAGTTCGTCTGGTATTCCGGCGTCCGCACAGGCACAGACCTGTTCTCCGTCTGATCGGGGAGATGTCCAGACGCGATTACTCGTCGTTCACCCGTTCAATCCGCCGCATGTAATGCCTCTGGTGGAAATAGTGCCTGGCCCATTGACGCGCGCGGAGAGAGTTCGCTTTGCAGAAGACTATTTCAGTGAGATCCCGGCGCCTGTCGGGGTTGACTCGGTATTGCCGTCCTCGTCCTCGTCACCGTCGCCGTCATTCTATCGCCCGGTGACTCTGCAGAAAGAAATCCCCGGTTTCGTGGGCAACAGGCTTGCTTTTGCGCTACTGCGAGAGGCATGTCACTTGGTCGGTGAAGGGGTGGTCACGGCGCAGGATCTGGATACCATCGTGACGTCGAGCTTGGGCCCGCGCTGGGCAGGCAGCGGTGTCTTTGAGAGTTATCATGCAGGGGGCGGGCCCGGGGGCATCGGTGCCTTTTTGGACAAATTGGCGCCGACGATTCGTGATGTGTGGGCGCAACTGGGCACGCCGGTGATCCCAGCAGAAGAGGAACGCGGCCAGACGCGGCAAAATGGCGGTGAATCGGTGGACAACGGGGATGCGAAATGGCGACACATGGTGGTGACGCAGACTGAACAGGCGTATGGCCTGAAAGTTTCAGGGGAGACGAGGGCGCGCAAGGAGCAGATGCTGAAAGAGGTTCTGGAACTGCAGCGGAGAAACCGGCAAGGTGAATAGCTTCCTTGCGGAGGGATCGTTCGACAATGTGATTGTATCGTCTATTCGAACTATGAAGATACCTAGAATCCATAGCTTTTAGCACTTGGGACTATAGTAGTAATGGAAACCCTAAAGAAAGCATTGACCAATGGAAACAATTCGCTCTATATTCATTCATAAATAGGTCCCGAGGGTTACATCTTGACCCTGGTGAGGTTTGACACAACTCCCCCCCAAAAAATAAGGGGTTGAAACATGATCATAACATTAGCATTTTCTTCGTTCTTTTTCTGTCCTTCACGCGGTCCCGGGTATATGTCCAACGACTTTCCTCCTTTAGATGATCTGCTGGAAAGCGCGGTTGATGGGAGAGCGGACGGGCTGACCCTTGTAGAAATCAATGGTGGCAACGGCGCGCTTGGCAATGCCCTCGGGAGTGAACTCGAACTTGGCGTAGACCTCCTTGTAAGGACCAGAGGCACCGAAGCGGTTGAGACCGAACTGCTCGTGAGAGTAGCGGTCCCAGCCCATGGTGGAGCAGACCTCGACGGACAGGACGGGAATGCCGTCGGGCAGAACCTGCAGACGGTACTCCTTGGACTGAGCATCAAAGACCTCGAAGCAAGGCACTGACACAACACGAGCCTTGACACCCTGCTCGGCCAAAGTCTTGACAGCGTCCACACAGATACCGACCTCGGAACCAGTGGAGATCAGGGTCACGTCAGCCTCGGTGTTCTCGATCGCGACGTAACCACCCTTGATGGCCTTCTCAATGGAGGAGTTCTCCAACTGAGGCAGGTTCTGGCGGGTCAGAGCCAGGATGCTGGGGGTGTGCTTGGAGGTCAGGGCCATGTAGTAGGCGGCGCTGGTCTCGTTACCGTCAGCAGGGCGCCAGACCATGCAGTTGGGCAGAGCGCGGAAGTGAGCCAGAGTCTCGATAGGCTGATGAGTGGGACCGTCCTCACCCAGACCGATGGAGTCGTGGGTGGCGACGTGGATGACGCGAACGCGAGACAGAGCCGACAGACGGACGGCACCGGCAGCGTAGGAGACGAAGTTGAGGAAAGTACCGCCAGCGGGGATAACGGTGCCGTAGGCGGCGAGACCGTTCATGACGGCAGCCATGGCGTGCTCACGCACACCGTAGCGGAGGTAGCGGCCAGACCATTCACCAATGCCCAGGTCGGGGGGCTGGAAGTCAACGGCGTTCTTCCAGCGGGTGTTGTTGGAGCCAGTCAGATCGGCAGACCCGGACAGCAGCTCGGGAACAACGCTGTGAATCTTCTCCAGAACAGCCTCGGACAGCTTGCGGGAAGCAATGGCGGGGTCGGAGGAGGTGTAGGTGGGGAGGCTCTTCTCCCAACCCTCGGGCAGCTTGCCGGCGAGACGGCGGGCCAGGTCGGCACCCTCGGTGGGGTACTCCTTCTGGTACTTCTGGAAGAGAGCGTTCCACTCCTGCTCCTTGGCGGCACCCTCAGCGGCGTGCTGGTGGTACATGTCATAGACAGCCTGGGGGACGGCGAAGGTCTCGTCGGCCTTGAAGCCGAAAAGCTCCTTGACGTGCTGGGTGTCGTCGGCCTTGAGGGGGTTGCCGTGCACACCGTGAGTACCGGCGAGCTTCGAGCCGAAACCGATGGTGGTGGTCAACTTGATGACGGAGGGCTTGTCCTTGACCTGCTGGCAACGACGGATGGCCTCCTCGATACCCTCGAGGTCATTGTCACCGTCCTTGACCCACTCGGTGTGCCAGCCATAGGCCTCGAATCGCTTCATGACATCCTCGGTGAAAGCGCACTTGGTGTCACCGTCTGACGAAGTAAAGTGGGCGTTAGTTCATCCCGGTTCCTGGTTCTTCCCCCGACTTTAGGTGCTACTTACCGATGGAGATGTGGTTGTCGTCGTAGACCATGATCAGGTTACCGAGCTTCAGGTGACCAGCCATGGAGGCGGCCTCGGAGGCAATACCCTCCATAGCGCAGCCATCACCGAAGAAGGCGTAGGTGTAGTTGTTGAAGAGGTCGTAGCCGGGCTTGTTGAAGACACCACCGGAGTGGGCCTGAGCGATGGCCAGACCGACGGCGTTGGCGAAACCCTGGCCAAGGGGACCAGTGGTAACCTCAACACCGGGGGTGTCGTGAGCCTCGGGGTGACCGGGGGTCTTGGAGTCAAGTTGCTAATAAGACACAAAGAGACCGAAGGTCAGCGTCGAGCAATGAAAGCCACGAAAGTCTGTTTGTGTTTTTCGCTTTTGGAAATGTCGTGGAGAATTCCCATTTGCCGTCTGCTAATCAAGCTGCGGGTAGACTTACACGGAAGCTCTTCAGGTCATCCATGCTCAGGTCATAACCGAAGAGGTGGAGGAGAGCATACTGAAGCATGCAGCCGTGACCGTTGCTGGAGAAGGAGAGGCATTGTTAGTCCTGGGATTCTGTCGAGGAACGGTTGGAAGAATCGCACGGAAGCGATCAACATGCTCCTCGATGGCGTTGTACTTCCGAGAGGGATTGACCAAGAAAGACTTACGAGAGAACGAAACGATCACGGTTGGCCCAGTCGGGGTTCTTGGGGTTGAAGCTCATGAACTTGTTGAACAGGACGTGGGCTACAGGGGCCATGCCCATGGGGGCACCGGGATGACCGGAGTTGGCCTTGGAGGTGGCATCCACCTAAAGTAGATTGTCAGCATTAGTTGAATCATCGAGCGTCCGCCTCTTCCCCGGTCGTCAATGCCGATTCCACTGTATCGACAGTTGTGAATCGACTCATCAATGACCAAGGCTGCCGCAGAAGGTTGCGAGGCCACGCAACAGAGGAAACGTACCGCGAGCAGGCGGATGGTGTTGATCGCCTTCTGGTCTAGTTCGGTATAACCCATGATGGCAGATACTAGCCTTGCGGTTAGTGGAAAAGGAAGAGCCTTGACGACGATGGACCTGAGGGATTGGACACTCACTGTACGTGTGATGGTAGAGAAAGAACAAGAGGAAGAAGAGGAGGGCGACGGAAAAAAGAGAAGGAGGAGGGACAGGAGGGACAGGAGGGACAGACTCCGGCGATGGTGGGGGGAGGGGAAGAGAGGCAGATGATGATGTTTCTGGTGGGGCCCTCAACAATCAATTGAACCGCTCATCCCATCTGATTCTACAGTCCACCGGGTCCCGCCCGTGGGAGTTCTTCCACCAGGCTCAATTGAGAATTGGCAGCGAACGTGGCGGCAGGACGGCTGTCATCCCACGGAGCAGCTGATCACATGGGGGTACTTCTGTTTGTTCTGCATATACGAGAGAGAAAGAGACCGAGTCTCATCTACCCGAGTCAATCCAGCCCCAGTGGACGTTGGCGGATATGATTCAAGCATGAGAGACTTGAGTCTGACGGTAGATACGTTTCTCGGAAACTCACTTCTGTAGTGACATCAGCAATTCAGCCATGGCTTTCTCGAATGATTCTCGTGGATAGTAGATAATAACTACAGGACGATCTGAAGACCGGGTGAGCCTCTAACTAAGATGCCGTATATAGAGTCATTTAGAGCCAAGAACAGAACGACGGGAGGTACGGCTACAAGTTGAAGGAGAGTGAGCGCTTGAGCCCTTCAGTGTATAACTCTAGTGTATATTTCATAGTGTAAAGTGTAGACTCAAGAGACTATATACCTACGGCTGAACAGTGGTTAGCTTAGCGACATATTACTCAATTTAGCATTGGAACATAACCACCAAGTCAATCGGTAGTAATAATAATCATGCTCATGTCTCCTTCATGCGAGGAGGTGGACCATTGCCTAACAGATCACTCAGACCGTAGGGATTGGAGGTCATCCTGGGATAAGCTTATTCGGGCGGTCGTTGCGCAGGACTGATCTCATTAGCCGACACCGGGGCGGCACCCACCATTGGACACGATCGTGGCCGACGAATGTTGGGGAAGATCATGACAGTTGCAACTAGTCATTTCCACCGCGGCTTCAAAAGCTGCAACGGATCACGGAGACCGCGGATGAGTCTGCTTGTTTCTCCCACAATGGCAACGGTCATCTCAGAGGCCTTTCAGGCTCACCGGCCTGATATACACTGCCGTAGATGAAGACACCGACAGGAGTAAGTGAACACTGGATCAGCCTCTGAGCCTACTAAAGTTAGTGACTATCCGTTCATTGTGAATATGTCGGCAAATGGGGTCTGTCGGTGGAGGCGTGGGAAGCACACCGGGAGTCCGCCCGGAGGACGGCGCTCCGACTCATGAGGAAATTAGCCGAAACTTGACGGCGTCACGGCAGTAAACGGAAGAACTAATTGAGTCGGACATTAGAGTCTCGGTCAAATTAGCAAGGCCAGATCTGAAGCAGGTACGATGAACCGGACGACTTGGAACCGGAGTCAGTGTGTATCAGAAAACAATCGGACCCCTGGTGAGTTCCAGAATTGCCTGGCCTCGGCTTGGCATGAACAGGTGTCATCCGAATATTTATTCCATCAAGGGCAAAGAACAAGATTGGACATTCGTCAGCAATCGTTCAAAGTGCTCTAGGTAGGGGGTATGAGCTATGATGTTCGACCGCAAGCCTTTATCAAACCGACCTTGAGTATGTCATCAGTCCGACATGGAATATTTGCCAGTCTCGCCGGTGAGCTTTGTGCAGGAGAAAATGGCTGGTCTGCATGACTGCTGTTCATGCCTTCATGGATCTGTGCCTTGTAGTTGAAGACTTTATCTTGCATCTGATACCTGCTGTACCGTGGAATGATTTGAGGAGAGAAGACTCAAATCTCCATTCGAAACATTCCCCACAAAAAGTCCGGAATGACCAGATGATGATGTTGTTTCGGTGTAGCTTAGCGGCTCACCGACTGGAGTCCTGAGGCGCAAGGCTGCAAGCAGCGGAGACGCAGGGCGGTGAAGCTTTAACAGGTACCGTCTGGTCAGCGGGATAACAAACTGGTATCGACTATCGATAGGTTATCGATAGGCGAGACCGAGGTGATGCCTGCGGGGGACAGCTTTGAGTCATTACCCTCGTAGATCCTAGCCATTCACGCCTGGCGAGGGACTAGATTAGTAAATTAAACTTCACCAAAGAAGTTTCGATGCAATTGAACAGCACTTTGGTTAAGAATACTCAAGTGACACGTCAAACGACAGTCCTATACAGCAGCATCCACTGGGTCTCGGCGAAACAATATAGGAGGTACTCTTCTTGTTTCAACTCCTCCCCAAATTGGGATACTGGTGAATGACCCATAGGAGTTCCTGAGGAATGCCATTCAGTCACATGCTAGACATGAAGACTGTAAGTGTATACTACAGCAGGATACAACATTAGCTACACCAATAGCCCCTCAAGGGAAAAAAAGATGATCCCGTGAGCTATCGATCATCCAGCCATGAAAAACCCTGCCCCTGCAGAGATCTAGCTAGCCATACTTCCATTTCTCCTCGGAACATCCACGTCCTTCATTCCCCTGATCCACCCATCCTTTCGATGATGAAAAATTTCCATTCCCAGCTCCGAGCACCGAGCCCGATCCTCTTCACTCAGCGTTCCCGACTTGACGGCAACATCATCGCTCCCGTCATCTGTTCGTGACGAGAATGGCGTGCCGCACGATGGGCAAAATTCCCGAAGAACCGCAGGGCCCTTGTCACTGCGATCTGTGTACACTTTGGGTGTGCCCTGCGTGTATTTGAATTGCGATTGTAGCACGACAATGTTGGCGGAGAAGCCGGAGCCAGTGTTGCGTTTGCAGTTGTTGCAGTGGCAGAGAATGACCTGGGTAATTGATGCTTAGTCGCTTGGTCACAGAATGGATGTATGCGATGCGATATCTGATAGCAGGCAGTGCATAGGAGCAACGCCAAGCCTTGGAGTTACGTCGTCACTGAGGACCAAGATCTTACCTTGGGAAGCGTGTCGGAGGAAGGCAGAGCAATTCGATACTGGATGTCCTGACATAGACATGTACCGGTCAGGTATGTTTCAGTCATGATGTCGAATGAAGAAGGGTTCGATATCGGCTTGAGAATAGTGCAAGTTGAAGATTGTGACAACACTCAAGAGCAAAAGGAGGGGTAAGAAGAGAACGAAAGATCTGGAACTGTGAGAGATTCATTCAGGATTTAAAGATCACCTGATCTTGAAGGCGCTAATCCGTAAGTAATTGATCTCTTCAGCTTGGAAAGGGGGCTCTTCAGGCGACTTCAAGCCCTAAAGTGACTTCTTGAGCTAGTATCTTTTGGGCTCCTATGACTCGCAAGTAAGCGCCTAAAGTGGCTTAGCGTTGACTTTATCGGCAAGGCTTGGCTGTGAAGTGGAAGCGCGACGGGGTGGCTGCCTCAGTGGCCTATGGTGTGTGGATGGGTAAGTTATATTCGACGCTTTGCAACACGGAGGAGAGAAAGGAAAGACACGAGGGAAGTCAATCGACGTCGGCAAATTCGTGGAGTAGCTGGCAATGACTGCGTGCTCTGGAAAGAGAGGGCGTCACGTAACCGTTCAAGACATCGACTTTGCCGCTCAGGCAGCGAGAGATTTGGGCCGTTTTCTTGCGGAGGACGTTGACTCGTGGCAAAAGAATCTGGGCGTCATCAATGCGGACTGTATGAATTTGGTCCTCAATCGCCTCACGCTCGCGTTCCGCGTCCCGAGCAAAGGGCTCGAAGCTGTTCATGATGTCGTCTCTGTAGAATATAGGTTCGTTGTGCACCGCGATGAGAAGGTTTAAGCCTATGGAGTTGACTAAACGTACATCATTGCATAGCAGATCCAGTCACTGCTCAAGATCGAGGGATTGTGCATCCCCCGAATCCGCTCTCTCACTCGGTTCACATGTTTTTCACTCAGAGAGAAGGTGATTGCCCTACACTGAAAGACGAGAATGTACAGGGCCACCGAGACTGGAATTTCCGTTTGCTCCTGTTTCTGAAGGGACTGGTGGATAAGGGTTTGAAAGCAGATCAAATAGTAATTGTCGTAGACATCCACTTCCTCACGAGGCTCGCGAATAACCACGTCCTCTGCCGTCTACGGATGAATAGACAGAGCATGAGAGACGGCTCGGATGTCTTGCTCAGTAGCGTCTTGAATATCGATCCACCACACGGGCTGATTGAAATCAGAGCAACCCTTTTGCTGGTCCTGAAGAACTTGCTGGAGATCCTCGTCGGGAAAGAGCGTCGCCCAGCTTGTGGAAGTGACCGTCTTGTGTGCCTCTGACGAGAAGAAGCTAAACCGCTTGGACAACGCCATCGCCATTTTCTCCGTCTCTTTCCCCGGGTGGTTCATCTGTGATGATTGAGGGGGCTTGTTTGTGTTGGGATCCTGGTTCGATCATCGAACTGGGAGTCATAACCACGAGGACGACCGCTAGCAGGTTCCCCGGCACAGGTCCAGATATCGATGATAATACGCAGCGAGTAAAGGGATGTCTCCTCAATAGAATCCATGAATGTAGGGTGGGAAAACGACCGTCAGAAGTGGCTCAGGGCACCAGAACGAGATATGGCGAGGGCGTAGCCTGACAATTGACTCTTGTCCACATTCTCCAGGTTCTAACTTGGGACCTAACTTGATTAGGAGTGATAGTGGAAATGTTGATAGCCAATGTTAATCCGGGAGCCTAAAGCGGGTATGAGAGGTGGAACTTCTTCTTGCGCAGGCTTCTTCGTCATCTGGAGTGGTTGACGCTGGGGTCGTGCCAACCATCCCGACTTTTGGAGACGGCGCAAGGAATTGGCGATGTTCCCATATTCCAAGGATGTTCAAGCTTTGCATCTGGGGCCACCACCCGGAGTGTACCTCGAAGCCTTGGAAGGCACGGTTTTTTATGTCAGGGAGACTAGACTGCGAGGATGCGAAACCAGAGCGTTGTGTCGATCAACATCGAGTGAGATGAGAAAAAAGTGGAACCAGAGAGCTACTTGTGGCAGCAGAGTTGGATCGGTTGTATGCGACTAAGAGGTAAGTTAGTGGCAATCTGGTACCTTGTGTCCCTGTATAGTGCGTAGTGCATACTAGGTAGTGTAGTTGTACTCGTGGGACGACATCTCTACGGGCCCTGCAAATTAGGCCCTGCTCTCCATAGTAGTACGCATGTTAAGCGAGTAGCAACTCAGCAGGTACTTGCCTTCGTATTGCGGTTTGATAGTACGAGACCGGAAAGTTAAGTGCTTGACCTCAAACTGGTCATTTTGAAAATTGATCCGTTCAAAGAGACTGGTAACCGTCCTTATCCTTGCACTCGCGGACACGAAGATGGCAGAGCAAAGGAGTGGAATTCAACATCTCGACCGACTGTCGGAGGGGTTGCCTTTGACGTAACGGGACCGATAGCCACCGCAGAGTCAGGCACTTTAACCCAGCCCTAGTACGAGCCACCTGCGACGGCTCTAGCTTGTACCGGTACCTCCGCTTTCTTCTGGGTTTGCGGAGGACAGAGTCGCCTCGTGTCTTGCGTTTTGAGTTCTTTTACTCCGGGCAAGTCTCTACAACAGGAATCTCTACAATCACACTGGTCTGCTCTTAAAATTCTTTTCTCGGACTACCGGGGTCAGTTCTTCATGAATTTGCCGCTTCATGATGTTAGAGGGGTGGATAACTTACCTGACATTAACTCTGGGAATAGCCAGCAACCTTGGTCCTTATCAGCTGTCAGGTAGCAGGAGGGCAAGAACGTTGACCAGAGCACTAGTAGGAAAATCATTTCCGCTATTCAAACGTTTCCCACCTTGCTTGGCTCCGGACCGCAGCAAGTCCTTGTAAAGTGACCTGTCGATGGACGGACATGTTACATGTGCATACCTCGGCCAGAAGGTTGGAGATGGAAAATTGTGATGGATGTGCAGGTGCAGTGCTGCAGTATGAAGTCAGCGCCGGAACGTGCTTTGATCGGATGCTCTGATTATCATAAAGTAAGTATCTCAGAGCCATCGTAGCACAGTACTACATTAGTCGCCTAGCAGTCCTCGATTATCTGGGGGCCTTGGAACCTGGAGGTGAAGGGCTGGGCGCTTACGTGATACTCACTTTTTTCGCGAGCGGGTCGAGGCGTGTGGATCCCCCGAAGTCTAGATACCTTCGGGTACGAAGTGAAGGGCTTTTCAGTCATTCATAGGTAGTAGTCAATGGTTTGACGGAGCTCTGCCTACTCCTAGTCCTGCGGATAAGGGAACTTTTTCACCCTGAGTCCAGCGCCTCGTGACTGCCACGTGCCTGTTCAAATCCACGGATTTGCACTATAGCAAGCTAGCATTTTAGTCCATCATGATTGATGTAATGTTGATCCTGCAGCTGACGCCAAGACCGCGCCAAGCGTTTAATTCGGGACAAACTTGGCAGCGTGCCGAACAGCCGTCTTTGAGATGTTTGATCAAGGTCGTTACAAGTCACACTACTTTGATGCTCACGTTCCTCATATTCGTAGGTGATCTACGAGAAGGAAAAGAGAAAGGTGAAACACAACTTGATTGGTGTGAAGAAGATGGGAGAAAGTGAGGCTATCTAATGCGTGGGTTTGTGGGTCCCTCTGTGGTGAGTCGGCAGAAGCATCCAAAAACCTCATCCATGTCAAAATCTGGCGGAAATGTTAGCGTCTGTCATATTGCGATTCAGCTACTGACTACTAACTCGAGCGTCGGCTGACAGGGAGAAAGCAAAGCCCCAATCGGATGGTAATTTGGAAACCAACACGCTGTTCTGGAGTTCAAGGAAAAACCACTTCCTTGTCGAGACCAGCGCTGTCGATGAGAGTTTGTTCCACGACGAACTCCGGACAAATGTTCAGGATCTGGATTGCCATCGCGATCCAGCTGAGGGGATTAGTCATGGACTCATGGTGTAAAGTGTAAACAACTCGCATATGTCTCGGTGCACAAGTGCCTCAATTTTGTAACTCCATTCAGTTGATGTAACCCTCGAACCCATGTGGATTGTTCAGTAGGACCGACCTCCTCACCGAGTATCCACATCTGTTCAGTCCACGAGCCTATTATGTGCTCGTTGGATAGCACACACGAAAGGGCATGAACAGAGGCTCTTTTGCATTGTATCCATATCAAGAGGGTACTACTGACCAAGGTTTCCCATCCAGGTCTGATTGTCCCCTGATTCAAATTCCATAAACATGGTGATTCTTTATATGTGGCTGTATACAAAAAAAATCCCCCATCTGTCCCAGTACCCGTCAAAGATTCCTCTCATCGATTTCTGCCAATTCTAGGTGGACCCTGAGAAACTAAAAAGACGAGAGTGATAGAGCGTCTGGCCATGACACCCAGAACAAGTCTGCATGATTCAAGACATTCTGCCCTCATTTATTCGCTGACTGTGGGAACTGTATTGAAGTAGTACTAGGTAACTTAGTAGTTAACTGTCTAACTGACTAGGTAGTAGGTACTAAATTAGTAAGTGCAGCATATGGGATTGACAAAAATCAAAACATGTGGACACCCAGCATCCACTCAAGATGCAGTCTTGCACAGCCCTACCGATTGCCGCTACTTTCTCCAATAAGTGGAGGTCGGCCAAGCATATGAGATTGCAACCTCACAATGCAGAGTCTGCATACCAGATGAGGCAATTACAAGTGGACATCGACGCTGCACTGTGCAGGTAACTTGCAATCCCTTCCAATTCGGTAGGATTGATCTTTGCCACCGAATCTGAGGGATAAAACATCAATCAGGTATTTACTGTACAACAATATCATCACCCCCCTGGCAGGGCTATGATTCGATGGAAATGAAGTCAAGGTACACATATCTCGACGAGCAGGGCCCTCGATGGGTGGATAGTGGTAAAAAGTTCCACGTTCTCTCGTCTCTCTGGCTACTACATAGATAAAGGTCAACGAAAGGGTTGCCACTGGAGCGACTGGCGTTGAGTGGTTGTTTACCTTGAGCCTAGTGCCTACTAGAGCCCTCGGTTGAACTGATGGGTTCGACCCCCAAGTCATGGTGGAACCTCATCGTATCTAGATCCTTGAAATCAGGAATACAGGTTGTTAGGTTCCCCCACTAGTTGACTACCTGGACTACACATCACAAGTTCACATACTTGGGTCGAGTGATGGGCGAGTGAGCTTATAGGTTGGTCGATCACCTCAGTCATGGACCTCGATCCCCTCACAAGTGATGTTGTGTACTCCTGTCACTACCGAGTGCCATTGACATAAGCTTGAGGGATTCTTCAATATAAATTGGATCATTTTCGCAAAACGAATCCCTTTAAAGCATCAAAAATAGTTTGAACTTTGCTTTCAAACAACCACCAATACTTGATAGGAACCATGAAGTCTTTCAAAGTCCTCAGTATCTTAGGAGCCGCTTTCTTCGTGGGTGTATGTTGCAATCATTTCCAATGAGTCCATCCCCAAACTGACGCAATGCCAGGCCCAAGCTCTGAACGAGGCTCCGATCGAGGGTTACAACATTGAGGAATTCAGCTGGGAGGTTGAATCCGCCCCCGGGAGCGAAAAGGTCGTCCTTAACGGCACTATTCAACAAATTGTCACTCAGCTCCGCGAGATCAACCCTAACTTCGACACCGACTTTGGCCTGGACAAGCTCGACGACAACAACGAAGAGGAGACCCACACCGAGTCGCAACTCACTAAGCGCGGTGACTCTTGGAAGTGCAACATTTTTGTCGGCGCCCGTCAAGCGGATATTACCAACGGCATCAAGTATCTCCGTGGTGTGTCTGGACAGCCCACAGCGGGCCCTGGCCCGGGTAATTGCGCGCGGGTCAGCTGTTCGTATGCAGCGGCGATCTGGTGGTGTAATGATGTGAGTTGTCTTTCTTATTTTCTTTCTCTTTTCCCCGGGATAGGTACCTTCTTCAGCTGGGAAGATCCGAGTTAACAAGAAATTCTAGAACACTTTCACCAAGGTTCTTCCCGGATTCTACAACATTGCGGATGGAGCGCAGGTCCTCAAGAACAAGTGCTGGAGAGGGGGCCAAAAATTCTCCGGCCAACTGTTCCACGATGATAAGTGGAATGTCATCATTCGAGAGGACCACGATAACTGTTAGTGGCTCTTTCAGTGTGTGAGCAGACCTTGTGTGATGTCCAAGACAGCATCTCCCAATTTTTGAATGAGAACGTTTCGAATCGAAATACTTTCCTTCCTTCCTTCCGGGAAACTCATCTGTGAGGATCTAAGTAGGTAAACCTATAGATGTAACAAATATCCGTATGCCCGGAAAGCCTACTGAGGAGATCTAACAGGCTGGCTTTTTCTCTTCAAAAATCTGTGTCTTCGAGGCGAGATATGAAGTTCCTCCTCAAAGACCCTATTTATGATCTAAGCTTATCACCACATGGAACCACTGTAACTCTGTCAACAACCTAACTAGTTATAAGCTGAGGTACCCAACCCTTGATCGTTTCTGATCTCTCTCTTATCCTTCCCTCCTTTCCTTCTCTCTTATTCCGACCCGGGTCTGACATACCAGGTAACCTTCGTTTTCGGTTGTGGGACTAGGGAGAACTTTCATCATAATGTTGTTCTAGGCTTTCAACTTTCCGTTCATCCAGAATACCATACTGAGATACTTTTACACACGGGCTGCTTGTCTGGCTTGGCGTTGCTGAGCTCGAGGACCGAATACGTGGGGAGATGGGCACTAAAACTTCGTTTCCCCATCTGCAGAGTGCAGACTATTAGTACAGTACTCGGTAGTCTAGTACTACTTAGTACTTACCAAGAGCCGAAAGGGTCTTGGAGGTGTGGGTCAAATATCAAGCGAAACCAGAACGGCTCGGTGAAGAAGGGCCATGGTACTCTTACCTCCGATGCGCACGCAATGCTACCCATGAGGAAGTCCTAGAGCAGCACGGATGTAAGAAACAGCAACGATTGTAATCAATATAGCGTCTTCACTGTCTTGGATACATGAAGTCTTCACAAACATGAACATGCGAACACAATGTCGAGTCATCGAGATTGAACCAAAAGAGCAGAGAAAACATCCAGCATATCCATCCACTTGGGCGCATTCTTCATCTCTTCAATGTTGCTGTTCCTTCAAAAATAGTGGGGACTCCATATCCACTTTGAATGCACCCATATGGAGCCATCCCGAACAGGCAGGCGGCTGCAGTATCCATCCCTAAAAGGTAATAGGTAAGCAAAAAGGCACTGCTACTAGCTCAGTACCTGATTGCAGCCATGCAGAATTTACAAGATTTAGATGGCGAAATCAACGAGGCAGCCGCCGAGAAGGTGTCTTCTGATCAGATAAGTTGCCCCTTTTAAACAACATGAAAGCGCTGTAAACAATGGAAGTCAGCACTATCTGGTATCGTGACTTCCGTCAGGCAGGCTGCTATGTGATAAAGGGTGTACTGCCGAATTATCAATCTTCGCATCGAAATGAGCCGACATGAGCAATCTGCCCTATCTGCCTACAAGTAAACCCCAAGATGTATTCTCCGCCCCGATAGGCGCGTTCTTCGTACTTGCTTAACCGTCTGTAATAAAATACCGATCGATTGTATGGAGGCTATGGAGTTAGGTCCTTTTTGGCCCCCAAGTTATAGTGGGAATGATGTCCACTTCCTTCCAATATGCAACTTCTGCGATCTTGGAAAATGTTTCACAGGTCATGGTTGGCTACTAGCCTTGATATCATCAATTGTAGTATTCTATACTGCTTGTACGCTTTACCCAATATGTGCTAATGGCAAACCCAGCGAGACTGGAAGAATCTTCGCTATAAATTGAAGCATTTTCGCAGAATGCAATCGATCAATCCATCAATAGTTTCAATCTCTTCTTGTCGCAATCATGAAGTCGTTCAAAGTTCTCAGCATCCTTGGAGCCGCTCTTGTCGCTGGGGTGCGTGATATACCAAGATCAATCCGTGAATCAACGTCCATATGATGCTAACCCCCCACAACCAGGCCCAAGCTCTCAACGAGGCCCCCATTGCGGGCTACAATATCGAGGAATTCAGCTGGGAGGTTGAATCCGCCCCCGGCAGCGAAAAGGTCGTTCTGAACGGCACCGTCCAACAAATCGTGGCCCAGCTCCGCGAAATCAACCCCAACTTCGACACCGACTTTGGTCTGGACAAGGCCGACGAGGAAGAACAGGCCCACACCGAGTCGCAGCTCACAAAGCGCGGTGACTCTTGGCTGTGCAACATTTTCAACGGCGCCCGTCAGGCCGACATCACCAACGGCATCAAGTATCTCCGTGGTGTGTCTGGTCAGCCCACAGCGGGCCCTGGCCCGGGCAATTGCGCACGAGTCAGCTGCTCGTATGCAGCAGCAATTTGGTGGTGTAACGATGTGAGTGTTCGAAGGGAACTCCTTGAGAGGTGGCGAGACCGGAGTTAACAAGAGATTTAGAACACCTTCACAAAGGTCCTGCCCGGCTTCTACAACATCGCTGATGGAGCACAGGTCCTCAAGAACCAGTGCTGGACTGGAGGTGGCCAGAAATTCTCTGGACAGCTTTTCCACGATGACAAGTGGAATGTTATCGTTCGGGCTGACCACGACAACTGTTAAATCGATCAGTAGAATGTCAGTGCAGACGAAAGGGGGCAAAAGGAAACGGGCGAGCGGAATTTAGAATAAAGTATCCCTTGGTGTTTCTTGGACAGCTACCGTCAATGTCAGTCTATTAAATGAGCGCAAAAGACACGGATCCCTCGCCAAACCCTATGGTAGGCGGAGTGCCCTTCCCGGCTGTTTGATATCTGAGAGTTTGCGTTGAAACCCACAATCCTCATACAAGGTACTCGCCGGGACTGGTCTTGTAGAGTTAGAGAATGTTCATACGCTGATACGTGTGTGTACCGATGAAAGAAACCACTTAGATTAGACTTTCATATAGCATCAACGGTGTGAACAAAAAACGTATGAAACTCAACTAAGAGATTAAGATACATAATATTTTCGTATACATATACACATAATGGAGTTCGACACGACAGGGACACAAAGAAAGAGGAGTTGGGATGCATATACACTCATTGAGAAATGTTCATCCAAAAGATTTACGTCCGGTACTCCTGTGTCTGCCTTCGAAGTGGATGAGTAGGTTGTCAGCTGATGAAATTACCTCAATCCATCAAAGCTCGGTGCGTCCTCCAGTCGCAGTGGCAGGGGCAGAGGGACCTTCCGACTCCAGTACACCGTTACCCGCATTAGATCCATCGATGTGCGAAGCGCGCTGCTGACCCTTGTCGAAGGAGCCGCGCATTACGCTGGGTTCAGCGGGGAATTCGAATTTGGAACTCTTCCACGGCTTCACTTTCATCAGATACATGGTATCAATTTCCTCCAAAGTTCGGCCCTGGCCCTCGATGACGCCAAAGTAGACCGTGGCTGCCGCGAGGAACAAGCAGCCTGCAAAGACATAACCGTATCGGAAGTCGATGGCGCTGGTGATGAATGGAGTGAAGAAGGCGAGCAAGAAGTTCCACAGCCAGTTGGAAGCGGTACAGAGGGACATGCCGCGGGCCCGGTATTGCGAAGGGAAGAGCTCGGCGATGATGGCCCAGACCATTGGGCCCCACGTACTGGCGAAGCCCAGGATAAACAGACAAGCGAACACCACCATGACAACTCCGGCAGTCTTGGTATTTTGAGGGTTCTCTCGATCAAGTGAAAAGTGTCCAACAGAGGCGAAGATCATGAAACACACGAACATCCACAAGGCACCCGCGATGAGTGATCGGCGACGCCCATAATGTTCGATCAGGTACAATCCGAGGAAGGTGGTACCAAAGTTCACTCCTCCAAGAATCATCTGAGTCACGTAACTATTCTGGATACCAGCGCCCTGGAAGACGGTGGTTCCGTAGTAGAAGAAGTAGTTGGCACCGGTGAGCTGCTGGAGAGCCTGGAGGGCGACTCCAATGACCACACGGCGAGCCATGGTGGGGGCTCGGAACATCTGCACCCAAGACGCTTGGCCATTCTTGACTTCCTCTTCATACTTTTGCTTGATTTCGTCAAACTCAATGTGAAGGGCACGATGATTGCGGGGAACGCCGTAAATCTTTGACAGTGTACTGATAGCCTTGTCGACTTTGCCATGGCGGTAGTCGTATCGAGGACTCTCAGGGAAGAAGGACATACCAATACCGAGAATGAGCGCCCAAAGATAGGTGATTCCCATTGGAATGCGCCACGACGCAGTCGAGGTCTTCATCTCAGTTCCGAAGTTGATACAATTGGCAACGAAGATTCCCAAGGTGATGAACAACTGGTATGTGCTGGAGATAGTTAGTTGGAAAGATCCATATGCAGGAGACAGAAATCATTGCATACCTGATCAGAGCACCACGAATGTGTCTTGGCCCGGATTCGGCCTGATACATGGGCACAAGCAAAGACAGACCACCCACACCGAGGCCCGCAACCCAACGGCCAAGGGCAACCTGATACCATTTCCCGACGGGAGACGAAATCTGCACGGTGACACCAACACAGACCATCGCAGACCAAAGACTAATGGACCATTTTCGACCAATTCGATCAGCAATGAAACCGGCGACAAGAGCTCCCATCAGAGTACCGATTGACAGCTACAGATGTGTAACATTAGCGCCGGTCATCTTCAGTCAAGTCATGATAAGACTGGTTGTCAACATACCAAAGCCACAATAAGACCCGAGCGAACATTTGTGAAATAGTAAGTCCCGTCGGCGTTAGGCTCGCCAAACCGCTGCAAGAAGTTCTTCATTTCAAGGAAACCGGAAATCTGACCCGTGTCGTATCCGAACAAGAAGCCACCCATGGAGATGAAGACGCCCATCAAGAAGGACCGCCATGTGAGGAGAGGAATGGGCGTGTCAACGACATCGTGTGCGCCCTTTTCATGCTCTGCGGTCGAGGTAGACTCTCGAGGGATGTCTGCGTTGCCGTACACATCCTCCGGTTTCGTCTGGAAGAGATTCTTAAGAGGCATCTCGGGATGACTCAGACGCAGGTGGGTGTTCGTAGTAGTGCTAGTCGCTCAATTAGTCTTACGGTATGTATCTAGTCGAACTAAAGAGACTGAAGCCTCACCAGAAATGCGAGAAAAACTGCCGACGAATTAACCCTTATACACTGGCTGATTCGTCTACGTCACTACTGAATTCATTCCTCATTCGTCGCCAAGCCTTGGCGACCAAAGGAAAAGCGCTCTCCATGTGGCTGTCATGGGCTCCGTCTGGGGAACAACCAGATCTTGGACCATGGATTGATCGTCCGTAACTGACGCAACGACATGGGCGAGGCAACGGCGAGACACCGGCGCCTGCCATGGTTCCCAGCGAATGGACTTTACAACAATAGCACCCAGGCAGTCTTTCAGGGTCCTCTAGCCAATCTCCGCACTGGTGAAATGGCGTCTCGATCAACGCACTGCCCGTCATGAATAGTGATCAACTTCCGCTGATAAAGAAAATGGGGGACTGGGAGTGAGTCCAGTCCAGTACTGCTCCCGAGCACATCTGAAGTCCGGGGTAGTGGAGACGGACGAGAGTGCAGCCAATCCACAACCGCAGCGCCCATACGAATCCGGAGGGCGTTGTGAGAATCCCTGGCGACGATCTTTGGATCGAGACACAAACGAACCAGGGTGACCTCAGCGGCGTGGCAACCTCGTTCTTGTGACCTTTCGCGTGATTTCCAGTTTGTTCCGGATCATCCGCCCAGACGAATCGTGGCGATGATTATTCTCTTTCAAATCGAGACCCCGCTAGGGGCACGCAGTGAGGGACTGCGCTATGCGTAGTTTGCGTACTATGGCCGACCCGCTAGGGATGAACCCCTTTAACCTCGCAGTAGAAGGATTTTAGAACGTGTCAGTGATGCTGGTGGTGAGCGCCACTGAAGGCATTCCTCTCGGAACCGTATACCTTCAGTCAGTCTTGCCACTTGTCACTGGCCGGCCTGTCCGATAGGCTTTTCCCATAGTGGAGCGGAGGCCGTGCTTCTTCAACCATTGGGTTGGGAGGAAGAGCTGCGAGGGTGCCATCCAAAGTTGAACAGCGCAGCGGCTTGGCTGTCGCGGTCTTCCCTGCTGCTCGAGCTTTCATCATAGCAAAAGCGGAGAGCCTGCATGAAGGGTCATAACAGGGGGCTATGACGAGGTCGAATGTGCGAAGCAGCACAGAGTGTTTACGAAGGTAGACAGTTCCATGTGGTGGTTGAGGTTGGCGGACAGCGGAAGAGGCTCCGAGGCCAGTCCCTGACTGGGTGAGGAACTGCCGCTGACTTCCGCACATCTGTTCTGCGCTATATGACAACAGTCATCTCGTGATTACCTTGCCTAGTTTCGACACTGTATGCCAAGTCCTGACCATGCAAGGAAGGGCAATCATGGTCTTTAGATCATCAACCGCGGCCTATTAGGTTGGCTTTTCATCAAGAACCCGTGACCTAAGTGTGATGACGGGAAAAGTACAGAGGCAAAGCTCAAACTTAAATACACGATCAAGATTACAATCAAAACCATTGATGATACTAACTATCCTGAACAAGATACAAGACATTTCAGATATGATTATCAAGATTTGAAAAAAAGGGAACACTGGCGAAAGAGAAGACGACCAAAGCGTCCACAGCAGTGACTAGTCCCAACGCCTCCCCAAGAACGCCTCAATTTGGTAAGGTATCATTAGCGAAAAAAAGGGAAGAAAAAAAGAAAAAAAGAAAGGAAGGGAAAAGAACAGCTCATATCGACAGCATAACGATAGCGCAGTATGTAGATCTCAAGAAATTTCATTGCACAGAGAGTCGTTGGTCCCAGCTCTGGGCGAGACGGTACTCACCAACGTCGTCCTTGGAAGGCACGGCGAGACCTTCCAATGAGTCGGGCAAATTGAGCTCGTCCGGACGTACGGACATATTCGCCGTCGTCGAAAATTCCTCATTGCTACCTAGAGGGTCCCCAGAGTACCTCAAGTACCCATGATGAGGCAGTTCACTGTGAATAGAGTAGTCTCCGCTACTCGCAGACCATGCCTCGGGTGACAATTCTTGCAGCTCATTTGACAATGGACCGGGCATCGCAAGGGTCGAGTCGTGAGATTTGCGATGGCAATCGGCGGTGATGGAGGCGAACGGGCCAGAATCTTCACCGCACTCACTTCCACCGTAGATGCCGGTGAAGATGTTGGAAAGCCCGTGATCCATATCACTCAAGACGTACTCCCAGTCAGCCATCGTGATGGCTCCTGTGGCTGGGTCGGCTCCGACAGACGTCATTCCCACGTGAGGCTGATCATATATGGAAAGTGATGTAGGGCGCCGCTTCTCGTTTCCGAGGTCCAGGGAGGAGTGTCGGCTCAAGTGGTAAACGGTATTCGTGGACTGCTGGTGGTGGGTGGGGGGCAGGCTAGTCCAACTGGGTGATTGTTTAGAGTGGGTGTCAAGCGGAGGCGTAGAGCCAGGGACAGTGTTTCGACGAGACTGGGAGCTCGAAGAAGCAGAGTGATCCTTACTCAGACTGTGGCTGATTCGCGCCTTGAGGGACTGCAGCTGCTTCTTCGGAGATTTGGAAGGCTTGTGAGCCGGGGCCTTCATCTCATTGGACTTTTTACAGACAGCCGCGAGGTCACTTGGTTGGCTCGGATTGAGCGCCGCATGGAGTCCAGCAATCGTTTTGAATTCGGTGGCAGACGTCGACGACGCAGCTTGTAGCCGATCCACGACCGTTGTGAGCAACTTCTGGCTATCTTTTGCAAGCTTGCTGTCCCGCTTGAGACCCATAGTCTGCCACAAAAGGCCCAATCCCGAGAAAAAGACCAGCTCTTCCCGGTTGATGCTGACAGACAGACAAAGCCGGCGCTCGTCAAGCAAATCAAGTATTTGCAAAATGTGTTTGGCGGACTCAGCCACGACCATGATGGACGGCGATCGGACGTGCTCTTCAGCAAAGCAGACGGCCGGCCGATGAATCAAGGACCGGATAAAGTAAAAGACCAAGGAGAGAAGAGGCGACCGACTTCCTGTGACGTTGGTGCTAGGTTTGTCCTGGCAAAACTCGAGGCGCAGATGAGGGGGGAGAGCATTGAGCCATTCGTCAAGATCCGCACTGACCGCACGCAACCGGGCCACATAGATGTCGAAGCGAGTCTTTGAAGGATATAAGTACTCCATGGCTTTGCTCAGAATACGGGACGCACTGAAGAGAGCCAGGGCGCTCGAGATCCGGGTCGATTCGCCAGGAAGGGTCGGCAGGAAGCCTGACTCCGTAACATTCTCATCATCGATGTCCACCGGAAGTTCGGTCTGAATGAGGGAATCGGGCAAAATTACAGGCATGCCTGTGAGCGCGGCGCAGAAGCGATCCATGGTATATTGACACCAGAAAACCTTCTTTCGGGTCTCGGCCTCCAGGTGATTGAACTCGGACTGGCCGGGGTTGTGATACAACCCTAGTTGGTGGCACTTGTCTGCAGCCAGAGCACGGTAACGGAGCAAGGCACGATAATCGCGCTTTGTCATGCAATAAATCTGCGCCAGAACGATGCATTGCAGTACTTCAATTGAAGTCTCCTCGATGAATGCATCGAGACAGAGAGTCCAATTTTGCTCGAAGAAAGTTGGATCTTGATGTGTTCGTGACTGCGCACCTCGTTAGATTGTACTCGGGAAACGAAGAATGATATGGCATAACTCACCTGGGAGGACAATGCCGCAACGCCAAAGATCAAATTTAGCTGAGCCATTAATCGAGTGTTCTGTTGGAAAGAACCTAGATCGTTCAGGTATTCTCCGTAGGCCTTTAAAATAGTAGGCCGATGAACGACTGGGTACATGGGTGCCCATTCCTGGAAGAATATGTTGATAAGTTGATCCGATACCAGACGTGGTGGGGTTGCAACAGCTTGTCCGGGTGATCCACGGGCAAGCGGTTGCAACGGTTTGGTCAGAAAATCATTCATATGCGTAGACTGAGCCTTGCCTTGTCCCACAAGTGCATGATTCAAGACGTCTGGAAAAGGTTAGATGATTGAGTACTTCGGGCAGGGAAAGTCCTGCAATAAGGATGCCAGCTCTCGCACTTACGAGCAAATCCCCGAGTAGTCGATAAGCCGTCGTTCAGATGGCTGGTGTCCCTTCCTGAATCCGCGATGTGATGGTATTGTTCGACATGGATGATGCCTTCAGATTCAGCCGAGATCGGCGCTTTCGTCGCCACGGGCATAGATGGGGACCGTGCTGGGACAGCCCGCTGCGCAGCTGAAGAGAAAGAGTGAATCCGCGATAGAACATCGATTTTCTCGTCCTTCTCATCCAGCAGTTCTTTGAGGTCTTTGACCTCCGCTTCCAGACTGCGCACGCGCTCCTCCAACGACTCTGTATATCCACGTGGAAAAGCTCGACGGCTCAGTTTGTCGCTCGTTTTACATTCGAATCCGACATTTGCGCATTGCGTGCAGCAGGGGCGAATACCATCGCAGCGGATTTTTTTACTTCGACAACGATCGCAGGCTTGGGCTATTCGGCTTTGGCTGCCGCCCACTCTGATTACCTTCATCGGGAGGATACCGGGCATCTTGGCGAGATAGAGCGATGCGCATCAGCCGTGTGAAAGGATTATAAGAGTTTCCAGCGCACGGAGGCCCTTCTTCAGAGACTGTGAGACCGCCAGAGATTGTGTGAGATCATCTCACGAAGGAAGCAATGTAGTCCAAATATCCAAAAGATGTCAGCCTCGACTGACGAAACATGAAGCCACCGATGCAGGAGAGGGGAGAGGCGATAAGACGGAGTGAGGACTTGCAGATGCAAATGCGGGCGGGTGGATCAGGCTGACTCAGTTTCCGGTGGGCGGGTGAAGAGGAGAAGACTTGGTCCAGTCTGCCAATGATCTTGGCCGTTTAGGTTGTTGCGCGAGTATCAGTAATTCCATCTTACGATACCGCTCTCAAAGGTTAAATCTGCCGGGTGAGGTACATATTGCAAGACTCCTAATGACTCGCAATCTAGGTACCTACCTATGTAGATATCTACAATACACCCCTGCAGGAAATCGAGTCCCTCTTAAAGTGAGAGAGCATTCGCACTCCTCCTTCCATTCTATTGCAACATATTCCCCATAGGAGCGAAGAGAGATTGGTATAGTGGGTATCATGGGGGTGACTTTGACCATTTCAGATCAGAAAATGGTGAACGACCCATTGTCGGTCGCCAGCCTCAGGATGGCTTGCCGAGGCGCCGACAGATGGGGGCAAAAGTGTGGACTCGGTTGAAGGCCCCAGCGATCTTCCCGAGAACCCCAGACTCCAGACTTCCAACATGGAGACTTGAGAGCCCCGGAAACTTGGAAAGGTCTTTGCCGTAATAGTCATAGGGCGCCACGGAACGGAACTCGCGCTCGCGGTATTGCAGTATCGTAACGATCGGTATCGATGGGCTTCAGTACCACAGTCCTGTATTCAGGTATGTAATCGAACTGGAGATTGCGTTGTCGCACTACTCTACAAGTCTGCATCAACCTCGGAAATGCGCAAATCATGATCTTCTTCACACTCTTGGCTTTCTACATTATCCCTGTCGAATGCCTCGGGGCCCGCCAGCTGACGGAAAGATAAAGGTGCAAGTGTCAGACAAATGAATAATCGTGGTGATATCAGTGGGTTGCGGAGAGGAAGGACGATTCTTTTCATGTACACTTCTCGGAAAGGATTGGCTGAAAAGTGAGTTTGCAGACAAAATAGTAAGGATTTAATGATGATCTACCAAGGTTCGGCAAGCTGAATAAACTCGGTAAGCTGAAGTCATTGATGATCACAGATAGAACCACACCACAACGTCTGACGCAAGAATGCAGTCCAGTCACCAGTGGTCTTCCTTTTCTCGTCCTCTTTATGAACTGACACCTTGCTACCTTATACCTTGCCTCCTCGAGGGGCAGCAGACTGAGCAAAGGGTGCCGGTTCCGGTGACAAGACGCGATTGCCGATTGACAGGCCATCCAGAGATCGTCTTGGTGCACTGACTCGATCCACAAGTGCTGAGAGAAGCCCACAGATTCTCCAATTGCATGGAATGTCCAGGCATGTGTTTGTTTCTCCCCGGTATCAACTGAATGTGGGAGGGTATTGCGGTCCAATCTTGACCGTCTACCAATTCTCAAGTCGGTGGTACAGTCCAATCTTGGCCGGATCTCGGCGCGGCGCGAGCTGCTGCTTCGGGAGTCTTGGATACATTATTGGCATGCAGTTCGATCCCTGTCGAAGTGACATCGACTGGCGAGATAGTGTGAAGAAAGATAGCTGGGGCCCTGCAGAAAAATATTTCCGCGGCCCTTCCACTGCAGTCACGGACAATTTGCGTGGCCATGATATCTGATGTTGCACATGGTGGTATGCACATTTCAAAGCCAAGCCCTGCACTGCACAGGCGTGAAAGAATTCAAGATCCGGAATGGCCTTCTTGTCACGGACGGGCCACTGATCTTCGGGGACGATCCGCCCGTGAGTGGAGATGCTGAAGTGACTCGAATTGATTTATCACCCCGTCGCATGTCTATCCTTCTGGACCCTTAGAAGACAGCATCGTTCCAAGGCCCCCACGGCTTTAGCCTGGCTGACTGCATGAAGTTAAGAAATTTGGCCGGCAAACGTCAGCCTGGGACCATGCCGATACTGGCGGTAACATACCAGTCGAGACGTGTCTGAACTTCTTAACTTTGGGTAAGCGAGTTTTACCCGAGTCAATACCGATAGACTCGCGAACCATGGTACCGCTTCGAGTTCATCGGGACGAGATCTGCATGAGTCCTGTTGGGAAGAATAGCGGCGCTGAAGCTGTCAAGCACCACTCCCTGAGATTGTTGAAGGAAGGTGGCCGAGCGAGTGCGGTAGCGCCGAGCAATAACGGCAAGCTCCACGGACGCAGGCCCCACTCATTCTTTGGGCCTGTGCATGACTGCATGACTGCATCTAGCCATGTAGTCGTAGTACTAGGTATCAATTGTTGTCCATCAAGGTTGCTAACATCCTGCAGAAAGTTCTGCCAATTGTCAGATTCGCTTGAAGGACAGCAAACATGAGCTCTAGACTCGGATCGCGCTCAACGTGGTGCTCTGCAGGATGATATCCACATTCCACACTAGTTTTCTGCGCGGATAGATTTGAAGATACGACCTTGCAAAAGTACGCGATACGAAAAATGCCAAGTATGCCTCACGGGGGGCTGATTCTGTGGCTACGGCAACCCCCTTGACGAGTTGGACCTTTCAGATCGGTCTACAACTCCTTTACGATTCTACCGACGGAACGGAAATTGACTCCGTTCGCTGAGCGCACGGAAGAGCCCTGCATTGCATCAGTGGCGGACGCCGGAACTCGTGAATTCATGCAGGCTTATCCTGCCTCCTAGTCGCATCGTCTCCTCGGTTGGAAATGCGACGGTACAGGGGACTGCCCCCTTCCCTGTGTTTCCATGCCATCACGAAAAGTCTTCAACATCCTCCGAGACCAACTGCTTCTTAAGATAGGACATGACCGCCGGCGAGTCCACAAGGGTGTTTCTCTAGTATGCGAAGATTAGATAAGTATGTAAAGCAGACTCCTGATTCGGATGAAGATGATCTGACCTGGATGATAAGACTCTGATTTGATCGCTGCAGCAAATCTTCCTCGAGCGTTCGTAACTTTGAAACAGTAGCCATGACCTCTGGTCTGAAAAGTGTCCTCGTGAGTGCTTCATCATCGCGAATGCTGTCGATTACGTTGCTGACCCGATGAAGTGAAGCAAGCTGCGTCTCCACTCGCTGGAGAACTAACATGACCGCTCGTAGTTGGAAAATCTCCCATGATGGATCTGCTGTAAGAAAGCCCAGAAGCTGATCACAAGACTGAATGGCATGGTCTTTCCAGCTTGCCTCGAGCTCCTTGGTACCATCTGTACGTTGCGCGACTCCGATGTGGAGGCCATCCTCTTCGTTTACACTTGCCCACCAAATCAGTTGGCTTTCCCAGTGAATGTCTGAGGCGGCTTCATCTGTCTGACCCTCCTTTGCACCACCGACCGATAGCTTGAGCCCGGGATTCTTACGACAGAACATGTTCTTCGCGACTGCCAGGGGGTCGTCTTCGGGCAGTGTCACGTCCAGTAAAACTTGCTTGGCATCAGCCAAATCATCCGGCAAAAATCCGTAGGTGAACAACATCTCGGATGCTGGTTTCTCATCACCGTATCTGCATGGCGGGAAGTTTAGCGAACTGTTGACTTGGCGAGGGCAGCAATTTCAAAACGAAAGAGAAGGGCGCCGGCTTACGAGATGGTCACTTCTTCTCCCGGTTGTACTCCTTGACCCCAACGTAACTGCAGGATTACGCTGCCATCCGAGCTCACGTCGTAAAGGGCTTTCGCTTCCCCTCCGCCGGTGTGATTGGCCATATCAATGCAGGGTACTATAGAATGTCCGATATTAGGCAAATCGACCATGCGTGATCGATATGCAGCGTCCACATATTGCCAATCTTCGATGGACAATCTCCCCGTATCCGCGTCCCACCAGCACTGCCGACACCAGGGTATGCTCTCGGTCGACTGGCGTAAATGCTCAAATTCTTTTTCCAAGGCCGTGACTTTGCCCTTTAGTGCAGACGAGAGCGAAGTACCTTCGAGCAGTGGTACTTCCTCGACTCGATAGAAAGTTGGCAGAGGAAATGATTCTGGGAAGAACTTGACATATTCCGCCCAGGGACTTGATACCCCGATACGCTGGGGGATTTCTGGGCTTGAGTGCGTCAATTGAAGTAGGAGGAATATGAGAATTGCTCCACGTGTGGTCTATCCTTCATTTAGCCAAGCTCCCTCTGACGTGTTGGAAGACAACAACAGGGATGTAGAACCGCTTACAGTGCCAAACGCTCCCACAGCATCCAAGACCTCGCGTAGGTGCTGATCTGACTTGGCATGGCCATGGACAGTCTCCAATGAGAGCACCAAGTCCGCTGGGACTCGGAAAAGAATCGTGGGTTCGGCGTCGCTCATACTACTGACTCGAGACTCGGTTGCTATCACCGCAGTACCTTTCTCGGCGCTCAGATCACCCGTGTCGGCCCTTTGAAATGACACTCCATTTGAGGTCACCCCATTGAGGTGCAACCACGCTGCAAGAGACTCTGCTGGGTAAGAAGCCCGCTTCATTGTGGTTTGGGCCGTGGGCAGTCGTGCGGGTATACGGAGTGCAAAGAATCGAGCGGTAGGCGTGAGACCCTCAGATAGACAAGCACTGATTCCCTCCCGGGCGAAAGCTCCTCAATTTTGATTAATGAAAATGGAACAGCTGGGATATACGCTGTCAATCGTGGTTTCGTGTCGCATGATTGGATCCGCGTGATGTCCTGCTGCGGGTTCAAGGTTGTAGTGAGTGGACACCAGAATCTTGAGGCATCAACATTATCTTTGAACAAGCAGGCAGGAGCTAATCAGTCAACGAAAACCCTGAACGATTACCGATGACTTGTGCTTATAGAATACTTGATCACAGGTGTAAACAGTATTCATTTAACTTGAGATCCCTGATCTAAAATAAAACTCAATCTAAAGCATTTTCGCGATCGTCCATCGAGATGGCATCGGCATGTGTTGCGGCATCAAGACGTCATACCTGGGCCATAATGAAGTTACCGGGGAACCCCAGGTCTATTAATCATCGATATTGACGATCATACCTTACAAAATTGGCACAACAGGGCCTGCCCTGAATCCCTTTCTTTATAATCTTCCAGCTAATCACCACAACACACCATACCACCAAACATGCTCGGTCGAATCTTTACTCCATTCAAATTGCCCAGTGCGCTCGTCGTACGACCGTCACGAGCCTCCATCCTCACGAGACGAACCTTCGCGCAATCCGCCGTGTCTTTCTCTTCCGGGGGCTCTCAGAAGGAGCCCCTTGCAAAGGAATGGAAAGGGTCACAACCAGAGGAGCATAGTACCCAGCGACTCAAGCGAGGCGACAACAAGGATATTGCTGCAGCGGCCGCCAAAGAGGGACTGGACGAGCGCGCAAACTATGAAGGCATCGCGGAGGGTTCCAAGTCGCAGGCGACGACCGAGCGCGGTGGCCGCAAAGCAGAGGCCAAGGCCAAGAAGGAACATCCCGCAGCCCCGGAGCCGGTAATAGGCATGAATGATGAGCGAGGTCAGGTGCGTTTCACCGTGTCTTCGTTGATTGCCGAGTCACTGCGTTCACTTCAAATATGGATATTCAACCTTGTTGGAGCTGTGCTGACCGATCTCTTGGGTACAGAAAGGGCATTAGTGATAAAGGCTCGGTCTCGAGGACTTTATCTACAGGCGTTACCGGTTGCTCATCTCTTTGAACAATTCCAAGCCACTTGTACCTGATATCTGTCTTTCTGGAAGCGACGCTGGCTACATGGGCCTTTTGTCAAACGCAGGCCAATACTTTACACTATTCATCAAGTCGCATAGATATGAATTTCACGTTGATGCAATTATTACCGTCCGACTTTGAAGGAAAGAATCTAGCCCCGAGCATGTGATTAGCGAGCGTACCTGTTTTGCCAAGCTCTTTCGAGGCGGTTCAACTTACATCATGTTTTCCAACCGCTACAATGTCTTCCTCTGATACCCGCGTTCCTCCAACGCCTTCAATGTAGGAGATAGGAACATCACCCATGACCTTCCGGGCAACGTCGCCAACTGTGCTATTTCTGTGGAATTGTTAGTAGATGCCTGTCTGGTCCCTTCCAAGTTGGTCACTTACTTCTTAACCAGGACGCAATCACGAAACACCGCACTTCCTGACCCGGAGTTGAAAGTCTGAACGTTGCGCACGGGGAAGACTGGGACCAATCCGAGACGTTCTGCGGCCCTTGAGAGGCACTGCACCACGCCCGTTGACCCAAAGCGGTACAGGACCATGTCTTTTAGATTTTCGACACGACTGGTAGAAAAAGGGCACACATCAGTACCGGCCCAAAGCTCCTATCACTGCCAGCACCCGAGCTACTTACGTCTTCAATTTTTCGTCCATCTCCTTCAAGCCACCGCCATCTGGATCCCCCATCTCGATCAGATCTTCCCTTGTGTCCACAAATTCACTGCCCTCGACGTATTTGATATAGCCTTGTTTGGTTAATCGTCGGAGAAAGACCTCTGATATGGCTGAGCAAAGAACGATGGCTTGAGGATCCTGCATCTTGGCGATTTTGCTTATGTTCTGTTGTCGAAGCTGGATCAGTATCTCTATTCCATCCAGCAAGCTTCTCCTTGTACCATCCGCAACCCAATTCCATACCTTATCTGCATCAGGGTGATCAATCTTGTTCAAGGCATAAACCATGGGAAATTTCTCGTCAATGAAAGCCTTGACCACAATCTCGACCGTCTCATTTGACCACGCCTCGAGAGGCTCTTTCAATGCCAAGCGATCCAGACATCGCGCCACAATCGTTGATGTACTTCCGTACCCAGAGAATTGTCCTTGCAGCGTGTCCACGGGATTTGCCTTGGTCGCGACATGACGGCGTTTAATCGATCCCCTGGCTCTGAAAGTCAGCAGTGAGAAAAGAGACGAAATCATCCAGGTGTCTGGCAACGTGAGACCGACCATTTCTCCATCAAGTTACCCAGAACCCAGCGGACAATCTCTGAATGCAGCCACTCAATGTCCACTGACGGATCGTAGCCCCGAGTCGCTTTCCCCTCTGCATCAGTTGTGCCACTGACATCTACCACGTGAATGAGAGCATCTGCGTGTCGCAAGTCGTCCAGGAACTTGTTCCCAAGACCCCGTCCCTGGTGCGCACCGGGAACCAGTCCTGCCACGTCCAGTAGCTCAATGGGAACCGAGCGCCGTCCTTCGTGACAACCACCATAGTTCGGTTGGCAGCGATCGGAGACATTATGGCGTAGACAGGCGCATTCAATCTGAAGGTATCCGACAGCTCTTTGAGGGTCGATGGTCGTGAAACTGGAGTCGAATCGTTCGTTAGCGTGTCATCGCGATCCGCCGGAGGAGGATTGTCATGGCAGGTGGAAGCAGCACGTACGGAAAGTTTCCTACAGGCGGAGGACCGGCAGATTTGTGATTAGCCCGAGCACTAGTGCTTGCCTCTTTCGTCTCATGATCTCTGCATCACTTACCAACTTTGGATGAGGCGTCAGTCAAACTGTTCAGAGTGGTTGACTTTCCACTCGATGGCTGGACCCCTCACACGTGTGTCAGCGGGGTTGAATCCGGGCAATGCCTGTGGGCATTCGGACAGACTGACCTTGCCCACCAGCCCAATCAAGGGATCGCGTGGCATATTTTTTTTTATTTATTTTGCTCAAGTCTATGCAAGTGTGTACCAGAGACGGCGAGGGGATATCACAACAGCAATCTCGTCCGCGTCGACTCTCAATCTCTCTGGCCGTGGGCTTGGCCTTTCTACGGCGGCTGCGATAAGAAACATTTTCTGCCTGCTCACCGTCGCAGGCGGTGGACTCTACCCTGTATCGGGCTGTTTTATCCGCCAAATCGGGTGCACGGACGAACATTCTTTCGGATGGAAGACAGAAAGAACGATGGATGGACGCTTCTCCCGCCCGTGCCGGACCCGATTGCGATTAAGATTGAAAAGAGGCTGACGCCGCCCGCCGAGGGTCGTTTAAGGTTGGTATCTACAGGAGTAAGCCCGGGCAAGCTACTCGAGGAGTATGAGACACTGAACAGAGACACAAATCCTATAGATGTCACAGTAGGTGGTTCCCATAAACGTGGGCTATACATCCCTCTCAATGTTGCGAGGCAGACAGAAGAGAGTAAGCAAAAGGAGTAACTACTGAGAGCCTGTCACAGACTAGTTTCCCATCTTCAAAATTGACCATGTCTATTTGATACGCCCTATGTTCCATATAATATTTTAGGAGTCAATTCTCCAGGGTGCTAATTCTTCAGATATTAATTGAACCTATCCTCCAGCGGGTGATTTCTCCGCAGAGACTTGACGCCTATCGGTCTGTGGCATAATACATAGTATGTGGCTATATGTAGGTATGGTATAGTGTCATGCTTCCAGGACATTCGATGCACTCATGGGATACTCCGGCCCAAACTAGCTTAACCTCGGTCCAGCTCAACACAGGTAGATACTATTCATCAAGACCTAGATACTCTAGTCCTTCATACAGGGTATGACACAAGATGGGTACATGGAACATCCATTCACACCACTGTCGCTGGCCCTGTACAGCAGTAGTCCATTCAATAGTGAGGCTATTACTATGATTATGGCATATGTTGATCAGTCATACTTAGACATCATCCCTCTCTCTTCTCCTACTTTCGATCTCGCTATGGATTCGTACAGGCCTTGGCAGCCAGAATTATCCAGCGGAAAGCCCACCGTGAGTGTCATTGCGGATGTAGAGCCATCCAATCATACCCTATCATCCCGCTGTCACTCCAGTATGACGCTATTGAACCAGCGCAACGGGCCACCGCACGGATCCTATTCCATGCCAGCCTATGGATCCCCCATTTATGCCAGGAAGTTTGGAGGTCCCATCAAATAACACAGTTAATAGTCATGTTGAACCGTCAGGTACCCTGTCTTTCGGGAAACAGTGGAGACCAGATGGAGATCCGTTGGCGGTTCGGCCTTGGTGGTCGCTTCATTCATGTCGTCATGGTTGCGGCACTCTCGTCGCTGGGATGGTAATTGTCCTGGTCACTTCATGTTTATAAAGGGTGGTGTCCAGCAGAATCCCATATTTTAATCTTCCACACATAAGCTTTTCACATTCTCACAATCTCGAGCACATTTCTTGGCTCTCTTGACCACACACAACCTTATCCTCTTTTCTCCAACCCAAACACATAACAACCATCTACAAAATGTCTGCCCAAACTTTCCACACCACCCGCGAGGACATCCGCAAGGATGAGGCCCGTGTCTCCCACCAGCACGGCGGTAACGTCCCTGCCGACTCGGATGTTTCCCAGATGAAGGTGAGATAACATCCATCTATCCAGTGTGACAAGGGATGTCTCCTTACTGACTTCCACCGCTTTGTATAGTCCATCATTGATGAGAACACCAACAAGGCCGAGCAGATCGAGAAGACCAAGGCCAACCTGCCTCTTCCTGATCAGCCCCCCGTCGCGTCCGACTGGAACTCTTCTGACCAGCGCACTGTGAACGTTGGCTCTGGTGGTATCGAGGGTCCCATCTCTGGTGACAACGACTCTGCTCTTCGAGGTCCCTCCACCGCTGGCAGCAGTGTCCGCATGGACGGTAGTGAGCTGCACAAGAACACCGCTCCCGGCGGTAACGTTGGTCGTCAGCGTGTCGAGGGTAAGGAGGGTCTGCCTTCCGACGCCACCGCTCGTTAAATGATCTTTTGGTTCATTTAATGTTTCTCTGGAAGGGACTACTGGATATCCCTTTTTCTTTTAATGTATGATAGCCATATTTTACGGAGTCACGAGCGAATGATTCAATTATGATTATCACTTCCTGAGGGTATACTTTCTATCCTCTTTCCATTCTTACTACACGTAGAACCATTTGTGGTTAACCACCCTCTAGGCAAGAGATGATCACTTGAAGAAGACACGTCAACGCTTGATTCTTGGTTGTTTTATGCTCTGCGTCATTGTAGTGTATCTTGATTGGAATAATCACCCATGCGAGCTGAAATGAACATGCCCGTGATATCAAAGTAGAGTGATCTTACGCATGATTTTCCGGTCACGCGACCTTAATTTGCAGTGGATGTTCGTTTAGATGGGAGCTAATAGCTATTGATAGCTGGATGTCACATTCTGCTTCAACAGCGTTCCGTGACTAACATCAGTCTTGTATATCCAGGCTGCACCGCACATTATTATTGACGCTGATCATCCACTAAATTGTTCTTGGGGATAGGGCATTTCGACCATGCCAAATTCTGTCCTAGGGGGATCGTGCCGTCCGCGCCCTACAGTGAGCGCATCGAACCCTTGACGTCAAGGACCACTCAACTGCCCGGTTTCTCGACCGGAGTGTACTGGGCCGAGCATTATCATCTTTACATACGAGGGCCGCTCGGGAGTGCATGGAAAGAATGAGACGAAGTGGGGGTTTAGCTGAGAGTCTATCTGCAGCTCACTCTCAAAAAGAGGCCCCATTCCCAAGAGCCGGGTATCGTGATGCGCAAACGGCCTCCACCCATCGGTAGCTCCACCACTGATCAATTTTGCCTCTGCGCTGTTGGAGAGCCTGGTGTCGCCACTGGGGATTTGATACCAGGTGCAACTGCAGTACCAGCTTGACGTGAACATTTGGGCCTGGTCGAGTCTGGCGGGGCGGCAATAGGTCATAGAGGGGATGGGGAAGATGCCTTGACGCTTGTCCATGCCGCTCGCATCGGGGTCGTCGTAAGTGTGACATCACCCTGCTTGTATACATCAGAGATAAATACCATCATCAGCAAATATGATAGCAGTGCTCTAGGTACATAAGCTTTTGAAGCTGCAACGGATTTTCTTTTCGATTAACACTAACTTTCCTACACTTAATCAAATCCGATCCTTCTTCGACAACTTCTTCAAAGTCAGTACATTGACTTCACAACGCTCATCTCAAAATCAAAAACCTTCCAACTCTCCAACTCACTTTCCACCACCAACCACCCTTCACAATGGATCTCCAAGGCACTCCCATCGGCACCGGTCACCGCAGCACCAAGGTCACCACCGATCCTCTTGCCCACCAACAGCCCATCCAGGAACCTTCCGGCCCTGTCGCCACCGACTCCCTGGCTGCCGAGTCGGTTCGCACCGGCGGTGCTTTCACCGAGAACCGCGGTGCTGAGCCCACAGGTCCCTCCGGCAGCAACTCTACCCTGAACACCACCGACACCTCCGCCGCTTCCAAGCTCCCTTCCGCTGCTGCTGGCAGCCAGCGTGAAAACACCGAGCGTCAAGAGAAATACCCCGAAGCCCTGGGCGGCCAGGGCAACTTCCCTGGCACCCATGTGAGCGGATACGCCGGTGGCTCAACCGCCGCCAAGCATGAGATGGGCCTGAACAAGGGCGGAAACTCTGCCTCTTACCAGCAGCAGTCCGGCCAGGCCAAGGCCAGCGGCAGCCAGCACGTTGGAGGCCAGGCTCCTTCCTACGTTACCGATGTCACTCCCGGCCACCAGGCCCAGCAGCCCAAGGGCGTCGGCAAGCAGGATGCTCAGTTCAGCTCCAAGGACAAGAACGCTAGCTTCAACTCCGAGATTGGGTCTGAGAATGACCCTGGTCGTTTTGCGGAGGAGAAGTTCCAGCGGGAGAACGCCTTCAGCACCAACGACAGCGGTCGCACCCACCAAAAGGGTGGTGTTCAGGGCGAGAATGTCTACAACACCCTGCAGGGTGACCAGCGTGCTTAAAGATGTGGGCAATTTTGGACTGACGGTCGCACTTTTAATGATTTCCAGCGATTAGTCAATGGTTCATATCATCACCTGTTGCATTGATTGCAATATGCTGATTGACGATGACATGATTTTAATTCTGTACGATAAAAAGTGTTATGGAATGAAGAACATCGAAATAAAACTCTCGATATCTCTTGAGTAACTGTGTACTTTTCGACCAGGTTGATAGTGGATCTCTTAGTCAAGGAACTATGAATCGGCGATGCCAAGTTGGCAATGGACCACCCTCAAAATTATACGTATTGCCATCATCGCCCGTGTACAAACCAAGCCTTCAGGATGATTTATCCTAGCACGTTTGAGTCGACTTGTATTAGCCACACGCTCCGCATGCTATCTCCACTGCGCAAGTTTCCATCCCTAGTGGAAAAGAACATTGGATTTCAACATGACTGTTGCTGGCACTTTTGTTTTCCCTGATAATTCCCCCAGGGCGATAAAGCAATGCATCCCTTACCAGCATCTCGAGTTGTACCCATTGAGGATTTTCTCCTCCTCTTGCGTAAACAATGACCCAATTCAACAAGTCCGACTAAAAAAACGAACCAAACCAGCCAAAGCAGAATGGCAACTATCTTCAAAGGCTCAGGCAAAGTAAAGCGAGGCAGACACTTGCCGGCGATCCACGACGCTGAAGGCCAGGAACGATGGTCTGAAAAAAACAAGGCACTGGGCGAGCCTTTGTCGTGACCTAATAATTGGTTGGGATTGCATGTTGACTCGGCTAATCCGATATCTTCGAAAGGAGTTTGAAGGCGAAAGCCCTTTCCACGGAGAATTGATTCTTGCCGGCTGGGCAATTCATTCTCTTTGTTCCCGAGTGGAGAAGACTGTATCGTGTGCAGACGGTCGACGAAACGGGAGCGCATTGTTTGAGTAATTGGGGCCAAGGCGGAGATGATACTTTCGTCGGATGATGCTTTGCGCTTCCAGAGGCGATCTGAAAAGACCTCTGATCTTGAACGATAGTAGCTTCTTTGGTTCCAGCCTTCAGAAGCTATTTGTCTATTCTATTCCCTGAGCAGTCAGTCTTGATGAATCGTATAGGCTGATTGACTCGGATTCTAGGCACCACGCACTGATTCATGCCCATTCTTGAGATCTTGAGTCCGCTCTCGGTAGTTGGAAATGTGTTCGTATTGCGGCTCGTCTTGCAGGACCGGGTGGTTTTCAAAATCCAGAATAGGGTGCGACACTGCTGTTTTGACAAAGACCAGCAGAAGAGCTACCAGCGCACATGCCCATGTGCGCTGATATAGAACACTTTGCATATTGACCTGGCACTTCGTAGTGTTAGGCCCATGTATTCCAGGCAATGGAAACAAGCAGACAGGCCCGGCCAGCGTGTCACGCTCGTGGAAGACCCTGTCCGACGCGCTCGCTCTTGTGTTGCCGAGTGAATATGTTCAAAGTATGGCACGTCAATAATCCATCACGAATTAGGGCCCAATCTCTCTTACAAATAAGTCTGGAACGGAGGGCCGGCGCCACCATTTTGTAATATCCCCAACACGAACACGAGAAGACTGGCGCGCTGTAAGGCCACCAGGGATAAGTTGGAGGAATTCTCAAGGGCCGTCAATTGCTCAGTGCTATTTGATGGAAACCGAGGTATGCATAGTAGCCTCCAGTTCTACGTAGACATTCTCTCCTTAGGGGGCGCCGGGTACGTCGAAAAGCTGAAGGGCACTGGGCTTCTTCGTCCAAGGGGATAGATAGCACTCGAAGCAGGACTGAATCGGTATGTGGTCTCTGCGACCCCTTCATTCAGGCTGACCCTCTCAGTTCTGATCTGCTGCACCTGAGTTGAGCTCTTGAGTTGAATAGAGTGAAGAGGGTCGCACCTCGGTACGATGTCTTGTCTTCGCTTAAAGCAGCGAGGGTCCATCGCCGGCAAGCTTCTGACAAGTCATACTTGACGGGAATCTCGAGGTATCAGCCAATCGAACCAATCTTGAGTAGTCTTGCACCTATTTCGATCGATTGATCAAGAGAGACGGCGAAACCTATGGCTTTTTGCGCGAATTGAAATGCAATTGTCAATAGGTACTGGCACATGCTCCGAATTGTGTTTCTTTCCTCCAGTTGGTGGGGGGGATTTCTTCCTGCCAGGGAGGTTGCAAGGCGAAAAAACAAAGCTCGATGACATTGAAGATTAAGTTATGTCTGCGCAACTGAAGTCTTCGTTTAATCTACCCTGCCCACGCTCTGTTCACCCTCTTGGCGAGAAAGCTGACGGGCTTCCATAATGACTACTCACTGACTCAGCGCTCGGATAATAGAATCGCGTATCCATCCGCCTCGCATGTTTGAAATCTAATCTGTCGAGAGAAAGGCTTGAGTAGAGACCGTTCGGCCGCCGCGCCAAGAATGACCGCTTACGCATCAGAATCTTGGATACCGGAGAGCAGGTTCGGTCACAAGTGTAAAAATATGCATCAATGCATGGGATTGAAATGTCATTGGAAGTCTTCCTGCCTTTTTTTCATACACCGTCAAGAAAAACGCCGAACTGCAATACAGCAAAAGATGGAAAGATGGAAAGAAAAAAATGGAACCCCAAAGGCCAGACCCCCTAAGACATGCACAGTCCTATCAGACAAGAACATAACCCTGTACAATAGAATATCCCACTGATCAGTCGCAGACATGGGGATGGAAAGCAAAGCATGGAACAATAAAAGACGAAGCAGGCTTATTTCAAAATAATGTTTAAACCTGAACGCTCTTTCCCTCCTTCTCGGCGAGCTTAGCCAACTCCTCGAAGACCTTGCTGAAGTCCTCGCCGTCGGCACCCTCGTCGAGCTTCTTGTTCTTAGCGGACTTCGGAGTCACCATGACAACACTGGTAGGGCGCTTGGTGGCAGCGGAAGCACCGAGCTCAGCGCGGGAGGTGACAAAAACGTAGGGAATGCCGTGGTCCTCGCAGAGAACGGGGATGTGAGAGATGACGTCCATGGGAGAGATATCGGCGGCGAGAATGACAACGCCGGAGGGAATGTCCACCTTGACATTGGCGGCGGGGATGGGAGACTTGCGGAGAGCCTTGACAACTTCCTTGACACCTCGCTTGAGGGACTTGTTGACAGCAGCTGTGGGAGAGCGAGTGATTAGCAGTGAGCCCGGAAAGCCGTGAAAAGAGCGAGACTCTAGGTAAAAGCATTGCGCCATTCGGACGGCCATGGACATGCAATTGACGCATTGAGTGATTAACCCCGCCCAGTCGAAGAGGTACAATCACACAGTCCCTCAATGTTTTCACACGGTGCTTTCCTTGAACTTACCCTTCTTGACGCTCTTGAGCACCTTCTTGGCCTGCTTGTCCTCGACCAACGGGTTCGCGAATGGCACAACGGCGCCGACAGGACGGTCAACGGCCATGGCATCGACTTCGATCTCGGTCACATTGACAGCAGCGACGGTGTCACCGTTCTCAACGGCCTGGGAAGCAATCTCCTTCTCTACCGCATCGACGAGAGTGGTCTTGTCCTTCTTTTCCTTCTTGTCCTTCTTGGACTTGGAGATGCCGTCCTTCTCGGCGCGCTTCTCCTTCTTCTCCGAGCGCTTCTCCTTCTTTTCGACCTTGTCCTTGCCCATTGTGTCGGATGTGTTGCTTAAAGACGGGGAAACGAAAGCGACTGGTTGGTTAATTGAGTAGTGTGTGCCAGTGTGGTGAGTGAAATGGGTCTCGAAATAATTTCATAAAATTTTGGCGCTAGTCCCAATGCAGAAGCTCTGCGCTGATGACTAAGGCCCAAACATCCCCAAGCCCGCAAAGTACCATACTAGGTATTGCCCTCCAAAGAACCATGCTTACTCCATCTTCTTGGTCCGATTGTTAGCAAGCAGTTGGAGACATCGGCAAGGGCTTTCACAGATTCCTTTTTTTGGTGGTCGATGTTCCTGCTCATCCCCGCCGTCTCTGGGACGTGAATGCCGATCCAGTGTCCAACATGGAGGACAGCCCGGCTCAGCGACCAGCATCCCAGCTGATTGCTGGATTTACGTCGCCCTCTGCGCCTACTAGTTCACGCAACCTCTTACAGCAATCTTCTCTTTCAATGAGGCCGCCGTTGATCAGTCATGGTTAGTCTGATGCAATCATCCATCTAAGTTGCAGCATGACCCAACACCGGTGCTGACAAGCCATTTGTGCATTTAGATATCGAGAAAGAAGAATTGCGTGTACAAGTGAGCACGCTCACGTACGAGCTGGCGAATCTGAAACAGGAGCGGGAACTGGAGGCGATTCGATATGAAAAAGAGTCTAGGAGCCTTCAATTAAAGGCAGATTCCGACTTTCGGAAAGCGCAAGTGAGTCTCTATTACAATAGCAATGGGAAATTCGAATGCTGATCTGTGTCGTGATAGGCAGCCGAATCTGCCAGTGTGCGCGCGAATACGAAGACGGAATCACTAGCCAGGGAGTTGAAGGAAACACAGGAACAACTGCTAAGCGACAAAACTGCATCCGAACGTAGAATTCGCGACTTGCAGGATGAAAAGCAGAATATACAAGAAGAGCTCACCGACGCGTTAGCTCGAGTCTCCGATCAAGACCGTCAATTCAAGTATCAAGTAACCGAGCTTAAATCAGTGCGCGCCTCCCTTCAGAAAACGATAGACGAGCTGCAGCGCGACCTACAAGAAGCGCGTGCTTCTCAGCAGGCCACTCAGGAAAAGCTGTCTCAGCGTGAAACGGAGGTTGCAGAGTTGGAATCGCAGAACATCCAACTAAAGGCGGAAGGCAACGATGCAGAAACGTTGACCATCTTGAAACGGGAGTTGTCCGACCAAGTGAGCCACATTCGAGAACTTGAAACAACAACCCGTGATCAGGCTATTGAGCTGCGTCACCTGCGAAAGGTGCAGAAAAGTGTCGAAGTTGTGGAAGAGCAGAAAAGATCGCTTGAAAATCAGTTGCAAATGATGCACGGCCTCGAGGCGGAACTAAATACTGTTCAGATTCAGAAACAAGTGCTAGAGGATGAGCGAGCATCATGGGCCAGCCTCATTCAGTCAAATGATCAGACTATGGAATTTGATTCGCCAGAGTCAATAGTCCGAGCTCTTGTCCGAGAGAGAATCGAAAAGGCAACTTTGGTCGACCGGCTGGGCACAGTTGACGCACAGTTCTTGGAAAAAGATGAGAGCATCACGATGCTGGAAAAGGAAAAGACTCAACTCCGGCAAGAAATCGAGAAACTCCGCTTGGCGGGAAGCATCGCCTCGGGGACAGCAGCACCTGCAGCGGCAGAGGCTCGTATCCGGTCACGGCTCGAACGACAGCGCGCCCTCGCTGTCAAGGAAGTTGAGTATTTAAGAGCTCAATTGAAGACATTTGACACCGAGGAAGAGACGATGAATACCGGAGAAAACAACTACGACGCGCAAAAATCGGAACAAATCGCAAAACTCGAGCAGCTGGTCGATGAATATCGCAACGAGTTACACAAAGCTCATGAAGAGCTATCACAGCAGGAACCGCCTTCACAGCAGTCGGAGGAAGCCCAGCATAGAGGAACAAAGCGACCCCTGTCGCCTGCGGAAAGTGAAGCGGATAATGAACGCTTTGCTATTCTGACTCGCAAGAATCGCAAGCTACAAGAGTCTCTAGCAAAGTCGCAAGAAGCGACAACGCTTGCGAAGCGAGAACTAGATGCAGCAAAATCGCAGATCAAGTCACTCAAGTCAAAAACCCACACACGCATTCTGGAACTGCGCGACAATCCAACTGCCGAGACAGAGAAGATCAAAATGACAACTCTGAATACGCTTCGTTCCGAAAATCAGGCTCTTATGGCTCAACTTCGAGGTGAACACACTGGCGTCAAGGCTGTCCCTGTGAGCACATTGGACAGTTTGAAACTGGAGATGCAGGAGTTGGAGCGAATCGTGGCTGAGAAGGAGAAGCGCATGCGTCGATTCAAGGAGATTTTCACGGCCAAATCCGCGGAATTCCGTGAAGCTGTTGCCTCTTTGCTGGGTTACAAGCTCGACTTCCTACCTAATGGCCGTGTCCGCGTCACATCTATGTTCCATCTCTCGGCCGCCTACCGACATGGTGACAGCGAAGCACGTTCAGATGCTCGCGGACCCGGTAGCATGGGCAACGGCGAGGAGAACTCCATCGTTTTCGATGGAGAAAATGGCACGATGAAGATCTCTGGTGGGCCCAATAGTCTCTTTGCGCTGGAGATCAAGCCTCTGATCAAGTTTTGGGTTGAGGAAAGAAAGGATATTCCTTGCTTCCTTGCGGCTATGACGCTTGACTTTTATGACAAGACAACGAGAGCTGCTAGAATTTGATGGATCTCCATCAAGCCTGAGAGAATCTTTGTACCAGTATCTTCGTGGGATGATGCATTGTCATCGCAAGTGATTAATTGTGTTCTCCTTTTCATTCGTGTTCTGATCGTTTCTTGCATCTTCTAGATATACCCCTTTCGTCAATCAGATCAAGCATATTAGACGATAATGATATCTCTAGATAACTCACTGAATTGATATCAAACTTCCTTGTTCAGGTCAACACCATTCACATTGCCGTAGTGGTTCATACCAAAACTCAACGCTCAGTGATCACCGTGCAGGTCTACACCCTGGGCTGAGTAACGAAGATAAGGTCAATTAGGTATGACCATTCGGATTTGAAACTTCACTATGTATGTAAAGGACAGGTACCGCACTCAGGCAATGTCGACGAAGTCTGCTTTGCAACCTTGGGCGTCGTGAAAATCGAATAGAAACAAATCGATATCGCGATAACCCTCAATCAGGAAGAGCTAGACGGGAGGTCAAACAGGGCGCTTTCGACTAAGACAGGTGGTGGCTTCCTACCGACCTTGAACCACCTCATACTATTGCACTGAAAGAGGCGGGTAACGCAACTGAAGGAAAGGAAATCATTTTGCTGTTTCTACACTGAGCTTTCGATGGCACTAGACTCTAGAAACAAATGCACAGGAATGTCTCCCGTGGAGATAAGATTCAAAGCAGTTACAGTGTTCAAGAGTCAACCGCGTAAGCACACGCCTAACATAGGATTTGTAAACGGAATCCGATGCACTATATGCCGGAGAGACACAGGCAATGCTGCGACGAGAGTGACAAGAGAAACTTAACACCATAGATAACGTAACAGAAATGAGAACAAGATATTTCAAACATCTTTCGCCAGCAAAATTCAGCCCTCACGTTGGACCGTCCGTCAGCCCGCGGGCCTTCCAAAGCTTTGCACGGCAGAAAACAGAAATCGACAGAGCTGGGATTTTCCCGTATTTGGGTATCATGTTCAAGCTGAGACGTATTTACCCGCCACCAGCTTGCGTGTTGTGGGAACGGCTTCCCAAGATGACGCACCCGAAGGTTTACCGTCGTCGGCAAATGGGTCGATTTCACTGTCACCAGCCTTCGTTGGGGCGCAGCTAATGCCAAGGCGCGACCCAGTTTCAGTAGTGGTGTATTCAAACCGTGCCTCGACATTGCCCTTGCGAGGCCCGGGAGTGGCAGTGGTGAAGCGAACGAGGAACTTGCCGTCTTCGCCACCAGACCCAGGAGCCTTGACCTCGAGCTCCTGTATCTTCCAGACCACGCTGGAAGTCTTCCGGCGGAATACGGCCCCAGAGTTCGGATACATGACCGCACTGGTGGCACGCGCAACAGATTCCCGCGGCTGCTTGGTGACCTCGTCTTCAGACGCTATATCAAGGGTCACCGTGAGAGCCACATTTTTCAAAATGATGGAGGACGAGGTAGCTGAGATAAACGCCGGATTCAACGAGTAGAAGATAATGGCACTGGCTTGGTTCTCTTGAACGTTCCACGCCGGTTTGAAGATCACAGGGCTGTAGGCGGAGGGATTCGCGGGATCAATATGCACCTGGTACTTGAAAGCAACGGTGGGCATAGATCGCGAAATGCTACCAAGCTGTATCTCATATTCTCCGCTTTTATCCTCACTCTTCTCTGCGCTCGATGCGTGGACAAAACTGGGGTTCGCGGCAACCTTTTCCAGAGATGCGAAGTTGTCTAGATGGATGACCATCTTGTCGATCGGGTTGTCGGGCTGAGGATTGTGAGCCAGGGCGAGCTCCCCTACGACCGATGATTTGGTAACGTTGCCCTCGGAGAACCATGCACTGACAGTCTCGATAATGGACGCATTGAGGCCAGGCTCATGCAGTTCGGGGTGAATGCTGGGACCAAGACTGTGCGCAGTATGTCCAGATCGAACAGAGGTAGTATCCGAAATCGCATGGTCATCCATGGTGTTTGTGGGAGATGTTGCATTCCTGATCGGAGAAGATGGGCCTTGGTGGTCCAATCCACCCAGACCTGCCGACCCCATGGCCAACTCGGCACCAGCATTGGGAACAAATACGGTATTGCGTACGTCGCGGCGACCTCGAATTGTACCGGCATTCCGTCTCATCCCAGGCTGTGGGGCACGCTGCGTTCCGTCATCGTGTTAGCAATAGGTGTGATGAAAGCACGTCTGAAAATACCTACCATCCGAAGTGTGTTTGCCATGTCATCCATGGCTTTCCTGGCTTGGCTTTCATCTTCGAAGATAGGTTGATCACGGATCGTCAAGTTCACACCAGAGTCCTCCAGACTGTGCGAGCATTAGCCAGGCCGATTTGCCATCCGTAAGCGGTGAAAACATACGCTGAAGCTTCCCTCTGTGCTCGTGTTATTTCATCTACACTCTGAGGTCTTTCCGTGAAACCTTCAGAATCAACAGTTGGCTGTAAAAGTGATCAGTGACAATCAAGAGCGGGTGGCCTCGAATGTGCTTGAGCGGCAAAGACAGCAGCTCATTCCAATTACACACCTTGCTGATACCGTTACTGGCAGGTCTCTCGTCTGCCCGCAATGTGTTCTCATTCGAAGCGGAGATTTCTTGTTGGAAACCAGGTGCCGGTACAGGTGCAGGTGCAGGCGCAGGTGCAGGTGCTCCATGGGCATCATTATCATGCGACACGCTTTCATTCCGGAGGGATGATTCTTCTGTCAGTGCAGTTCCCGGACGATCTGCCGTCCGGGGAGGCGATTCGGGGATTTGCGCCTCGCGAGAGGAATCTGACCTCATGAAAGATGAGAAGGGGCTTCTATGCTTCTTCTCTGCTTTGCGATCGAAACCGCCTCCTGTTGGTGTGATCACGCTCTTTCTGCGGTTCATCACAGTACCGAGCCGTCTGAGGCCGCCCAGTGGGGTATGACGAGGCACTGGCTCGGGAGCTGTGTGTTGGGGCGGCTGTCAGTCAAAGCAGTTCGGCCGCAACGGATCATTCAGTCAGTCAAGATCTTACCGGTTGATGAATGCGGCAGCGAGCCTACAGTGGGAGGCTCTGACCGGCCCGAGTGCTGGCTAGCTGCATCGTCCTGAACTCGGGGAGTGGGCACAGACGGGGCAGCAGCTGGAGGGGCCGTAGCCGTCTCAGAACCTGCTGTGGAAGGTGCGGCAGTTGAAGATGCTGGGTTAATCTCCGCGTGGGAGTTCTGCCGAGAAGATATCCTTGGTGACAATATCGCTCGGTTACCGGCCATCTTGGCAGCAAATGTCTTGATCTCATCGGCCGTCTCCACGTTCAGGAGCACATTGAGACAACTTTCGGCGGCTTCTCGGCAACGCTCCACATGGTCAAGCTCGTGAGTCTCCAGCTGGGTGAGCAGGTCACGCAAGTGATTCAGGCGGGACTCGTCTGCGGCCTGGAGCTGCTCGTAGACAAATGGCGCGCGTGATTCCCATTGTTGATTGACTTCTTCGGCCGCGGCTATGGCACCCGACAGACTGCTGGCTCCTTTAGTGCCCTTGCCCTTAGCTTTGTCCACTTTCTTTTGTGCGGCCTCGACATTCTTGGCAAGACTCGCCAGATTGTTCTGGATGCTGGGCATCGACTGCATTTCGGCATTCTTGGTGCTGTACTCCCTCAGCGAACGCTCCACGTCTTCCTCGATTTTCGTGGCCAGCGTTTCATGCGACGTGGCGAGTGTTTCAGTAGCATTGATGATTCGCTGCCATGGGATTTGGAATATTCTATTACATCACGCACATGGGGTCAGTTGATCTGGATAGAGCATGACCACACGGAGGATCGATGCACCGCTTTTACTCACCCAAGTGCCGCGCCATTGTCCAATTGTGGGCGACTTGCCAGTTTCCGTAACCCCTGAGCATAAGTCTCTTCGACGCGGCGACGCTCCTAGAAGTGCGTGGTTAATCCTCGGTGGTCAGGGGTTGTGGGCAGATCGTAGGGTGTGTCTCCAGCCGCGAATCCGGGGTAGTGAAGACCACGGCGTCCGTACCTGCAGGAAGTCGGCAATGTCTGAATTGATCTTGTTGATGAGTCGAACACGCTCGGTCAGCACAGTCGACGCTTGGGTGGGGTGGAGCGTGGCCTATATAGAGAACACGTTAATCAAAAATCAGTCCCAATGCCAATTCTCGTGAGCACCAGCACAGCGCCGTGGAGGCGTGGACTGCCAGACATACCAACAGCGCCGCGTATTCCTGCCGGGAGAGCTCCATGGTGTCAGAATTGGTGTGAAGATGCGCGGCGCACCAAGCGCATAATTCAGCAGGCAAAGGGCGCTTGAGGAATTCGAGGTACACAGCTAACCCTTTTGTCCGGAGGCCGGGGTAGATCAGTGATTGCGGGTTGCGTGTGGATGCGCTGGTGCTCGGTCACTGACGGCAGCCATGGGGGATGGAATGACGACGACCAGAAACGCCGCAAAAACGGGTATTGGTGATCTGGAGCCAATCAGCATGGGAGACATCCGTCTTGTCAGTTCCGAGCTCCGTCTCAGGGTCACATGACATCATCACCATCGTCAAGTATTTCGGGCCTTCGGCTGCGCCCGCGAAGCTTCACTGACAGCTCCACTGGACCTGAGATGGATTGGAGGATTGAGTTGGGGTTCACAGATCGATTGAGGGCGATCCAATCTCTGTCAGTTCCCACCCTGCAGATCGCGAATGCATGTCGATTCTAACGTAGATGTAATTAAGTACTGCTGCCCATCAGCAAACTGCCTCGTCCTCGGCCTTCGCAGAGGCACAAGCGAAAGCACGGCAATGCGAGACCGAAGCGTATGAGAAGGCCACCTCGAAGGTTCGCCTCATTGCTCTTGTACATTGCCAGAATATTGCCATTGTACTCAGACTGATGTCCCTGTTAGGAGGCGTATGATCAATTGTGCCAGCAAGCGATTGATAACGCCGAAAGAGCATTCACGGTGACAACTACCGATTGCTCAACGACTGAGCGAGATGACAGCCCAATCTTGAAAGACAAGCCGAACTCTTCGACTGAGTGGTATGCTGAAGGTAATCGAGGGGAGACCATTGGAGCCTACACATCGTGCACTCCTTGTTTCGATGGGTTGCACTCTACGATATACAAGTCTCACGCGGAAGATGGCACAGTGTTTGCGGTGAAGGTGACCACGCCGCACTTGATGACTGCTCCTCACGATACAGCTCGAGAGATACGACTCTTACATGAGGCATCCAGTGAGAATGTCGTTACCCTCGTGGAAACCTTCAACCTTGACGGAGGACGAATGGCTATGGTCTTCCCATTCATCAAATATGACCTTGCTCAATTACTCCAGCGAGATATGGTGACTGCCACACAGATAAGATCCATTCTGCGGGATCTATTCGAAGCTCTGCAGCACATTCATCACATGGGAATCCTCCATCGAGATATCAAAGCCTCTAACATCCTCATGGATTCTCCCGATGGGCCTGCCTATCTCGCCGACTTTGGCATTGCTTGGAAAGAGGGCGATCCAGGCTCCGAGCCGAAGGAATCCAAGATCACCGATGTGGGGACCACGTATTATCGAGCTCCGGAGCTCTTATTTGGATACAAGGCGTACGGACCTTCCCTGGATCTATGGGCGGCGGGATGCGTCGTGGGAGAAGCCATCGCAGTCGGGCATCGCCCGCTTTTCGATTCTGGGCCGCTTGGAAGTGACCTTTCCCTCGTCCACTCCATCTTCAGTACGCTGGGGACCCCAGATGAGTCTGTATGGCCGGTAAGCCCATTCATCGCGTTGAAAATAACTTCTACGTCGTATCGTAGGCAGATGTGACGCAAGAAAGCTCATCATTTCTGCAGGATGTCAAAATCCTGCCCGATTGGGGTAAAGTCGAGTTCCACACGTATCCGCCGCGCTCATGGCAGGATATCCTCCCTGCGGTCTCGTCCAAGGGTCGCGATCTCGTCAGTCGCTTGGTTCGCTACCAGGGAAGCGAGCGTCTCTCTGCCGAAGAGGTATGTAGCACATATATGGAAAGCATTCGATCTGGGCTCTTCTGATCGTGGCAGGTACTTCGACATGCGTATTTCTCCCTCAGTTGAAGCAGTGCCAGCGGGCCACGCGATTCTTCAGCGGATGTAATACACACAGTCCGCCACCATCCTCCGGGGAGATGGGTTCACCAGCTGAAATTGCCAAGTAGGAAGGAAAACTGCTGATAAGTTGGATGGAGCTCAACCCGGCTGGGCAGTATTTCAGTGACTTTCGCACCCCGAGTACACGCAATCCTTGGCGACCAACACGCTTGCATGTGTCGCCAAGGGGGTGAGTTAATGAGTTTGGACCCATCATCGTCAAGTCACAAGCCAGTGAGTGTCTGGGTTCGAAGCGTAGGAAAAAGTGACATTCCAACACGGGCTTTTTATGAAGGAGACAGAGCGCGGCTTCTGGTTAGTTCCTCATTGGCTGGCTTACCGGGTAGTTTATTAAAATGCGACAGAGGCGTTCTTCTGTGCTCGAGTCATGCTGCCCCGTCCCCTCATTCCTTCGTGTGTCAGCACGAGGTTTACTTGACCATTTTAAGCTCAGAGTAAGGCGTAGAAATACTACTACTACAGTACTACAGTACTACTAGTACTACTGTTCTACTCCTCAGTCGGACTGTGTAACTTTGTGCATCTAATGATACCATGATACCCTTGTGCCATCCATGTTCTCACCCGTAGGTATGCTTCGTACGCCGAGGGGCCCAGGACACGCAAACTTGCGAATATTCGCGTGCTCTCGGACAAGTCGCGTCCGTGGAGTCGTGGACTGGTGTGATTACAGGAGGTCCGTTGATTAGGGATGTGATGAGAAAGACCGTGATTTCGAATAGAACTGTTTGATTCATAACGCAGGGTCCAAGATACCACCATACTTACTCCAGACCTCCGGAGCCCAATGGAAAGATACACCTCCTCTACTTGATAAGTCGATAGTTGATAGTGATACGGGGCCTATACAAAAAACTTGTCAGAGCCTCAGAGGTATGTTATTTGGATTTACGATTTAGTATTTTCTATTTAGTATTTAGTATTACAGCCCGAAATCGAGATTACTTCAGCCACGGGAAAAAGGAAAGAGGGGGTCCATGCATGGCGTCGCTGTCATCGGAGGATTCAGGGCCCGTGGCCCGTCTGGTGCGTTGAGTGTTGACTGTTGACTATTTTGTGTGTAGATAGCAGATACCTGCTGAGACTCAGCCCTCAATTCCTTCTCCCTTCTTCAATGTAATATGTACCGACATTCAGTGGTCGGTTGGCCGGTACTTAGTGCAGTGCTCGTCATGGATTAGGTATCTCGGCAAATATCTGGTGGATCATCAATAAAGGAAGAGTCCTCACACCCAAGTATTCGAGAGAGTGAGCAATGAGCATAGCGCAATTGTTGACATGCACAGAACCCACGTGCGGTGTCGACTGACTGCCTACTTTATGCTTGGTGGTGATACAGCCTGGTAAAGTAGCACCTGGAAAATGAAATATGTAGCAAGTCTGTCTCTGTGTCTCTTCTGTCTCAACAGGATCGTCCCCCTCTTGCCAGTATCTACTATCTACTATCTATTGATCTACATATAAGTGTTGTCTACCGCAGCTTTCAACACCCTATTTCTCGGCACTGATATATGGAAATGTGCAGTATTTGATTATCTGCAGGTGATTGTGGTGCCCTCGATCATAGACATAATGAACGTCCATTTCAACCACAGGGTCCGGTTCAGTACGATCTCCGCTGCTTTGAACTTTCACCCTCTTATGAAATGTGGTGTTATGCGGTCAGACCCTGTCTGTCATCTCCTCCTGCCGCACTTTAATTTACAGTGCCACGGTCCACGTCGGTCCACTTCTGGTCCGCCGGTACAGTAGTTACTTTCTGTCGGCTCAGTCCTCACTCCTCAGTCGCTGGGTCGCAACTTGCAACCTCGTCATGGCAAACCCACAGTATGTAGGCAGCACCTTTCACATGTGATATTGACTGCGCCCACATGTTGATAGTGATACTGATGCTTGTATGTAAACATTGACAGGGCTAAGTAAGACCCCTCCTTGCTATGCAGTATTGTAGGGGTTGTCACTTGTATACTGCAACACCTGACTTCAGTCAGCTCACCCACTCAGTCTTAGTGAGTCTTTGGGTACATGAATTGATGAATGATGAGCGTCATTTTACGTCTTTCCAATACCAGGAACCGTATTATACTGGCCAATCAATACCTTGGATTGGCCCCAATCATTTCCCCATTCAGATTAGTGGGCATGCCCCTTGCTGCGCTAAAATGGCTAATTGATGGGCTGATTGGACCGAGACCTCTTGGGTACCTGGTTGCCCCGAGTCCCCGCCCTCACTTCCCTTGACTTTCCCAAGTCACTCACAATTCACGAGTCACGAGTCATCGTCACATCCACAGTTCCACAGTTCCGCTCCGGCCTTTTACTTGTGGGGGAAGAGACCCCTCGTCACATCCTCGGGAGCGGCTTGCACTTTGCACTTGCAGTTTTGCACTTGTAAAGTCGTACTGTATGGAAACATGACCGCCAGGCCTGGAGACTGCTGGAGTAGGCCAGGAGTCCCCGGGGGGTGGCCCTTACCTCCCGTTCCGCAACTTAGCGACTGCGTCGCTGAGTATCGCAGAGGAAGATCGACTGTGGTGTTTTCCCTCGCTCTCAGGGTCGCTGGCTCTCCCTTTCTTTCCTTTCTCGCTCGCCATTCTTTCCTATCGACACCTCCACGAGTTCACACCCTCTTTTAGCATACCAGAACGGCCTGGACGTCGTTTGTACCCTCATTTTTGCCCTCTGACTTTCTTCATCGACTGGTTCTCGGGAGCAGCCAACCCCCCGGTCTCGAGTCGTCCATTCTTTAAACTCACATTCCTCAGCGCGCGACAACGTGCCACTTTATAGAGATCAACGCGATCTTTCCCGAGCTCGCTCCCAGACGGACTGAAGAATTCAAGACACCCAGACCAGTTTGTCTTTTTAGGAGTGATCCCCCCCCCTTCGATCAGCGCTGTGCCCGACCAAAACAACTGTGCGACTCTCGCCATTTCCGACAGGAGCTATTGCTCTTCCAGTATGGTGCATGGGCATGCCCTTTATCATATGGAGCACCGCCCTTTGGAGGCGCGGGCTCCCCACGACACTATCGCCAATGACGATTCCAACCTTGTCGAGCGCGATAACCCCTTGGTCATTATCTACAAGACCCTATCGGCTGACTTTGAGGGCGCCATTGGAGGCTACGTGACCAAAGTCATGGGTGCCAACAATGCACCGGTCGAGACCGCGATTGCGACGGCAACGGCGGCAACGGTCGCCCCCCATTCGAAGGACACCAACAATGTCGCCGTGGGTGTCGGCCCAGCAGTGGCGGTCACGAAGATCACGGCCGAGCCTACCCATCCGACGGCGGTGGTGACGACGAAAGAGGTCAAGTCGCAACCGACAACAATTATTGAAAACACGCAGATGCAACAGACGACTGTCGCAGAACCGACACAGGCAATCACCAGTCAAGTGGAGGTGGTCTCGCAAGCCCCGTCGTCCTTCATCACTTCCGTCTCCCAGGCGAGTACGTCGGCAGCAGAAACCAGCCAGGACATGAACTTGGTGGCGGCGACTCCCAGCACCACAGTCAGTGGCATCGGCGCGTCTTCGTCTCCCACGACCACCAGTGCCCCGGAAGGCATGTCTGGCGGTGCAAAAGCGGGGATCGCCATCGGAGTTCTCTTGGGACTCGGCGTCCTGGCCGGATTGATCTTCTTCTTGGTTCGTAAGAGAAAGCGCGGCGACGAGGCCGAGCCGGCGTTGCAGGAGAAGGGCCCGGTCTCAGCCGTTCCTGCACCGGCACCGGCACCGCCTCCCCCCATGAAATCGTCGTCCCCGTCAACTCCGCCTCAGTTGAGTGTTCGCCCAGTGACGCAGTTTGCTCCTGACCTGAGCGGCACTGGTGGCTCAAATGCGGCTTCTGCTGGCTTGCTGGGTGCATCCGCTGTCGGTGTTGCTGGTGCAGCGATTGCCTCCCGCAATTTGACCGGCAACTCGCCGCCTCCGTCGCCGTCTCAGTCCACCTCAAGCGCGCAGAACCCGTTCAGTGATCCAGTCAATCCATTCAGTCCTACAACGTCCGTGGCAGAGAACGTGACCTCTGCAGCAGCCCCTACTCCTGCGCCTTCTCAACCGGCGGTGGCTGCTGTGGCGACGGGAGACACTCCCACAGTTATTGTCTCTGACGAATCTGAAAGAGAAGTGTCTCCCTCGCAGAATTCGAGCGCCGCAGTCTCGGGCACTCCATCGATGCGCGTCAGTGCCGACGTCGAGTCGATCTCCTCTGAGATCCTCACTGCCGTCGGTGGGGCCGCGATTGGTGTTGCTAGTGCTGGTGCAGTCGCAGCGGCTGTGGCGCCGTCTCCTGTGCCTCCAGGGCCAGACAACGTGCACCGCGTGCAGATGGATTTCACTCCCTCCGCAGATGATGAGCTTGAGTTGCGCGCTGGAGCCCTCGTGCGCATGCTACACGAGTACGATGATGGTTGGGTGAGTAATCGATTCATTACGACGTGTATGGCTGGAGTCTCTATGCTAACGTAGCCTCGAACAGGCGCTCTGCGTTCGAATGGATCGCTCACAGCAAGGAGTGGCGCCACGATCTTGCCTGTCTGCTCGTCCCGTGAAGCCTCGTCCCCGTCCCCCTCCTGGCGCCGGCCCCGGACCTGCGCCTCGTGGACCTTTGCCCCCAATGGGCCCTCATGGACGAATGCCAGGCCCTCCTCCTGGTGGTCGTTATTACCCTCAGGGTCCGCCAGGCGCTGCTAACTCTTCTCGACCACCTTACCCAGCGGGTCCAATGCCCCCTGCAAACGGCTTCCCTGCCGTTCCTCGGCCCATGTCTCCTGGTCCCCGCGCCATGTCCCCCGGTCCTCGTTCAATGTCCCCCGGTCCTCGATCTCGTCCTGGTCCCAATCCCGGTCCACGATCAATGAGTCCGGGTCCGTACGGCCCGGGAGGAATGCAGCGCCCTGCGATGCCCGTCAGTCAACGACAGCGTAGCAACAGTGCGGGGAATATGGCTCGTCCAATGGCTAGTGCTGCGCCTCTTAAGTCGAGCCCTCTTGTGGCTACTCAAGCTCCAGGGCCTGCCCCAACGAGTCACCTACCTGCCTTGCCGCCCTCGGCACCGACCTCGCCAACTGAAGCTCATGCTCCGGGGCAAGCCATCTAAGTGGTCCTTTTTTTGATTTGCAATACGTGCTCATGACGAGAGTCACAAAATATTTAACCCTGCTGGTGCGGGGAAAGGGCCTTTCGTGTGTACTGCATTCAAATGACCACGATCGCCCGAATGTGACGAACGACTCATCTGGTTCTCGCGTCATTCGAGAGCCGAGACTATAACACGAACCGCTACCATGCTCTGCTCATGTCGCTTGTACCATCTAGACCTGTACAAGTTCGGCTGGCTTGATCCATGTGATAATTTCCTTTCGCCTCTTTGGACCGTCAAGTCCTTGCACTTTGTTTTTTCATTCTTCTCTACTTACTTTATGCTTCTTTAAGAGCTCTGCGCCATCCTGCAATGTACTCTGGCCTGGTCTCTGAACTCTCCAGATCATCATACTGAAATCCTAGAGACATACGACTGTTGCCTCTGACTGCACGTGATTGATGAATGAGTTGGATACCCAAGCAGCTACTTACATTCTCTTTTTCTCGATTTCACTTTACTTTCGAACCGGATGTATTTTTGGGTCAAATCACGTTTAGACCAGATCAATATGGAATTGCAATTCATTCCTTCCGAGTAATTACCGGGCTCCCGCATACCTAGATAATCTGCACTCATGTGCTACTGAAACCCCACTATGTACCATATACACACCGTTCCAATCTAGACCTTAAAAAAAGGAAGTACTAGATCGAGATAGTTTGTGTGTCAAAAGCCGTACTTTGCGCACGACCTTCAATGAATTGAAAAATACATCATATCATAACATCATCATAGCACTCAAGAGCTAAATGCCCCCCCCCCAAAAAACATTGTATACAAAGGAGATGCTCGCACAAGACACGAAACCACTTTTGTGCCTTACATGCGCCCGATTGATCTTCATTCTGATCAACGCCGGGGCCACCAAAGAAAGACTGGGCTAGTAAGCGACTAAGAGAATTGGAAACGAAAAGCAGAGTCATGCAAGTAAATCATCTACAAATGAGGAACTCGGCCACTTGCCAGGAGCAGATTCACTATGCTCATGATGCCCTCTCCGAGGATCAGACCCGAGGCCAGGACGACGACGGTCGAGGAAGCTGCATCGGCCTTTTTGGACGCGGATTGTGCAGAGGGACTGGCCCCTTGTCCGGTGTGTAGAGGTGGAGGTGAGAGTACGTTCGTCGAAGATGAATTGATGCCGTGCGTGAGGTCGATCTGATCGGGTTGGCTGGTTAATTGCGCGTGTTTACGCGCCCACCACCATGCGATCACGCCGCCGGTTGCTCGAGCCAGAGTGAAAGATGGCGCGTTGAACATGCCCACTGCAACGGCGATGCCGCCGGGGATCAGATCTTTCCAGGCCGGGGGCTGTCCGTTGTGCAGGAAACACGGCGCGGAGGCCATGATGCGGATGGCGGTGAGAATGACCCAGACGATGCCGGCGATCACGGACGCCTGCCATGCCATGTCGGGCAGGCCCTCGCCGGTGACGAGACGGGCGGTGAAGATCCACACGTAGGCGGTTGGGGTCTGAAACATTTCACCGGGTATATCGTAGACGTTGACGTACATTTTATAGACGGCGGTCGAGAGGACAGCACCGACAAGACTGCCGATCATTTGTCCGTAGAACTGGGCTTTGGGGCTTGCGCCGAGCAGATGCCCCGTCTTGAGATCTTGCATCATGTCGCCGGCTTGGAGGGCGCCTGATTCAGAAACGGCACCGGCGAGAAGATTGGTTACTAGCGCTGTGCGCCGCGAGAATCGCGAGGCTGGCGTGGCTATGGAGAAGATGAGCTGGGTGAGCTTGCTGATACCGGAGACTGGGTTCAGATCTGTCTCGCCGAGAGCTCGTACGCCCATGATAGAGAGAATAACTGCGAGTACGGTGGCGAGACTGGATAGCCAGGGTGAGATGATGTCGCCGAAAACATAGTGCATGCACACAACATTCAAAACCAAAGTCAGGGGAAGAAGAATCACAACCGTGCGCGTGGAAATAAGCTCGGATGGAGGAGCATCTTCGTCCTCGGCCTCCTTCGCGATAATCGTCGCTCCGGCGTGGTGAGGAGTCATATCCCCGTCGAGATTGTCTTCATGGTTCCCCGAACGTAAGGCCGAATAATTGATGTATGAATGATCAGTAGATCCGGAAGGTCTGAGTCGCCGCGCAATCCATCTGCCCGTGCGAGTGGACCGAAGCCAAGCGATCCATTCTGGAGACTTATTGACGATTGGCTTGAGTACCAACCACCCAAGACTGACAAGCGAATCCGCAAGCATGATGGCCAGAGAGATCCAGACAATCCAAGCCTTGCTTCCATTGTCCCAGCTATCGACCGGTCCCGGAGCCCATCCACGCGATCGAGCCAAGGGCGATAAAATGCCCCAGCCAAGCACTGCGCCGAAGAGCATATGCATGCAAGTTGAAGGGCCCATGATGATTCCTTGTCCAATATACGCAGGCGATGGATTCAGCGTCCAGAGCCAATTGTGTGCCAACCCCAGGCCAAACACCGGAATTTCTCTGACAAAGGGGACAAAGTACGAGAAAAGAGTCTGAAGGCGCGGTCAGCGATACGCCTTTGTAACACCCTTCATGGACACAGCAAAACTTACGTATACACCGGAAAGGACAAAGGCACCGATAAGGAGGCGCATCTTCGAGCGCCAGTCTTTCTTGTCCATCGTCTGGTCTTCGGCATCCAGATTTTTGGCCAAGAGGCCCTCATTTTCACCATTCGCAGAATACCGAATGTCACCGACCACCTCCTCTCCCCCGCTGCTTTCACTTTCGGTTGTCAAGGGCTTCTTTTCATCCTTGGCAGCACCGTGGAGAACCCGCAACATCAGGGCAGAGGCCGTTCCACTTGGGAAGCGTAATTTTTCACGCACGATGACCTCTTTTCGCAGCGGTACCGCGAAGACGACACCGAACAAGCAGACTCCGAGACTCCAAACGACCAATTTCCAAAATCCCAGTTTCAGAGGACCACCTTCGCCTTCTCCTCCATCGCCTTTTGGTCCGTCTTCGCCATCCTTGAGCAAGAACTCCAATGCAGGAATCACCCCAACAAATCCACAACCCAACGGCATTGTCCCCACCGCGCCGGCGACTGTTTGAATGAGAACGTTCTCGATTGGTGTGAATGGGAACGATAGGTATTTTGTCAAGACCTTGAAAACCGAAAAGCCAATCAAAGCTGATGGCATCGCCATCGTACTGATCCATCCTGTCTGAAGCCCGAAATATGTATTTGAAAAGGTGATAAGGGCACCAATAATGAGCCCGACGATCAATGAGCGCGGCGTGAAGCTCTGTGGTGATGTACTAGGTTTCTGGTGGACATTCGGCTCGAGCCGGTCATCGTGGCTCTGGTCATTCAGCGGGTCGGCTTCGTTGACATGACTTTGGTCATCTTGCTGCACTGGCGATGTACCACCAGCCATATTGAGTGTCTGATAATTCATTGGCTCAGCGGTTTGTCATGAGGGAGGATCGCGAGACTAAGTTTCATGATGAATTGAAGCGGCGGCGACTTGGTTGATAAGCAAGCAACTGTGGATACCCTCTTGGTATCCGGGGAGTCAGGGACAGGACTGATAAGGTCACCTGATCTGCGGATGCTCCGCCGCGCTGGTAAGCTGATGGATTGTACTGGCTGGTCAGAAGTACCAGACGCACGCTGGTTAAACAACCTTGAAATGATCAAGGATCCACATCAAAGTGATTCATACTTGGATCATTGCGAGGTTACGCCAAGCCTCACTGACACTCTAGCATTGATTTTTGCTCATGGATCGGGAAGCCCAAACATAAATACTGTACTTTTTTTTCTCCCGCTATGCTATTGCGCAAATGCACAAATCAATTCCCGGCATGTATCTGCATTCTGCAATATATGTAGTTATGTACGCCCGCGGAGGTATTGTACTCCGACTCTCGAATCAACACGGGGTCAAACATACAACGGATATGCAAAATGCTTTGGCATGGATCAGACTTCAGGTCGTTCATAGCTCACAAGAATCGTGAGGAACCTTTCATCATTTTTACCTCCTGGAACATGTAAGAAGAGTATGCAGCCTTCTCTCTCTGCACACAAATGGATGTTCTTACTTCCCAAAGTACCCACAAAGTACCCAGTGTTTGAAGGTTCCGCCTGCTATTAGTAGACGACTTCCGCTTACTTTTTATCTGATCAGAGCTGGAGGCTCCTGACACAGTTAGCCGGTGTTAGCCGTGACATCCCTTCTGGACACGCACGTTTATCAATCTATCCGCTTAGCCGCTGACATTTATCTATCGTCTCGTCAACTCAAAAGGATGGACCCAGGTTTTTTAGCAACCCGGAGCACCGCTCGCAGAAGGCGATATCTACCCAAATTCGATTGCTCTAGCCTTCGACTACACTTCCACAATCATTTTCACTTGAACACTTCAGAGCAGAGTTACATTACACTTTTCAAGCCGACGTTGGAAGGATGCCGACCTCGGTCCCGCTTCAGGCCGCTTTCCCTAGCGACTCAACCATTCGTTCATTTTCCCAGATGCAGTCGGGGCCGGATATCTTTATTGAGCTTTTCACGTCTCAAGATCTCCTTGCACAACCATGGCTGTCAGAGCTCACCAAGATGATTAATGCAAGTTACTTGGTCGGGCACACGGACAGAATCAAGTACCTTGACAATAAGCTCCGACTTGGCTCCGACAGCGACCTTTCCAGTGAGCTAGGAGTCAGTGGCTTCACGGCAGTGGCATTTGCTCGTGACCAAGCGGGCGAGAAGGCAGAAGTAATCGGCACTGCCAGCATGAAACCGTGGAAGAATGACGAACTTTGGCTGCGAGGTGAGAGGGAGATTGGGGGCGAGGATGGGAACAAGAATGAGGACAGGATTCAGGATGAGATCGATGGAGAGCAAGCGGACACCGCTACAGCTAAGCATGTTCTCCTGGAGTCCATTTGCCCGGGTGACTACGAACTTGCCGTGGTGGCGCTTCCGCCTGATAACCGCTACCGCGGCAAAGGCATCGCGGGGCGGCTAGTGAAAGCGTGCGAGGACGAACTGCTACGTCGACGAAGCCAGGAGGGCGATCAGAGCCAGCTCATCAGAGTGATGATTCGAGTCTTGAAGGAGAATGCCGGAGTGTACTGGCTTAAACAGGGATTCAAAGTCGTCGGGAGTCAGAGACGCCCTGCCGGGTTCTGGGACGCTTTGGAGCCGTTCACCTTGTGGGCGATGGTGCGAGAACTACGAACGTGATCATTTTTGGACAACAAAAAGGATCCCATTATATGGAACGTGTTATGTGCTCGAGGGAAGATGGACATACTGTATATTATGTGGTTGATCCCTATATATCTCGGGCTGCTGCGTACATGGGTTTGGTATAGCTATTAAGGAATGAGCGTGCAGACGGGAGATATGGATTTCCAGGTTTCTCCATCCTTTGAGCGAACAACACGCGAAAGTTCGAAATTATATATTTCCATGCTTCTCACATCCGTCCATCCTGCCAGTCTCATAGTACCAAGTCACTAATATGCGTGAACAGTTGAGGCGGGGTGTGGCCTCGGTAACTAGGTTCTATCTGACATTCAGTTTGTCGCGCGGTCGATCTGAAGTGGAATCTCAATCAACCCGAGTATGATTCTGCCTAGTGATAAGCACAAAGGTACCACGTGTACTAAAGCGAGACCTATATGACTACGAACGAGGTCCCGACAGCTGAATTCTGCCCGGTTGGCAGGGAGCTCATGAAAAGGAACCCACTGGAGCTTTCCCGCTGGTTTTTGCTCAGGAGTCGTCTCCGCAGACGATCTGCAGGAGGCCTACGATTACACTGATGGACGGATCACAAACGCATGACATGGATCAGAATTTATCTCAGAGCAATCGTCACAGCGTGAGGGGTCTGAACGGAATTGGTGATCTCGAAGTTGGAGCTTAACCGGCAAGGGGGCAGCAGAACAATCTGCAATAGAGCTCGGACGATAAGAATCACGGTCCATCACAACACGATCCTCGATCGATTTACAATGCTCAGCTTGGAAACGCATATGAGACTTTGATTTGACGGAGGGTCTTCCGAACAACGCATATCACAACTTAGGGGCAAGCAATGCTGTGAAGTAGAACCTGTTGCAGATCCATAGCCGATGCGCCCTGGCTACAATGGGAGATCTTCGACGTCCACTATTCCTTTATCCATTCCGGATTGCTGATATACAGGGCTGAGTGGACGCCAAGGGACCTTTCCTTTCTCTGACGACTACATTCCGATACGGGTGGGCTGCCAAATTGTAGGGGAAAGAGGAGCTTTGGACAAGGTCGTAACCATATTAGCCGCCGCTCCTGCATTCCACGCCCTTGAGAATTCGTCTCTTATTGTCTGAGCAGGAGTGAAAATCACAACAATGAACCTTCAATTAGTGGACGCGACGCGGTCATAGGCCACAGAGCCCGGCTCATTCGACTCATTCAATCTACTTAAGTAGGCGGGAATATCTTACCAGATAGGATATCTTTTTCAGTAGTCCACGCACTCCGACCATCACATTCCCTTCCTAAACTCACTTCGATACCAATTCCGCTCCTTATCCCACCAACATACACTCATTTTCAAGCATCATGCATTTCACTCAGGTAAGCACTCGCACCACGAGGGTCCAGATTGAACCTCGACAAGTGCCCCCGTCGCGTCGACAGATCACGATTACTGACCCTATCTCTCAGACAATCCTCTCCGCAGCGATGCTCATTCTGCCCGCCTACGCAGGCTTCCCTGTGGTCAACCTGGAGTTCCAATCCTATGAATCTTGCCCCGTCGGTTACCCGGGCCAACCTGCGACGGGTGTGCCCAAGTCTGTCGTGTCGATGACTTCTACCCCATTGTCATGCGATAAGACCACCGTCAACCGTGACTGGGATGTCAACAACTATGCTTTCAAGGCCACTATGGACACCAAGGATGCCTACAAGTGCGCCGGTGTGAGCATCTGGAACAACGATGACTGCACAGGCGAGCCTGTCTTCTTCTTGCCCTTCGACGGTCAGACCGAGGTCCAGGGTCAATGTCTGCCCGACATGCTCGAGCTTGGCTTCATCTCATTCCAGACGGAGTGTTATACCGATGCTGTCTAGGTGACTCGAGCCCCTTGACAGTACGGTTGCTTCCTTCGACGAGCGGCCCAGGGAAGGAAATGGCCCAGGCCGTTGACAGCGTTTGGGAAGGCAGATGAGCACCATTCTATATCGTTGCTCAGGACCATTTCCATATATCATAATTTAATACTCCCCAAAATTCGAAAAGTACAATCTCAAGACTTTGGCAAGGCTTTCGATGAGTCGATTGCGCCCAGCGGGCTCTCTTACAGGATTAATCCACGCCGTAGGGGTTGAAAGTTCCTGGCTGGCGATGCAAAAAGAGTAGACAGCTTAAAAATGGCCAGTTTTCTTAAGAACAGATTCCATATGACTCTTTCGCTGCGTTGTGGTTTCTACTTCTTTTTACCATCGTCGGGATTCAAGTCCGCCCAAGTGGAGCTTTCTCCGCCGTCTGAAGATAGCTGCACCTCGATTGTCAGTCAGTGTCCGTATTATCCAGCGTAAGCCGGAATAAGGAAAGCCATGTGTCTCAGCATCTGGCACAAGAACTGAAAAAGACCGACGCAGTAGTCTAACAGTACTTGAACAGACGTAGACTAAAGTCGGAGATTTAGAAAAAGTGGAGAGATGATGATGATAGCGCGACTTGCTGACGGCCGATTGTCAAACTGGACTACTGCCTTGACTTCCCCGCCTCGTGTATTTTTCCACCAGCCTCCCCCCCCCCCACTCTCACTGAAAGCCGGAGCACACCACACTTCAGAAAAAAAAAAGATTCCTTCGATCTCCATTCCCTGGGCCTTTCTCCGCTCCTGATCTGCAGAAAGCCACATCGCGTAGCCATCTCCGCTGGGACGACTGTACTGATTTGTTAGCCTAGCAATTCACTTCAGGCCCAACGCCTCCCGGCTAAAGTCCCACACGGGCGAGCGATCATGGCGGGCCCTCTGGCATCATCCCGACGGATGATCCCGTGGCTGTATGACCTCGTGCTGTGGCTGTTCACCTGCGCGTTGGACGTGTTCTTCCGCGAAATCTACCCCCGTGGAGCATGGAGAATTCCAGAACGAGGTCCGGTGCTCATCGTCGCCGCGCCTCACGCCAATCAATTCGTCGATTCGGCGATCTTAATGCACCTGTTGAAGTCGCAGGCCAAGCGACGCGTCTCGTTCCTGATTGCCCAGAAATCCATGAATGAGCCCTATATCGGCACTCTTGCATCATGTATGGGCGCACTCCCCGTCGTTCGGTCCATGGACTTGACCAAGCCCGGCAAGGGCTCCATCTATCAACCGGACCCGGAGAGTGATCCGGCTTTGATTCACGGTGTGGACACGGACTTCACGCAGCCCGAGTATGGACCGGGAGCATCCATCACCATCAAGAACTCCAAGTCTACAGAAACCATGACGGTCGACGAGGTTTTGAGCGCCACGGCCCTACGACTCAAGAAGCCTTTCACCTCACCGCTGTCGGACGACCCAGGCCGCAAAGGCACGAGGTTCAAGATTGCTCCTCATGTTGATCAGAGCCAGATGTTCAATGCCGTGTACGAGGAGCTGTCATCCGGTGGTTGTATCGGCATTTTCCCCGAGGGGGGCAGTCACGACCGCTCCAATTTGTTGCCCTTGAAAGCCGGTGCCGCTCTGATGTCGCTCGGTTGCCTCGCTCGCGATCCTGAGTGCGGCCTGTCTATCGTTCCTTGTGGCATGAACTACTTCCACGCTCACAAGTTCCGCTCTCGTGCTGTGATCGAGTTCGGCCGTCCGATTCATGTGCATCCCGATCAGGTGGAAGCTTTCAAAGCCGGCGGTGCCAGCAAACGCAATGCCGTCGGTTCACTGCTCGAAACAATCTATGAAGGTCTCGAGTCCGTCACACAGATTAGTCCGGATCATGAGACCTTGATTCTGGTTCAGACGACGAGAAAGCTGTATAACCCCATCAGCAAGAAGATCCCGCTGCCGCTTGTGATCGAATTCAACCGACGGCTGCTCAAGGGCTACACGAAGCACCAAGACGACCCCCGAGTCAAAGGGTTGAAAAAGATGGTAAAGGAGTATAATCGACGACTCGAATCATTTGGGATTCGTGATCATCAAGTCGAGTGGGGAAACATTGAAGAGAAACCCTGGTGGCTTATTCTGATCACCTTGTTCTATCGCTTGGCTAAGCTGCTCATCCTCAGCTTTGGAGTCCTTCCTGGAGTCTTACTGTTCTGGCCGGTCTTTGTTACGACGAAAGTCATCTCGGAACGAAAACGCCGTAAGGCTCTCGCAGCTTCAGTGGTGAAGCTGCAGGGCCATGACGTCGTGAGTACCTGGAAAATTCTTGTCGCCATGGGACTGGCCCCGACTCTGTATGTTTATTACACGATCATTGTGACCGCCTGGCTTCGTTACAACCGGAATGATGGCTACTACACACAGTCCGTCCCCTGGTGGATGATGGCTCGGACTTATGTTCCGGACTTTGTTCCCTTGTGGCTTTTCGCGGTGTGTTTCTACGCTCACATGGGCTTTGTGAGCTACGCAGCTCTTCGATTCGGGGAAGTGGGGATGGACATCATCAAGTCCCTGCCGCCTCTTGTCGTTGCTTTGAATCCGCTTTCCTCGTCATCTCTCGTCGATTTGAGGCAGCATCGAGAGGCGCTGTCGGAGAAAGTGACCATGACCGTCAATGATCTTGGCTTTGGAATCATGCCCGACATCGACGCCGAGATCCCAACAGACCCCTACAAGCTGGACGCCTATCAATCTCACCTCAAGAGCATGCCGCCCAGCGAGCCCTCCAGTCGAGAACGCAGCCGGAGCAGATCAAACGGCTCTATACGTGGAGCGCCTATGAAGGCACTCAGCTCGATCAACTCGGAGGGGGATCTGGCCGAGATTGACCGGAAAATCCAAACCAACCTGAAGGGCCGTGGGCGGCGGTCAAACACCCTCACGTCCTTTGAAACGGGTGAATCCGTTCTGAAATATAAGCCAAGGGCTCTCGAGAAGGCAGAGAAGAAGCACAAGTGATCGGTGATTATTCAGTGTGCCTTATTTTTAGCTCAGGCTTCTCAGCGCACATTCGGAGTGAACTTGGTGCCTGAGCACTGTACCCGCCTCTAAGTCCCCACGCTTGACTTGATACGCCCGTGAAGGGAGGGCATCTCATGTAATGATATGATATTATAGCAATTGAGGTAATAGTCTTAACAGTCCAGATCAGTATGATGTAGTCTGAAAGTTTAATTGGCCTACTTGATAGATGAAATAATGTGTTACCAGAGATCTGGCGGTACTAGTCACTGTCAGCTGGAGCTTCTTGACAAAATTACCAGCCGCCCATTGACCTTCCTCAAGAACTTGTCAGCAGTCAATTGCCGTGCTCTGGAATGCCACAGACGCGTTCACATGCCCCGTCGAGGCGAACTTCGCCCCCCCCCAAAACCCGATTTCTAGATCAGCATTGATTGCCCTTTCGAGCACAGGAATGTGAGCGCGCAACAGTGACTGGCTCCCGATGGAGCTGTGGAGGACGCCCGGCCACCAGATAAGATGGTGACCAAGTGGTTCAACATGCCCAGAAGGCTTATGGAGACACGTAAATCGGGCTTCAGCTCAGAGCGACTGCGCCTCCAGCCATTCTTTCCCGCCATCGCGGCAATCGCTGATGGATATGCGTCGAGAACTTGAAGTCCTTGATATAAGAAAGATGAGAACCCTGAACATTTGGACTGTATCTCATCATCAACCTTGTCACCTTCTCTTCATCCACGAATCAAAACGCATATCAACAGTCGACATCGATTTCTCTTTCCCAGCATTAAACATCTCACATCGAGACTGAGCAGTCTCCAAACCCTTTCTCATCACGATGCATTCTGCATTCGCCGCACTCTTCCTCCTCTCAACGCCCATACACGCGACCATCACAGCCAAAGTCTGGGCTCATTTCTACCCCAACTGCCCAGGCGACCCATACTCGACCCTCGACGCATACGAAAGCTACGAGGAAACCGCTCCCACAAAAGTCATCACAGCCGGTGTGTGCACCAGCTTCGGTGTCCCATCCTTCAATCACCAACTCGTCAGCTCTATCTCCGTCGACGCCGAGCTCACACCCAAAGATTATCAGACCTTGTATCCTTCAGACACGGGCGCAAGGTGTAACATCACCGTCCATGAAGAACCAGAATGTATCGACCCGGCCCTGATCAATCAGGAACTCCACCAGGGGGTCGAGGTCAGCAAGTGCGAAACGCGCTCGTTCGCCGCCTTCAGCCAGATATGGATACAGCTCAACTGCGAGAATGATGGCGAGGCGCTTCACTCTAATTCTTTGCTTGGCCAATCGTCCAACTCCACGTACGAATCACGACTGGCAGATTCCGCCGGCGAAGACGATGTCGAAGCTCCCTCCAAGATGCAGACACCCGGCTCAAACTCAAATACCTGGGCCAACGCTCAAACAGGTCGCGCATCGCAGCAAAACCCCGAGCAAGTCGAGCGTGTCAATCAAGACGGACACGCCGAGAGCGAGAAGATCGTTCACGATCTTATGGAGAGACTGAAAAATCAAACTGCGACGTATGTCAGTGGGAAGAGCAATTCCACGCGGCCTGTGAATGGGACCTTGCTCCAGAGCAATGGCACTGTTTCGAGAAGTCCCGGCTTGATCAAAAGACGGTTGTCTGTGCTGCGCAGGAGGAGAACATGGGCATGATTGGATGTAAAAATTCGTTGGAGGAGCGTGTACTCAAAGGTTCTATTGTTGTCCATTGATGCTTTGTGTCGAGAGTTGAATAATGTTTGCACATAACAATAAACAGATATAGTTGAATAAAGCCATGATTCCATGTTGAAGCTTTAACTGTAATGTGCAATTGTTTCGTCGATGAGCAGGTCATTTACAAGCGCTCGTATATAAAACTGATGACCCTGTCTCATATTCACCCTTGATGGCTACGACGACTCGCTCTAGGTACACGCTAAGGGTACAGAAATATGGCGACAAACGCCCGGACAAAAAAAGCCCAAAATTTACAACCCCGCCGTGTCTTCAATCAAAGCCTTAGAAACCAAAGCTATCTAACAGCGAGTTCGCATCAGGTTCATGGAACATGGTTGGAGGCGGCTTTTTCTTGGGCTCTTTCGCCGTATCGTCGTCGACGACCTTTTCCGTCGCACTTGTGGTTGTTCTCGAGGCATCCGTGAGACGCAATGGCAGGTCAGCGACGACAAGGCTGCTTCGCCGGCGAAGCAGTTTACGATAATCGACATCACCATCGCGGAACTCGAGAGCAGGCTGCGTCTGCAATGATCCAGGCAAAGGCGGACCGCCGAGGAACTCCCAATGACGCACGAGATCTAGCGCGAGCAGGTCACACCCCATACGGTCATAAAGCCGGGCGTTGCGGAGCACAAATTCCCACTCTTCTCGGGGACGAACTTGCGAGGCGCCTTTGAGCGTTTGAAGAGTCTTCTCTCGCAGCTGCTGATAGAGCACAACCAAGGCGGGATCGTTGGAAAGGTATGATTTGGACTGGAGTGTGGCTCTTCCAGGGCTTGCTGGGGAAAGCGGTGTTGGGGAGAGCAGAGTCTCGATTGGGGACTATTGCCAAGTCAGTATGAACGCGGATTGGAATGGAAATAGATCGCTTGCTTACGATTAGCGACCGCACAGCCATGTCTCGTCGACCGAGCATCCAAAAGGCCCAGCTGGCCATCCATCGATTTCCCTCGGTGGCTGCGGTGGGGAGGACTTTTTCCTCGAGTATCTCCCGCAGGACAGGGCCGTTGTCACCCTCATAGACACGTGCAACGGCGATCGCAAGCTGAATATCGCCCATCTGGTTGGTAATCACGTTCGTAGCATCGCGTAGATGATCCGCAAGTAAGAAAAACGACGCGGCATATTCTGTATAACGCCCGAAGTCAGAATTCTGCGATATTTTTGAAACAGTGTGATGTGAGCCAACAGTGTGATGTGAGCCAACTTACCGAAACGACGCTTGCCAAGCAGCGCGTAGGCATTCTTCAGAGCGGACGTCCTCCAACGTGCTTCATTGAAATTGTTTGCAAGCAGACGTTGTGTGGCGGCTTGTTCACGATGCCAGTGTGCAATTCGCCATAATCCCTGCAGAATGCTCTTCTTCTTGAGAGCTAGATAATAGATAGTGCAGTCAATGGGATTCCGCTCCTCGGTCTTGCTGTACTCGTTTCTTGCCACGGCCTCGAGTTGTGCTTTCTGAAAATAGAATTAGCAGTGCTACATGACCAATCTCGTCGACAATGCTTACTAAAGCTGTCGAATCTGACAACCACATGAATATCCCACTTTCCCGGGCAGCCTTCCAGGTCAGCTTGCCGTTGAACTGATGTGACACAAGGTCTGTCAAAAGATCCTGGCTGCCGCTGTGGAATGCCCAGACAATTTCTCGCCAAGAGACTGTATCCTTATTCGCCACGCCCTGACTCTTCCTCAACATGTGTTGCCTAAAGAATAGGAGATAACGAGCGGCGTTGTCGTCCATAGATCGTCGGTGCTTTTCAACAGTTGCCACACATTCAATCGTATCGACGAGTCGAAATTGCTCGTGACTTGTAAGCTGAGGTAAGGCAATGCGTGCGAGATGCTCATTCAGAATTGCAGCTGTCTGCTCATCGACCACAGAAGAGCTTTCCTCCTCGATTGCCATGTCTGCATAGGAAGATCTCATTTCTTTCGAGGCGATTTGCTGCACAGCAACACCCTTCTCGTAGAAATAGCTGAGCGGCATATCCAGGAAGCCGTCCAGGTCGTCACCCTCCGTGAAGAATTTCAATTTCTTCAGGAGATTGATCAATATGGTTTGGACAAGATCAGTTTTGCCAGATAATATGCATTGCGCCAGAAACTGCGGGTGGAACACCGGCAGCGGACCATTGAGCCGGCTGACGATATCAAACATGTCGATCGACTTCAGCCCTCGGGAGGGAATGCGGAGATGCGACACGAGACGATCACCAATATCAACATCCTTGTCATATATGAACAACTGGTTTCCTGCACCTATGACAAGATGCCCATTTGTAAGCCAGCAGGAATCACCGATTGGATGTGGCGTCAGATCTCGAATCCAGATTTCTCGAACCTGAGTCCAGGAAGGCTGAGCGTCCAGATAATCATAGCGAAGTTGTGAGAGCAATATAACTTTATGTGGGAATCCGACGGCAAGAATAGATTGCATGTCCGGAGTTGAAGTCCAGTCAAGGTCCGTGATACTGTCGTGTTGAGTGAAATGATCTTCAAACTCGAGCTGTGCATTGTTGGTATCCCAGATTGTCAAATGGGTACGACCTTCATCCACAAGCGCTGCTTTTCGGATATCACTCCCGCTTGCTAAAGATGGGTTCGTGATGCCGGTGTCTACTGTAGACTTCAGGAGCCATTCAACCTTGGCAGATGCTTGATCCACCTTGGCAGTCCACGTTCGAACGATACCGCTGTGGGTGTAGGAAAGGGCAATATCGGGTGCGAATGTGTCGAAAAATCCGGATGACTTGACCTTCGGCCCTGCGGGGTCGACAGGCAGGATATAGGCCAAGTCTTCCCTAAGGCCCATCTCGAAATTGCAGAATTTTTGCATTCGGTGGCCCTTTACTGAGTCGCTCTCGATTTCCCACGCAATGCCATTTCCATCAGCTCCAATGGTTGCCACATAGGATACCTTCAATTCTGTCTCCGGTCTTGGCAGAGGAAGAACACACAAAGGCTTGCTGGACAATTCGAAAGGCAATGATGCAATCTGTTTCGCGTGATACATATCGAAATCCCATAGTGAGATACCACTGTGATGAAGATTGACCAGCAGGTTGCTATCTTCCAGTAGACAAGTTCGATGAATGTGTTCGTCCGAGAGCAGGATACTTTTGTGCAGGAGGGTTGACCCATTCTTTCGCTTCTGCTGTCTCCAGATCATAGCCTTGTTCTCGTCTGTACGAGATATCAGGGTATCACCAATGGCATTTCGCACAATCTTTTTCACAGGCGCCGTGTGTCCGGACCAGGATGATCTTGGTGTCAGTCGATCCTTGCGTGGGGAAGGATCGAAAAAGACGTCCACTTGCGAATCATACCATTCAATGCGACCGTCAAAGTGATGCAGAATAAAGCTAAGCCTGTCCTCGGTCGAGGTGCTTTGGAATGCGCGAATTTGGGCATAATCCTCGACTGCGGACAAGCCGGTCATGAACCCGAACTCCAGGCCCTCCACATGGAGAATGTTGAAAACGCTCACTTTCGTCTTGACTTTAGAGCCCACGTCTTCCAAGGCCCACGCGGACAGATGGCCCTGCCCATCAATGACAACACATATCTCTGGGCTCTGCTTGGCAACCTCAATGATGTGTTCCAAACCGTGATTCTGCTTGGAGCTTGTATTCCGCTCAACGGCTCGTTCTGTTGCGCTACAGAAATCACGACCATCCAGAAAGAAACCGTATCTCCGTTCCGTGTGCTGGTCTAATCCAGACGTGTCTCGTGGCTGGACAGAAACCTTCATGTCAATATCGGCCCAGAACTGAAGTGGGGTGAGGGCGTGATGATCTGTCACCGCAAAAATCCGGATCTTGTTGTCGGCGCAGAGCGTGTAAAGGACATTGTCAACAGACTGGTCCCGATGGTATGGTAGTCGCCAGTGTATCCCAGTGATGAGGTCAGGATGTGCAAGATACGAGATCTCAAATCGAACTTCATCTTCACCGAACGCCAGTCGTCTCCAGACCTTGGCCAACCGATCATATTGCCCGACTGTCACCACTAAAGATCCATCTGGAGAGAACTGCGCAAACTTGACCGGTGTTGCTAGATGCCGTTTCCAGACTAGACGAGGAGTGTCATTCAACATCCACAGTGCGAGGCGTGAATTGCCAGCCAGCAATTCATTTGGCGAACCCCAGGAGAGGGTATATATCGACTCAGTATCATCTTGAGCGCGGAACGTGGAAGCAAGAGACCACTACATACTCAAATGGGTGAGAATCCATGGCTGCCAATGCGCAATGAATCAGTCAGCGGGCCACTGACCTTCAGAGTCTCTCCCTTGATACCATAAGGCTGATACACGAAAATGTCGGGTCCCCCGCAAACAGCGATTTTTCCAGATGCTTCATCGAATGTGACGGCTTCGAGTTTCTCGGTATCGTCAACGTAAATTGTTTGAAGCAGTGTTTGCGGGTCGCTGAGGATCACAAGGGCGTGGCCGGATATGTACACCTATTCGAGAAATATGCGCAAGGCGACTGTCAATCTCTCTGCAAGTCTTTCAAGAGACGGAAGCTGCCCAAGCCCCAATGAGAAAAAAGCTTACCACTATGCGAAGTCCATCCCACAGCGCAGTGCTGAACGCCTGGAGCTTCGCTGGGGGTCTCCCCGGAAGTACCGCTCGCATGGAGGCGGGTAGTTGGCAGGACGTGCGCTAGGCGTCAAGCCTCACGCATGGCCAATGTTTGAACTCCAAGCTAGAGCTTCCAAAGGGGAGCTGTCGCAAATGCGTCCAGAATTGCGTCAATTGGTGCAACTTGTTCCCGACGTAAGCAGAGACCGGAAGCTGGAGCGGGATGATCAACGGACTTGTTCCATAAGGCCGAGGGCGCTCCCAGCTCCACTTCTGAGCAACATACGTAGTGCGAACCACCGCTCTTCGCGCGGCCCGGGCCTCCTAGTAAAGATCCAACAGCGCAGCTCAATTACCTTGATGAATCCGTCAGAGTACCTGGGACGACATTTGAAAATAAGAAATAGAGACGAAGCTGTCGAGGGAGCTTATTCTCTCTCGCAAGCTCAATGATGGGACAAAGAAAAGACAGACTCGCTGCTGCTCTGCTGGCGGAGCTGGCAGAGTGTCAGCTGATCTCCGAGCGTGACGCAGCCCTGCAGATTGAATGTGATGGTGGACAAATCAATCCGCTCTGTCGAATCGAGACTGGTAAGAGTGAATTGATCGTCGGTACTTGCATCAAAGGAGCCAGCTGACAGCGAAGAAACACTGGAATTCTGTTTGAATATGATGGCCGTTTCATTGCTCGAAAGCTGGAGCCACCCATCTACGCGGGATGAAGATCGATACAGCTCTATCTCCACAGAGTTTGAATCTACATTCCATCTATTGACTACTCCAATCTACTTGGTTCTTTTACTACTATGCGCGCAAGCCGCAACGTCGTATCATTCGATAATAGCACCGTTCGTGGTGGATTAGATTATAGTTCATCAATACTTCACATTCAGTCATGTTCAGAAAATGCTGTGGGGTACGGTACAGTTGGCCCGAAGTCAAGACACGTCGACCAAAACGCCAATGCCCTGTACATGTTGCGCCAGTTCATATGCATCGTGAGTTGAAAAGAATCAAGATAACGCAGAGGGGGGAAAGGTGAGGAGAGCAGCTGCCGGGTCTAAAGGTCTTGCGGACAACTGCCGGGGCCCCGGATGCTAGCACTGGTGGGAGGACAAGAAAGTAGAATGGTAGTGAAAGTGTCCAAGGCTTGTAGATGAAAACAATGAAACGGGCGTCTACATCCCGGACACGTTGTTGGAGCGTCGATTCGCCGACCTGCGACTATCGGTAGGGGATTCCGGGAGCTCCTCATCAACAAAGCGAACACTGGTTCCCGTCATGGCTCGGCGACTTTGCTGTGAGCGACGTGACGAAGCCGAGCGGGGTGCCATGGCTTCCGCACGAAGGAGGCGACTGGCGAAAGGGGTATGCAAGGGCGTGGCAGGCGTCGTGGTCATCTGTGCAAGTGCTCGCGCGCGAGCGGCTCGTTTGGAAGGAGAGGTCATATAATTTGGAGTGGCCAAGGGGCTTGCCCCAATCTGATCCACAGAGTTTGAAGTAAAGTCGGTCATTTTAAAAGGCGTTTCGGATCCGCTCTGGAACCAGGGGTCAAAAAGAGCAGATCGGGGACGCTCTACTTCTCCAAACTTCAAGTGCGGCGTGGATGCTACCGCTGGTTCGAACGAGTCGCGCGCTTCAAGCTTCAGCCGTGCACTTTCCAACCAATGGCGAAAGAAGTTTCTGGAATGCTTTCGTGCAGTTCTCTCACGCATGGCTTCGGCGGTCTCGACAGTGCTGCCGATCTGGAAGAGACGGAGACTGAGCTTGCGAAGCGAGGCCCCGGCTTGAGAAAGAACATGTCTGCGATACACAGAGTCCGCTTGATCCTCCAACTCACGGCGAGCGACGTAGGTCTCAGACATTTGGATCAGGTGATCGTAAGCGATGTGACGGAAGTAGTGTAAATCAGCTTCCTGATAATCCTGAACCCGTCTGAGGGTCCTTGCGTGCCAGTCACTGAAAATTTCAACTGCACTGCTCAGCGTTCTTTGGCGCTCAAGCTCAACGGAGTGTTGCTGCATGTCTGTTACCACCTGGGTTTTAGAGGCCCACACGGCAAGAACCCTGGAGGCCATGTTGATCTTGACTTTGCGCCGCATCTTCGAGTAGGCATCCCTACGCCGTCGCTTTGCGGAGTCCAACGTTGCTTGACGCCAGGTTTTCAGAAAGCGCTTCGTGAGGAAGTAGTACTCAGCATCGCGTGCCCATGTCTCCATCTTTTCAATTTGCTGGCGCTTGGATCTCCAAGCCATCAATGATTCCTCAACTAGACGTGGGGCGTAGAATTCAAAAGCAGTATACTCTCGCTGCCTCTGAAGCACAAGTTGATCCCGCCAGAGAGCAAATTTGGATCGCTTGAGTTCTCCGACCCAATGATCTTCATGCTTTTCTGCGTTGAACAGCAGTTGGGAGTAAGTTTTTCGGGTGTTGGTGACAAAGTGAGAGAAAACCTCTCGCTTGATACGCTGCTCCCGTATACGGCGCATCAACTGGAACCTTTCCATTAAAATCCATTTGTACATTGTCTCCATTTTCAACCGCTCATTGATGCGTGCCTGGAGAGCTAGACATCGGAGTGTGTCATTCCAGGACACCCACGCGTTCTTTTCTGTCCGAATTCGATCCATATCGACCGCTGCCTGGGTGAGACGAGCCTTTGCAATCCACTTAGCGAGAGCGGTGCGCATGATTCGGCTGTCCACCCTTTCACGTATGTGAGAAGCGGCCGGGGTTAGCCTGGACTGTACTTTCCATTCGTCAAACACTCGACGTACAGCGCGGTGATTATAGGACTCAGAAGCTGTTTCTGCTGTCGAGTTGATGATCCATAATTTTCGGGACCAAACATTCAACACGCTGGACTGGTTCTCTTTCTTCTTACGAATCACAACCTCTTGTTCACGCTCACGATTGGTGCGGAAGTTGCGAAGCCAGTATAGCAAGGACCGTCTCTTGAGTTGACTGTCGTACCATTCAGGAGCGCGTCGGTCACAGAAGCCCCAGAACCACTGCCAATAAGTGACGCGTAGTAAACGATTGTTATGCCTAGTGATCGCATCGGCTTCGGCATTCCGCAGTATGGCTGCCTTTTTTCGCCATTGGCCGAAGGGTCTCTTTAAAGCGAATCGGTGAGCCTTGAGCTCATTGACAGCAGTAATCTCTCGCCAAGCATTGAAGTACTTTACACTCAGCACATGTCTTCGAGCGGCAGAAGTTCGTGCGACTTCCTCAGAGGCCAACTGAGCCCAGTGAGTGAAAGACTTGGTCAACAGATAGAGATCACGAGCTCGGCACGCACGTTCCTCTAGATGTTTAAAAAATCGTTCTGTCCTGACCGTATGACGCTTGTTCTGGATTATCGCGCGCCAAGGCTCAAAGGCTTGCCGTAGCAGAGTGTTGCGATCGCGGCTTATGGCAATGACTTCTCTAGACTCGCGCAGCTGTCGCGCCTGAAATGCACGCTTCAGCCACTGCGTTAGAATTCGGCGACAGTTTGCCCTCTGTCGATACATATTGAATGTGGAGGCATCTCGAAGCAAGTCCGAAAGCTGTGGTCGGTACAGCATCTCAGGAGGGACGTTCTCCTTTCCAATGGACTCATGTCCCGTCGCCTGCGACATTCCAGACATTGAGTCTCCGGACTCGGACATCGCCAGTGAGCTGATTGAAAGTGAGCGACGAGGTTTGGGTGCTGCGTTCTGTCTCTTGGACCCATCGGTTTGAACCGCAGAGCGAGTAGCTGCGCCATTCATCAAGATGGGCTTCTCTGCTTCTTGGGTGTTACTCGCTTGTTGTACAGAATCGAATCGACTAATTAGCCGCCGGCCCACATCCAGGAATTGTGCGATGAGATGCGTGCGATCTGGGCTTCTTGGACGTTGTTTCTGTGCTTTGTGTCCCGCGGAGGTAGTCGTGGTCAAGAACTCTGACTTTCCAGTCTGGAGACGAGACAGGGACGCCCGTGAGCTTGGTCGCTCAGCCAGACTCTTCTGAGTGGCATCCTCTCCAATGTCGAGAGTAGTATTGAATGATGCACGCCGCTTCGGAGTGATAGGTGTCTCATTACGCGGATGATGCTGGCCCTGCCTTGGTCTTCTGATTTCATTCTCAGGCAGAGCAACACTTATGTTCGTTGTGTCTCTTTGTCCTGTAGAGTCGTCCTCTCCAAATTCAATCAGGATGCCCATGTGATGAAGCGTACTTTCAAATTTCTCGAACAATGTGGACCCCTCAACATCCTTGCCCCCCATTCGAAAGAGAAACCGCAGACACGCATGACCGGGATCTGCATCGACGCCATGCTCACTGATGACCTCGTCGTATGCTGCGAAAAGCGCGCGAAAAGGTAGCCGGTCAGCTTCGGGCTTGCCCTCAGCGCGGCTGATGACTTGGTACAGGAAACCAACATCTGTGGAAGCAAATGGTTAATTCATGCGACTGAAAGAGTTGATGATCACAATGCGCGACAAACATTGAAGGGACATACCATCATCGGAGAGCGACGGGTACTCTTCGGTCAAGGTACGGCGCTGTGAGGGTGTCGGCGGCATCGAAAAATCGCGATCTATTGCGCACTTGTCGCATCTGGAACGAATGGTCGACAAGACAGAAAAATCATTGCGGAATCAGATATATCGGGGATCCGTCGACTATGCAGATGGCAGCCTGAATAGAGGCGCTCAAATAAATCACAGCGTCGAAACAATGCACGGTAAATCCAAACACATACTTTGGGCCATCGAATTGTTATGGCGGTCGCGTCGGAAACATGCACACGTGTCACGTGTGTATTATGTAATATGCAGGTGCTCCGTCCGCGCCGCGGCGAACGGCGGAAGCTCTTGGCATGACCTAATCAATTGACGGGCCGCATCAGAGGTCACCTCCGTCGATGGGTGAATATTTGCTAGAGGAATCAAGTTAGCACAAGGTTGCAGGCAACTTTTCTCTCCCACCATGCCTAACAGAGTTCGTCCGATTGAAAAGGTGGCTAAAGCGACAGCGAAATGCTCGACTGAGGTAGGGACCAACTTCATACGCATGATTCGTGCAGATGCTCATGAAAACAATCGTCTACTTTGTAGGCAGCGGCTTACGGAAAATGCATTATCGCGGACTACAACTCCGTTCACAAGGACATGTGTGCCAGAGAATTTATGCGACTGAAGGATTGTTTCCTGGTAAGCGTAGCCGATATCATTGTCTCAGAACCAGCCCAGACTAACTCGACCAGGCTGCCTACAAGAAGGTTTAAGTCGGATGTTCATCTGATGCGTCATTTTGCCTCATGTCCCAGCGGTGTTATGATTTGCAATCGCTGAAGCTATATTGACTCCATTCCACCAGAAATACTTCCTTACTGTTCTATCCTCAATTCATGTTGCGCAGCTACTATTTAGATAATCATGGGTATCGTCTTCGTTGATCGAGAATCTAGTGACTCATCTGCTAGTATTTTTTGATCCAACAAGACTCAACTCTATTTCAAACACTTAATTTGGCTTGACCTTGGAACTTTACAGCTTGACCAAACGCAAGAGGAATGTGGCGTTCTGTACTTCCTGATCCTCTTGAGCAATGGTGCCCTCTTCGTCACCACTAGGGGCCTGACCGTCGGCCAAAGAGCGCTCATCAAGCGGTCGTCGAACTGCTTTCGCGATGACCTGGGATTGTGACTTGAAGGCTTCACCAAGACCGATGTTGTCAGGATCCGAGAGAACGACGTACTCCATCTTCACCTCGTCGGTTGGCACGAGGCCGGCTTTCTTACGGAGACGTTGGAGTCGGTTGATGATCTCACGACCAATACCCTGGTGAGCCAGCTCTGGGTACAAGTTGGCATCCAGGATGGTCATGACGTCGGCGTCAGTGTTAGTCTCCATGCCGGATGAGCTTGAATCGTCCTTGATTCCGCGTTTCACGACGAGGTCGCCCTCAATCAGCTCGATTCCGTCCACCACTATCTTTTTCTCCTCAACGTACTTCTTCACATCATCGCTTGACAATGAAGGGAGGGCCTTCTTGACCTTCTGGACGTCCTTCTTGAGCTTCTTGCCCAAGGTGGGCCAGTCTGCATTGACGCTGTACTGAACATTGTACTTAGCCTCGTCAGACGAGAGAACCAGGTCGAGGACGTTGAGCTCCTCCAAAATGTAACCCTCGAGAGACTTAACGTCGTCCAGATATTGCTGGTCTTGGTGAATCACCACGAGTGACTTCAAAGGTGTCTTGAGCGCAATGGATTTGCGCTCCCGAGAGATACGACCAAGCTCAATGACCTTCTGCATACGCGCGACCCGACGCTCCACAACTTCATCGAAAAGCTCCTGGCGTGGCTCAGGGAAGGCGAGGAAATGCACACTGCGGCTATCCTCGGCGCGGAGAGCCTCGGGAATGTGCGGAAGAAGGCGCTGATAGATATTGTCGGTAAGGAAAGGAGTGAACGGAGCAAGTCCCCGAACCAAGGTGTAAAGCACCTCGAACAGGGTGTTTAAGGCATGCAGAGTATCATCAACACCGTTCTCTCCCTTTAGACGCTTGCGGTTGAATCGAATATACCAGTTGGTAGTGTTTTCAATCAGGCCCAGCAGACGCGGCACCACAGTGTACAGGCGGTATCCGGCCATTTCCTGGTTGACAAAGATCAAGAGACTCTGGCAACTGGCCAAGATCCAGCGGTCCATAACATTGGTGTTAGTGGACTCAGCTTTAGGATCGAACATGAAGTCAACGTCGGACGACTTTTTCAAAAGAGCAACTTGGCCCTCGAAGAATTTGTAGCTGTTCCACAAGGGCAGGAGAACTTTGCTGACAATTTCTTTGACGCCCGCCTCCTTGAAACGGAGTGGCTCGGCGCGCACGACTGGCGAGTTGATAAGGTAAAGACGCAGAGCATCGGAACCGTAACGATCCATAATCAGGGTAGGATCAGGGTAGTTCTTGAGACGCTTGGACATTTTCTTGCCATCCTCGGCGAGAACGATACCGTTGACGACGCAGTTCTTGAACGGTAATTTTCCGAAAAGATGAGTACCAAGGACAGTCAACGTGTAGAACCAACCTCGGGTTTGATCGAGACCCTCCGCGATGAAGTCACCGGGGAAGCTGTTTTCAAATTGATCCTTGTTTTCGAAGGGATAATGCTGGGAAGCGTAGGGCATGCTACCAGACTCAAACCAGCAGTCAAACACCTCGCTGACGCGGCGAAGCTCACCTTTACCCTGCTTACTGGGAATCGTGATGTGATCCACCTTGTCACGGTGGATGTCGGTGAGCTCGCCGGTGTAACCGCTCAATTTTTTCAGTTCCTCCACACTTCCAACAGCGACAATCTCCTTGAAGTCATCGCTGACCCACAAAGGAAGCGGAGTTCCCCAGAAACGATTGCGGGAGATGTTCCAGTCACGGGCATTTTTGATCCAACTGGCGAAGCGCTTATCCTTCACCGAAGATGGGACCCAATGAGACTCCTCGATACCTTCCAGCATCTGAGGGATGATAGTATCGATTTTCACGAACCAAGAAGGCACCGCCCGATAGATGAGAGGGGTGTCTGACCGCCAGCAGAAGGGGTAGCTGTGAGTAATCTGGCTGTCAACAAGAAGGCGACCAGTGCCTTTCAGGTATTTGATGATTGCCTTGTCAGCCTCCTTGACGTTTTGGCCAACAAAGTCCGAGACCTCTGCGGTGAAGCAACCCTGGGCGTCCACGGGGTTCGGGGGAAGACGAGTCTCGTTGATCACACCGTGGTTAACGGCGACTTGGTAATCGTCCTCACCAAAAGCTGGAGCTTGGTGAACGATACCCACACCGTCCTCGGCTGTGACATAACGATCATTGACCACACGGAAACCATGATCTTTGAATTCATCGTAGTAATACTTGAAGAGAGGTTCGTACTTCCAACCAAGCATATCGGCACCCTTGACACGGTCAACGATCTTGAACTTGGCCTTCTTCGGATCCTTGTAGATGGTGCGAAGCAAAGACTCCAAAAGAATATAGTTCTTCTTGGTGGCCTCATCATAGATCTTCACATATTCAAAGTCAGGATGGGCGCATAGGCCGGTGTGAGAGGGAAGCGTCCACGGAGTGGTCGTCCATGCAAGCAAGCAGGTCTCGGGATCATCCAACAGAGGGAATGTCACAACTACTGCGGGGTCCTGCACGTCCTTATAGTTTTGCTGAGCTTCGAAGTTGCTCAGAGGTGTGTTGAGGGCGGTTGAATAAGGCATCACGCGGAAGCCTCGGTAAACAAGGCCTTTGTCAAAGAGCTGCTTGAATACCCACCTTCATAGAAACGGTCAGCACCGGCTCCCCCAAGAAGTAAAAAACACGGATACAGACATACCACACGGACTCCATAAAGCTGGTGTTCATAGTCTAATTCCAGGCCAACGTGCGTTAGCTGCGCCGATCGATCAACGTGTCTGCACTGGAGCACTGGTCAAGCCAAAAGTACCTTGTAGTCATTGTCGAAATCAATCCAACGGCCCAGGCGTTCGATCGTCTGTCGCCATTCCTCAGCAAAACGCATGACAATAGCCCGGCACTCCTCGTTGTATTTGGCAATTCCGAGTTTCTCAACGGCTTCCAAGCCGGACATGCCGAGTTTCTTATCGATCTCATACTCAACGGGGACGCCGTGTGTATCCCATCCAAATCTTCGCTCGACATAGTGTCCCTTCATTGCCCAGTATCTGGGAATGATATCTTTAATTGTTGAGGCCAGAAGATGACCATAGTGAGGCAGACCGGTCGCGAAAGGCGGACCATCGTAGAAGGTATACGGCTTCTTTCCTCGAGAAAGCTCGACCTGGCGCTGGAAAGCATCAATTTCTCTCCACCGCTTGAGGACAAGCTCCTCCTCGGCGGGAAAATCGATAGACATGGCGCTTTGATTTGTGGGCGTCCTCAACTATCCAAGGTAGAGAAGACACAGATAATTTAAGGAATGACTCAACCCCCACCAACACATTTTTTGCCAGTGCGGTCAATGACCCGCAGCCCCTCCACATCTCACCGCCTGCTAAGCTCAGAAATTATTCTATTCAATTTGAATACCTAGCGTACTTAACAAGTGCGGAGTTAAGGATTACCTACTTAGATAGGTAGCATATAGGCTACTAGGCACTGGGCACTGGGCACTGGGCACTGGGCAGTAGTTCCACGCGAACTGGACACATGATCCTTTTAAAGGCGCCAAATTCTCGCAAGTGCTTGGTTGCTGTGATACGAATGGATCGTCAAGCGATCATACGGCTGCTGATTTACTGAAAAAGTTTCGTGAGACGCGCCGACACGGTTGCTGCTGCCCATTGCATGAATGAATTATTCTTCTTCATCATCCTCCTCTTCATCGTCCTCGTCTTCTCCCTCCGAGACTTCTTGGCCAAGATCTTTAAGTCGTTTCTAGAAAATGCGAGTTGCCCGCGGTCAGCGGCCATGTTCGCATTGCACAGGCGATGTGGAGTAGATCTTACCTTGTCTTCCGCTCTTTTCGCTTCCAAATCTCCGAACACGATCAGCAAGTCGTCTAGTTCTGTTTGCGTCGCTTGGCGAGCTTCTTCTTTGTCTTTGATCTCCGCCTGCGACTTGTCGAGCTGAGCTTGTATCTTTTGAAGAGTTTTAGCTGCATTCTCGGCTCGCGATTCAGCTTCCTGTGCTTTGCGTTCAGCCTCGAGAGCACGTGCTTCCAATGCCGACAGCTTAGACGAGGCGGCTTTATTAGCTATCTCAGCGTCTCTGCCCAACTCCTCTTGAGCTTTTGCTTGACATTGGGCGTCTTCTGCTGCCTTTTCTGCGACTGTGACCCGAGCCTCCAACGCGGAAATCGTTGACAATGAATCTTTTTTGACTTTGGACACATCTTCGGCAGACCTGGCCTTTAAATTGTCAATTTCACTCTCAGCCTTTGCAAGAGTCTCCTTGAGGCCCAGAACCTCGGACTCGTGCTGCGACTTTATAGCGGTCAACTCGGACTCGAGTGACGCGATATTCGTTTTGAATCCGGCTATTTCAGACTCATGTCGATGCTCTGTCGACGTAAGTGCCGATTCCGCCAGCCGTACCTTGTCTTCGAGATATGTGATTTGAAGAGTGTTCGACTCCTTTGACTGGATGATAATCCCTTCCAGTTCCTCGGCGCGCTTTTGCAATGAAGTAAGATCAAGTATGTGCTGCTCCCGGGCGTTTGAAAATGTTGTTTCCAAGTCTCGGATGGTTTTTTGCAAGCCCGCAATTTCTCGCCTATGGTGTTCTTGCATTTTTGTGCATTTCCGCTCATGATCACTCGAAGCCTGTTTGAGCTGGCTGTCAATAGCTCGTAGCTGTTCTCCGTGTTGCTCAAGAAGATCGTTCTTCGAAATTCTATGCTGCTCTTCCAACTTCAGCAACTCCTGCTTGTGAGATGAAACGGCAGATTGGAGTGCCTGCTGGGCTCGAGAGAGGTCAAGGGCTGCTGTCTCTTTTGTTTTCTTATGATCTTGTTGTTCTTGAGAGAGCTTTTGTTGCAAAGTGACAAGATCTGACTCCATCTTTTGGATGGTTTGAGTTCGATCTTCCAGTTCGGCGCGCAAGGAGTCCACCAATTCCCTTGACACCCCCTTCTCGACTCCATTGGCAACAACAGACACTTCAAAGCCAGGCTCGCGATCTATCGCTCGAATTAATCGACTGAAATTGTCTTTGAGAAATTCAACAAATGAACGATCAAAGAACACCTCAGGCAGTCCGTCAAGTTGGCCCGCAGCAGTCTGTGGCAACACTTCGAAATCCCGAACCAGAGGACATTCGCGCAGCTTTGTGATTTTATCGATATATTGCTCCCGGCCAAGCTGGTCGAGGAGTAGCTTGTGAAGGGTAACCCGTGGAATCGGGGAATCTTTAGTGGAGAACTCGTAGACGATACCAAGCAAAACTGTGCAAAGACCAGGAATCAGCCTGCTTGGCGTCCGCTGATGCTTGATCTCCTGAAGAAGGGTCTGAATACTGCTTCCTTCGACTAAGAGATCATTGACAACATCGGGGTCTTCAAATAGCCAGCCACATAAGAGCATGAGGTAGCCAACGGTAATTCTCTCATCATCACCACGCTGCAAACCAGTAATCAAATTGCTCACAACAGACTGGACACTGGTGACAACTTCCTCGCCGCTCTCAGCGTCGCCTTCCGTGACTTGCATGGCGACGGCTTTGGCCTCGGCACTTTCGAAAATCAGGTGGAATAAGAGCACAGATGCCATCCACACTTGATAAGGATCGGCATTTCCTCTGGCATCCGGAGCAGTGAGCAACACTGAGAGGATGTTTGGAATCCTATCATGTCCGCTGGTGTGGCCCTCGATAGCCCTTCTGAGTACATGCATGCGAATGCCTGGGTGATGGGTGAAGAACGCTTTCATGCATTCGCATGCTGCAAGTCTTGCATCAAGCATGCTGTTTGGTGAAGGTTGAAGGCTGAGCTTCAAGAAGGCTTCAATGACATTGATACGTTCTGGCCCATTTGCATGACCATTCGAGTCCTGATCATTTGGCAATTGCGAACCCCATGACACCTCAATGTCACCGAACCGCTCCTGTAAGGGCGAGTTGCCGCGAATCAGATCAGCGCATGTTGATAGAGCCTTGGCTGTGACATTCACGCTGAATTTCTGCCCAAATGCAATACTCAAAACTTGCTCTGTTACACCGTTCTGCCAAAATATCGTTTGATTGGTGGGTGTTCCTAGTCCGCCGCGGACCAAAAACAATTGAATGATAGCGAGCAATCCCCACACGTTCTTATCTCTGTGCAGAGCAGTCCATTGCGCTGGAGAGTCATCAGCTTGAGCTGGCTCCATCTGGCATTCATGAAGCAGTTTTGTCAAATTTTTCGAGCAGCCAGTCTCACGGAAAAAGGACTGATTCGATACATTGAATTTGAGAAGATGGGCAAGCAAAGTGAGGCAGTCTTCCACCACCTCAGTACCGAGAGTCAAGGCGCCTTCTGCTTCAATGAGCGAGAAAATAATCTCGAAGGCATTCTCGAATGCGATGAGCTTTTGAAGTTCCTCGGAGGAGGGTGTGAGGGCAATCATGAGAATCAAGGCCTCTGTCGCAACGTTTTAGTATCACTCAAAGGCGGAGCCGAGCGAAGGAATGTTCCAGCGAGTTCTCACCATTTCTTACGGGCTCTCTGTTGTCTGTCAAAACGTTCACGAGCCTTGAAATCCCCAACGGCGCGGTCAAGATGCACTCCTGCGTTCGTTCTGGACGGGCACTGCATATCTGGAACATCAATTGGAGGGAGTAAAGTCGTGAATAGAAATCTCGAGTTTCTAGCAGGTCCAATAAGATTGTGATGTTGTCTTGTCGCTGCCAGACATCAGCCTTGTCATAGTGTCATCTGGCGCAACTCCCATACCTGCGTGAATTCATCTGCCAACCATAGCGCAATTTCATCTGATGCCTCGGGCTATTCCTTGCTGTCAGCAACGACAATCACAGACTCGCAAAGAGATTGGAACTGACACTCGTCTCATCCGGCGTGAACAACATCAGCAGGGTCTCCAGAACCACTTTCGTAGTGTCCACGTCCTCGCGATCATTGTGCAAGCAGCCGATCAATGGCCGGAGCCCTCCAGAAGCCACTGAAGCTGGGAAGAGCTTTGCAAAGCTTCTGAGACCCTGAATGGCAGCGCGCCGGTCCTCCAACAAGGTTGCGCTCTGCAGCCTGCTACTCAAAACATCAATTGTTTCCGTTGCCGTCTGTTTGGCCGGAGCCTGTGATTCAAGGATTCGAAACATCGTGGCAGAATCGTAATTTCATGGTCATTGACGACCTAGGGCAATATTATCAATAGGCATCGATTGTGGGTGACAATGCGATGCTATAGTTTTGAGACGGACCCTGGTGGGAGTCGATCGTAAGGCCAGGTCACTTCTTTGGATTGATGTTTTCAGGCAGCCAACCCACATGTGTAGGTAGCTTAGTACCTTAGTTTGCCTCCCAAGTTTCGAGTTGGCTCAAAGGGGCTTATTTAAGTGGGGCCAATCTCGACGGAAGCGCTCCTACATCCCCGACCGCCCGGGAATGATTGCGCTTGTCGGCACTCGCAGAGACTTTTTGTATCACCTTTGATCTAACCCTCATCTTGCGCCGCTCTGAAACGTGCGGTTGCATATTTCCGCCAATCAAAACTGACTGGTCTGGTCGTTCGTTCGCAAGATTCGAGTGTACAGTTGAAAACTCGAGGCCGAACACAACGCGACGCGTGTTCTCATCTAAGTGAAGGCGCAATCGATCGCGCTCGATCCGATAAAAAACTAACGAAACTTCACGATCAAGCGCTCGTCGCATTGACGGCATGGGTGTCCCTGCTCTCTTCAGATGGCTTTCCAACAAGTATCCGAAGATTATTTCTTCGGTGATTGAGGAACTGCCTCAGGAAGTGAATGGAGAGGAGATTCCAGTCGACACTACGGGCCCGAATCCTAACGGAGAGGAACTAGATAATCTCTACCTGGACATGAATGGCATTGTACACCCGTGTACGCATCCGGAGGGGAGACTCCCTCCCGCTGATGAGCAAGAGATGATGTTGGAGATCTTCAAGTACACTGACCGAGTCGTCAACATGGTCCGGCCGCGAAAGTTGCTTATGATCGCTATTGGTACGTTGGCAACCCACCAGTACAGAGATGCTTATTGCTTTCGATTCAAGAGATCCGTTCTTCATACTTGACCGTCTGCTAATGCGCTTCTTCATTCTAGATGGCGTCGCCCCTCGAGCCAAGATGAACCAGCAGCGTGCTCGTCGGTTCCGCTCCGCCCAGGAAGCCCGAGAGAACGACGAGAAGAAGGAAGAACTTCAGAAATTGTTGGACCGGCAGCAGACCAAGAAATCAGGTGATGAAGTCATGAGGGAGGAAGTCATTCAGAAAACATGGGACTCGAACGTCATCACACCAGGAACGCCTTTCATGGACATACTCGCGGCATCACTGCGCTACTGGATCGCCTACAAGCTGAACACAGACCCGGCGTGGAAAACGATGAAGGTCATCATTTCGGATGCTACCGTGCCCGGGGAGGGCGAGCACAAGATCATGGAGTTTGTGCGCTCGCAACGCGCATCACCAGAGCATGACCCCAACACACGTCACGTTATCTATGGTCTCGATGCAGATCTTATCATGCTGGGTCTCGCAACCCATGAGCCTCACTTCCGTGTTCTGCGTGAGGATGTATTCTTCCAAGAATCGAAGCCCCGTACCTGCAGGCTTTGCGGGCAGGTGGGCCACAAGGCCGAGGAATGTACCGGCAAGGCGAAGGAGAAGAACGGAGAATTCGATGAGAAACAACACGCTTCTCCGTTGAAACCGTTCATCTGGCTACACGTCTCTGTTCTGAGAGAGTATCTTGCTGTCGAACTACAGGTTCCTCAACAGCCTTTTCCCTTTGACCTGGAACGTGCTCTTGATGATTGGGTCTTCATGTGTTTCTTCGTCGGAAACGATTTCTTGCCTCACCTGCCTTCACTAGACATCCGTGAAAACGGCATTGATACACTGATTGCAATCTGGCGGGACAATCTTCCAAGTATGGGGGGATATTTGACTCAAGACGGCCACGTTGACCTAAGGCGCGCTCAGTTGATCTTGCAAGGTCTGGCCAAGCAAGAGGATGCTATCTTCCGCCGCCGCCGGCAAGCAGAAGAGAGGAAAGCAGCCAATGAGAAAAGGCGCAAAGAGCAGGACCAGGCTCGTAACGAAGAGCGAGCCCAGAAGCGCAGGCGTAGTTCCCCAGTCTACGATGCGAAACAAAAGGGTTCCAAGGCCGAGCCGGATGCGGACCCAACAGCTGGATTGGAGCTCATTACACCATCTCGTGCTCACTTGACGAAGGAGGACAAGGACTTGACTCACAGCATGATCGTCAACCGAGGAGCTATCTATCGGGCCAATATGGAAAACAAGAGCGCCGCTGCTGTTCTCAAAAGCAAGCTCATGAAAGGTGCCCCTCCTGAGCCAGCGGTGGAAAGTCATTCTGGCAGTGTGGAGATCGAGCAGGATGGTTCAGAGCCTACATCTCCCTCCGTCCTCGGTAAGAGAAAGGCTGGAGAATCTACAGAGGCGATCGAGCAAGAGCCTGAGGATGCTGGAACACCTGGTAGGGACTCACCACCTCCACCTGCTCCCAAACCGAAAGATGATGGGATGCCTGTAGACACCGTCAAAATGTGGGAGCCCGGTTATGCGGACAGATACTACGAGCAAAAGTTTGGCGTGGATCCCCAGGATCATGAATTCCGTCATAAAGTTGCTCGTGCTTACGCCGAAGGTCTAGCCTGGGTTCTACTCTACTATTTCCAGGGTTGCCCTTCATGGGACTGGTACTATCCCTATCACTATGCTCCCTTCGCAGCCGACTTCGTCGACATTGCCGATATGGTGATCGATTTTGATAAGGGCAAGCCATTCCGACCCTACGAGCAATTGATGGGAGTTTTACCCGCATCGTCCAACCACGCTTTACCAGAGGTCTTTCATGATTTGATGAGCAATCCTGATAGTGAAATTATCGACTTCTACCCGGAAGACTTCGCGCTGGATCTCAACGGCAAGAAATTCGCCTGGCAAGGCGTGATCCTTCTTCCTTTCATTGACGAGAAGCGCCTTCTGGCTGCGATGGAGAAGAAGTACCCTCTCTTGACAGATGAGGAACGAAGCAGAAATACCCACGGACAGGAAGTGCTGTTGCTCTCTGAGCAGCACCCACTTTACCAAGACCTCATAAGCAACTTTTACTCCAAGAAGCCAGGGCCGCCTGAGTATCAGCTCAACATGCGGATTAGTGACGGTCTGGCAGGACTTGTCGAACGCAACGAAACCTACATTCCTCATGGTTCCCTCGTATCGCCGCTGCAGGATCATGGCATGCCAAGCCTCGACGACGATCACTCTCTCACGTAAGTCTTGAATACCGTCACCTTCTCGCACCGCGAACGTCCTTTGTTAATGCTGATTGCCGTCTACAGTGTCAACTACAAAATCCCCAAATCCTCTCACGTCCACAAATCCATGTTGCTTCGGGGTGTCAAATTCGCTACGCCGATGCTTAATACTGCTGATGTTCGTGCCGTCAAGGGCCGCGCACAGAATTCCGGTCGCTCATACGGTGGCGCACCTTTCAATGGGCGCGGCCGTGGTGGCCAGATGAACTATTCTTCGGATCGGCCAAATCCATTTGCCGCACACCTTGATCCACGCTTCGCGAACGCGCCTCCTGGCGGCATGCCCCCTATGCCTTCTGGTTGGGTCCCCCCTGTCCCTGGAGCGGATTACTCCAGAGGACCACCTGGGCCCCCTCGTGGCGGGATGTCGCATCAGTATCCCGCGCAGCAAGGATCCGGTCAATATCCCGGCCACCAGGGTTACTATTCAGGTAATCAGGGTTATCAGGGCTACCAGGGTCAGCAAAATTCTCAGGGGTATCAAGGACAGCAGGGATACTATGGGGGTCAACAGGATCGGGGATATGGCGGCGGAGGCAACGGAGGAGGATACCGTGGTGGCAGATCTCGAGGACAGTCTCGGGATCAATATGGTGGTTACCGTGGAGGTGGTGGCGGCGGCGGCGGCAGAGGAGGCTACAACAGATATTGAAGAAAGTCTATGAAATAAGGCTTTCGGCGTCTTCAGGGGTCTCTCCCATAGCTGGGCCATGAAGTGCGCAAATAATCTACAGTTATTGCCAATCATCGGGGCATCAAACCTTTGGTTTTCACTCCATTGCTTTGTGACTGTGTAGTGTGTACTTTGTGACAGGTATTGGGACAAAAGATGTACTGCCTCCAATCGAGCTTGTCATTCTCCACATTTGGAAATCCGTCAGCACTGACACTCTTAGCCATGGAAAGATGTTCAATTAGCGCTTTTGATGACCGAGTCCATCTGGCGGTGAAACTTCGAGGATCGGTCGACGGCTCGAGGTTCATACGAAAACCCGCTAATCAAGGGGTTGACAGGTACCCTGGTCTGGTAGGGCGGAAGAACAAGCAAGTGCATTAGTGAAGCAGAATCTGAGTAGGATACTTCTGCAGAATGATACCTTCACGAACAGCCCAACCCAACTCATTTTGTTTTTAACCTGTTTCTGTGCACCTCTAGCTCAATTACGTCAATACAAGCGGCATTTTCTACGTAACAACTAACGTTGACGACCAAGATGAAGTTAATCGAATCACATTAGTTGCGCCGGAACGCGCCATTAAAAATGACTTTATGAATATAGTACAAGTCACAACATGGCTTTTTACGATCCATTGGGTCTTCAGAAGGAAGCACTTGGTACTAACCTCATCTTACATATCGTTATTACATATTATTATCCTATATTACTTTGCGCGTTTTTGTCCTTGTGGTAGACCAGCGACTCGAAGATTGCACCGACGGAGAACGGGAGGAGTCAGCTTGGCTCTTAAAGCTGGAACTTAATTTGTGTAATAAGTAATTGTATATCCATTGTGAAACGTTTTGGCTGGACACGCTCCAGTATCCAAAATGCCTTTACGTTAACATGAGTTTCTTCGTTCTTTGGTCAATGTTTTTTGTTCAATCTCGGAATTTCCGGGTTGACTACTACTGTACCTTTTCAGACATCATACAGGCCGTGGCGTCGCCGGAGTCCATGGAGTCTCAAGTCTACACCGGACCAGAAGCGGTGAAAGCCTTGCCGCGAGATCGGAGGGCAAAAGAACATCTTGAGTCACACTGACGGACGCCGACGGACGCTGACGGTTACACTACACTTCCAGACTCGACAGTTCGCAATTGTCTCTGGATGAAAAGCTGAAAAATCGATTCAGAGCTGCAGGTAAGCACACTTGGTGACTCCCCATTTATGGTTCTCCCTGGAATGGAACCTGTCCAACTTTCCCATTCTTTATTTTTGTTATACTCTTCCTCGGTGGATAGCTCGATTTCGTGGTGGGGGTGAGACAGCAATATTTTCCGAATAAGGCGGGTTTGAGACCACGATCACATGGGAAATACTAACAATTGAGCAGAATGAATTGAATACGAAGAAAGTTCAACTGATTCACGGCTTCATTCTCTTTTTCGCCTGCCCACCATGACTGAGCCCACAAAGATCAGCATCTTGGGTGAAGAGAGCATCGTCGCTGATTTCGGTCTGTGGCGCAACTATGTCGCTAGGGATCTGATCAGCGGCTTACCCTCGACTACCTATGTTTTAATCACGGACACGAATCTCGGCTCCCTCTACACACCTAGTTTCCAGAAATCCTTCGAGGCGGCATCCGCGTCCGTTTCTCCTGCTCCCCGCTTGCTCGTTTACAATGCCCCTCCTGGCGAGAGTTCAAAGTCTCGGCAAACGAAGGCCGATATCGAAGACTGGATGCTGAGCCAGAACCCGCCATGTGGTCGAGACACTGTGGTGATTGCATTGGGTGGCGGTGTGATTGGAGACTTGACGGGATTCATCGCGGCGACCTACATGCGGGGTGTCCGCTTTGTACAGGTCCCTACTACCCTCCTGGCGATGGTGGATTCCTCGATTGGAGGTAAGACGGCCATCGATACGCCATTGGGTAAGAACTTGATCGGAGCTATCTGGCAGCCATCAAGGATCTACATCGATCTCGAGTTCCTCGAAACACTCCCCGTGCGGGAGTTCATCAACGGCATGGCCGAAGTCATCAAGACTGCCGCTATCTCTAGCGAGGAGGAGTTCACCGCGCTGGAAGACAATGCTGAGTTAATTCTCAATGCTGCACGTAGCGAAGCGAAGCCTGGACACGGCCGCTTTGACAACATTCGTGACATCCTCAAGGCCCGAATCCTGGCGTCTGCTCGTCACAAGGCCTTTGTTGTTTCCGCGGACGAGAGAGAGGGCGGGCTTCGCAATCTTCTCAACTGGGGCCACTCTATTGGCCATGCCATTGAGGCAATCTTGACCCCTCAGATTCTTCATGGAGAATGTGTCGCCATTGGCATGGTGAAAGAGGCTGAGCTCGCACGTCATTTGGGCATCCTGAAGGGTGTTGCTGTTGCCCGTATCGTCAAGTGCATCTCCGCGTACGGTCTGCCTACTTCCATGAAGGACTCCCGAGTCCGCAAGCTCACTGCTGGGAAACATTGCTCCGTTGATCAGCTTCTTTTCAACATGGCCTTGGACAAGAAGAATGATGGCCCGAAGAAGAAGGTCGTTCTACTGTCAGCCATCGGACGCACCTTCGAGCCCAAAGCTAGCGTGGTCTCCAACGAGGACATTGGTGTCGTTTTGGCGCCAAGCATTGAGGTACGTCCGGGTGTGTCCACAGGTTTGAATGTCACCTGTGCGCCTCCAGGCTCCAAGAGTATCTCTAATCGTGCTCTCGTACTCGCTGCTCTGGGCTCCGGTACCTGCAGGGTCAAGAACCTCCTGCATTCCGACGACACCGAGGTCATGCTGAACGCTTTGGAGAAGCTTGGCGCTGCCACATTCTCATGGGAAGAGGAGGGTGAGGTTTTGGTAGTCAACGGCATGGGTGGCACCATCACGGCAAGCCCCTCCTCTCTGTATCTGGGCAACGCTGGCACAGCTTCCAGATTCTTGACCACGGTGGCGACGCTGGCTCAACCTAGCACCGTCAACGAGAGCGTTCTGACCGGTAACAACCGTATGAAGCAACGGCCCATCGGTGATCTCGTTGACGCTTTGACTGTCAATGGTGCCGGCATTGAGTACATGGAACGTAAAGGTAGCCTGCCTCTCAAGATTGCAGCCTCAGGTGGCTTCGCTGGCGGCGACATCAATCTCGCGGCGAAGGTGTCGTCTCAATACGTCTCCTCGCTGTTGATGTGTGCCCCGTATGCCAAGGAGCCTGTGACATTGAGATTGGTGGGTGGCAAGCCCATCTCTCAGCCATACATCGACATGACCACCGCCATGATGCGGTCTTTCGGTATTGATGTGAAGAAGTCGACGACCGAAGAACACACTTACCACATCCCCCAGGGTCATTATGTGAACCCGGCCGAGTATGTTGTCGAGAGTGACGCATCGTCTGCAACCTATCCCCTGGCCATCGCTGCGATTACCGGTACCACCTGCACAGTTCCCAACATTGGGTCCAAGTCTCTGCAAGGTGATGCCCAATTCGCTGTTGATGTGCTGAGGCCCATGGGATGTACTGTGGAGCAACTGGATCACTCCACTACCGTCACAGGACCAGCTGATGGTATTCTGCGTCCCTTGCCCAATGTGGACATGGAACCCATGACAGATGCTTTCCTGACTGCCTCTGTTCTTGCTGCAGTAGCCCGAGGCAAGGACTCAAATCACACAACTCGGATCTACGGCATTGCAAACCAGCGAGTCAAGGAATGCAACCGTATCAAGGCTATGAAAGATGAGCTTGCTAAATTCGGCGTCGTCTGTCGCGAGCACGAAGATGGACTCGAAATTGATGGTATTGACCGGTCTACACTTCGCCAACCCGCTGGCGGTATTTACTGCTATGACGATCACCGCGTTGCTTTCAGTTTCAGCGTACTCTCACTGGTCGCTCCGAAGCCGACACTCATCTTGGAGAAGGAGTGCGTCGGAAAGACCTGGCCAGGCTGGTGGGACACTATGAAGCAACTCTTCGGGGTAAAGCTCGAGGGCAGGGAACTCGGGGAGGAGGAACATGCCGTCTCGGGCTCTGAGGAGCGTGTGAATGCTTCAGTCTATATCATCGGAATGCGCGGCGCTGGCAAGACTACTTCCGGTAACTGGGTTGCTAAGAGTCTTGGCCGACCCTTCATCGATCTTGATACTGAATTGGAGAAGATTGAAGGTTTGACCATTCCTGATATCATCAAGCAGCGTGGTTGGGAAGGGTTCCGTGATGCAGAGTTGGCCCTGCTCCAGCGGACCATGCAAGATCGCCCCCAAGGATACGTCTTTGCATGCGGTGGTGGCGTTGTGGAGATTCCGGAGGCCCGCAAGCTTCTCGTCGATTACCACAAAAACAAGGGTAACGTGCTGCTGATCAGCCGCGACATCAAGCAGGTCATGGACTTCCTGCAAATCGACAAGACCCGTCCTGCTTACGTGGACGATATGATGGGTGTCTGGCTGCGCCGCAAGCCGTGGTTCCAGGAGTGCAGCAACATCCAGTATCATAGCCAACACGCCGGCCAGGCTGAACTTGCACTGGCTTCTGAAGATTTCGAGCGCTTCATGCAGGTTGTCACTGGACGGAAGGACACTCTTGCTGAAATCAAGAAGAAGAAGCACTCTTTCTTCGTCTCTCTGACTCTGCCCGACCTTCGCGAGTGCGGTGACAAGCTTCACGAGGTTTGCGTCGGTTCGGACGCCGTGGAGTTGCGTGTGGATCTTCTCCAGGATCCTGCTGCCAATGGAGGTGTTCCCTCTGTTGACTTCGTTGCGGAACAAATGTCCTTCCTCCGCCGCCGAGTCTCACTGCCTATCATTTTCACCATTCGAACGCAAAGTCAAGGAGGACGCTTCCCCGACGACGATCACGAGGCTGCACTAACACTGTATCAGCTAGCGTTCCGTTCTGGTTGTGAGTTCGTTGATCTCGAGATCGCCTTCCCAGATGATCTGCTTCGTACTGTGCTGGAAATGAAGGGACACTCTAAAGTTATTGCATCCCATCACGATCCCCAGGGCAAGCTTTCGTGGGCAAACATGTCCTGGATTCCCTCATACAACCGAGCGCTGGAGTACGGTGATATCATCAAGCTCGTCGGTGTTGCCAACAGCTTGGATGACAACACAGCGCTGCGCAAATTCAAGACATGGGCTGAGCAGGCTCACGATGTTCCTCTGATCGCTATCAACATGGGCGATCAAGGCCAACTGAGCCGCATTCTGAACGGCTTCATGACCCCAGTATCTCACCCCAGCCTCCCATTCAAGGCTGCCCCTGGTCAACTGTCCGCAGCTGAGATCCGTCGCGGTCTGGCGCTGATGGGAGAGATCAAGCCTCAGAAATTTGCCATCTTCGGGTCACCTATTGCTGTGTCTCGGTCGCCTGCGCTTCACAACAAATTGTTCAAGGAGACTGGCCTTCCGCATGAATATGGGCGCTTGGAGACCACCAAGGTTGAGGATGTGAGGGATTTCATTCACGCTCCTGACTTTGGAGGCGCCTCCGTCACCATCCCTCTGAAGCTGGACATCATGCCGCTTCTGGACGAAGTCGCCAAGGAAGCTGAGATCATCGGCGCCGTCAACACTATCGTCCCAGTTTCAGATGGCGACAAGCCCAAACGTCTAGTCGGCTACAACACCGACTGGCAAGGTATGGTGCAAGTGCTCCGCAATGCCGGTATTTACGGCTCCTCGGGCACCGAAAGCGCCGTGGTGATCGGAGGTGGCGGTACCGCCCGCGCTGCTATCTACGCCCTCCACCAGATGGGTTACTCGCCGATCTACGTGGTCGGCCGCAGCCCCAGCAAGCTCGAGGGCATGGTGTCGACTTTCCCAACTACCTACAACATCCGTGTTGTCGAGAACCCGGAGCAGCTGGAGACGGTGCCGCAAGTGGCCATCGGCACCATTCCTGCTGATCGTCCCATTGACCCCGTCATGCGCGAGACACTCTGCCACATGTTTGAGCGCGCTCAAAAGGCTGACGGCACCGTGATCGGCAAGTCCGTCACGGGACACACGCCTCGCGTCCTCCTCGAAATGGCCTACAAGCCTGCGGTGACTGCGTTGATGCAATTGGCTGCTGACGCTGGATGGAAGACCATTCCTGGTCTGGAAGTTCTTGTTGGCCAAGGGGTGTATCAGTTCACTCACTGGACCGGTATCACTCCACTCTACCATGTTGCCAGGGTATGTTTCAAACCGCTTGATCAGGGTATATGTTTCAGGAATGACGCTGACATCTTCTCTTCACAGGATACTGTTATGGGCTCTGATGTCTGATACTGAAGCGATCGGCATTCGGATCTCAGCAGCCTGGCTGTGGCAATACTTTGTCATTTTTGACATGCACTCAAAACTAAGATAGAAGAAGAGGGCGAGGTACAGATTTGGGGGTTACATACTTGCTCGTTGCTCAGAAAAGAGCTTCAGTCCTTATTTCGGGCGTGCAATTTAAACAGACGTTTTCGGCTCATCATGTTCAGTATATTTCTACAAATCGCATAGATATAACACATTGATACAACACCTGTCCCAATATGTGAGCTTACGGTCCAGTGAAGAAACGCTCTCTCTCCATGTCATGGGAACACAACAGTAACCATGCCTCTTTAGGCTCGATCCAACATATTTATGTCGCATCGCGACCTCGTCTTGGTCGAGCCGTTCCAGGCTCTCTGACCATAAAGTATTAGAATGTCCCCATTTATTCCCGGGCCACCTGCGGGCGTTTGGAAATAGTCAACCAAACGTCCCTCCAGTATCCAACGCCACCTTTGACGACGAATTTAGGCTCAGGCTTGCCCTTGACGAATTCAGGCGTGTATGAGCGGAAGAACTGCACCCCCCGAAAAAAAAAAGGATGGTTAGCACCTCTGACTTAAATCATGCCTGTTAGAGGAACCTAATTAGGACACATACCTGGAGAGGACTCTTGAACAGCTCCATCATTGCAATGTCACGGCCAAGGCAAACACGAGATCCATATCCGAACGCAAAGTTATACTTGTTATACAGCTTCGCCCTCTCGGGGTCCATCCAACGCTCGGGCTTGAATTCCTCCGCATCCGCACCGTAAAGCGCCGGATCGCGATGCACCAGGTACGGATTGCAAGAAATTTCCGTGCCAGCGGGAGCCCACTTGCCATACAGGTCCAGGCCGGGTTCAGACACATAACGAGGGAAGATGTTGGGGGCGGAGGGGCACAGGCGCATAGTCTCTTTGACACAACCCACGAAGAATGGTAGATGCTCAAGGACCTCATTGTATTGAGGCACCTCGGAGAGGTAACCCTTGCGGCTGGCCTCGTCGATCTCATCCATCATGCGCTTGTATGAACTGGGGTGAGTCAAGAGGTAGGTGATCAGGGCTTGGAAGGCGGTACCGGTGGTGTCGGCGCCGGCAAGCAGGACGAGAAGGACCTCGGCGCGAATGTACTCCAAGTCTAGAGGTTTGCCTTCTTCGGTGCGTGCCTCCAGGAATGTCTGGAGGAGGTCGATGCGTTCAACTTGTTTACCGGACTGGACGTCATCCAGGCGCTCCTTGATGAGTCGGTCACGGAAGCGCATCAGAACGCCGATTCCGGAGTTATCCTGAGGGGTAGCGACAAGGTATTTCTTCATGAAAGTACTCTTCATCCATGAAGTAAACGGATGCATGCGCGCAAGGAACCCAAAGGGTGCAAGACCATCGTGGAAGCCTTGAATAAGTCCACCGATGTCCTCGCCCTTCTCAATGAATCCAAATGGAGCGCCGAACCCGATCTCGCTGATGATATCATACGCCATGTAGCTGGAAAATTCATGTTCAACGTCAGCACATTCTTCAGCTGAAGGACGACAACAATGTGCGCAACGTACACTGCCCACCAGGCGAAGTCGAAAGCCTCGCCGGTCTTGGCAAAAGTCTCATCGAGCTTTTGGTTCCATTCAACAATACGCGCATCGATCATCGGCTCCATCTTCTTGATGTTGGTAAAGCTGTACTGTACTCTCCATGTCAGATCGCACTGCTGGTTGTGGCTTGAATTTCGATATGAATTGTGCATACAGGTCCTGCGATGTGCTTTCGGAAGAGGGCGTGCGTCTTGTGCGACCTCATGTTGAACAAACTCTCGGTCTCTCCGAAACTACCCGTGATGTAGTGGCCCGTCTTGTCTGCATTGCGGTGATAGATTTCCGGTAGTTTTGTGTGATCGCTGACGAGGAGCAATGTCGGGGTGACTCGCACAACAGGGCCTATGGATCATGTTTCCATTTAGTGACGATGGCTTCATGCCGACCACTAGCCTTACGGCGACAAAGTCTCCACGTACCATACTTCTTCGACAGGTTATACACGGTCAAGTATTCAGTTTCCTGCAGATTCTGCTTGGCGAGCCAAAGCCGAGTGACAGATGCCCAGAAAGGACCGGGGAAAGCAGATAATGGGTGGAAGAAGCGATAACGAATGATCTGATAGACAAATTTGAGAACAATATATGCCACGAGCGATAGAAGGATGTTTGTGACTGTCAGGAGCGACATTGCCTGCTCTGCGAAACCCATTGCGCCGGCGTATAGTTCAGCTACCCAGCATCTGCGATCTGGAAAGAGGCTCGTCAAAAGGTTAGGGAAAGATTTCCCTTTCAACTAGAAAAGGCCTCGAAGGACCTGATTTCACATTCGCAACCTTCCCCTCACTCGCCCCTCTCAATCGACGTGACAGCCATTGGCAACGTGTTGCGATGATCCAGAGCCGGCCATTATTGGCCCGGGTAGATTCAGACCGGGTCAGAAATGAACGCAGATGTTTCCACACAAGGAAGGAGGCCAATGACCATGCTTGAAATGTGCTTAGTTCAAATTCCAGACAATCTTCGTCCTCGCGCTAAGCGGCAGCCGGTTCTCAACGGCGGCAGTAGGCACATCGGCGGTATGCGCCACCTCATCTGAGTTTGCACTGTCAGACGAGGAAGATCACAAACCACCGTGTCCACATACCCACGATATGTACCGGGCCCAAACATCTTGTGGACTCACTTCTGATGATGAAATTGATCAAAAAAGAGGGTTTTGAGTCCCTCCAAGACGCAATCGGAAGGTCGGGCTTCCATCGTTTCCGAATAGGCAACACCTCCGCCGACGGGCTTTGGTAGAAGCACAAGTGGCACAAGATATACGATGGAGTATGGAAGTACTGTGTTCGAGAACAAGCACTTAATTGCCTCGTGGTGTTAGCAGGGATGGGAAGTCTGAGTCGAACGGGCCAATGGACTGGGTTGGCACATGGCCCGACGAAAGGAGCCATGCAGTCATGCATAACCCACGAGGACCCCCAGATTGCGCCCAGGCAATGTCGCATGCTATATTCACTATGATTAGCGGAGAGGTCGCTTCGGTTGCCTTTAGCTGTAGCTGCAGAAGATCATTGCGCGAGTCAGCTGGGTCTACATGTGAAACCTGCAAGGTGGGCAAAGCAAGTCATTGCTCGCAAAGTTCTGTCCACCATCAAAAAGGGATCAGCTTCGCACCGGCTCCGATTGACACCAGCACCCGGTGTCTGCTGAGGTCTGGCCGTGGAGCTCGTGGCTGTCAGGCAACACGAAACTTCGGGCGGGCCACTTACCCCACCGGGCTTAGTCCACTGGATCCAATGGGCCTGAATCAGACCGTGTGGGGTCCATTGCAGGGGCCTCTAGTCATGCAGCCAGACGAAAAGCGAGCGCACCTTTTTTGACCACGGTCAATAGACCATGCGCCATGGTCATAGTGGAGTCGTAACACGTACCATGAAGGGAAGAATTCCCTTGCTAGTAGTGTCATCATTGTCGTGATCCTTGATGCCGCAAGACCCGGTGTCAAAGAAATTGTTGTTGTCGTGGTTCTTATTGTTTGTTTGTTTTTTTGGCTTAGTTATGAATGAATGCATTGTCCACTTCCCTTGGGACCTTAGATCTCCCGAGAGGCTCCTGAATGCCCACAAGAGCGCCGATCTTCGTGTGAACGGGCTCGAAGGATGAATCAGTTGGAGAGCATTGGTCAAAGATAAGAACGAGATGGGACATGGACTCGACAGGGAGCTTGGCTATCTGCAGCCTTCAAATTCAATCAGGCTGAGCTGAATAGCCCAAAAGAGATTTGACCTTGTGACAACACAGCAGACAGCGACGATCTGATGTCGCGACGGGGCATGTCTAGTAAGGAATCGTCGCCGCAATTCGAATCTCCTTCTCGTCAACTAAAGAAAAGTGCGACGACATCAAAGCTCAGGACCGTACCAGTTGAGTGTAACAAGCCGGCTCTGTCGACATGTCCTGGCGCCCTAGGACTGCAAGACTCATCGGAAGGATCATCCATGAGTGAGAATCGGTGTGCATGATTCAACACAGATGCTGGCCACTCCTCTTTCTCGTTCTGCTCCGTCGATTGAGTATTTCAGGTGTTGTGGGTGGGACGTCTAGGAAAGAGCCACGCCGTCGCAGAACCGGTCCTCGCTTTGACTTGAAGGGCGTGGCGGACGCAGATCTCGACGGGTGTTTACCTTCAGGGAAGCCCGTTCGTTAAGCGCTCCTACCTCCCAAAAGACCCGGTTGACTACTCCATCTTCACTCGGGACGGTCCAATGAGCTGGGTTGACACAAGCCCGTTATGATGGGGGCCAAATTGCATGACAACAAGCCATCCATCGTCAGTCCCGTGTTCGAAGGAATCAGGCAGACTATAACTCGAGGTCAACCATCCTCCTGTTCAATAGTATCAAGACTGACGAAATCGAGCACCAAATCAGTGACATGGGTTCCCCCGTGTACGAACCCTTCAAAGAACGACAGGTCTCATGATCTTCAATGCGATTCTTCCTTGCAAGTCTGACATATCTTTGTGTAGGGCCTTCTTTGCATGCGAAGAGCAGAATTCCTCGACACTTACCAGGAATAGTCCATTACAGTGCAGGGATCTGCACCCAGTTTTCTCGGTGCTCGCAAATGGTCGAATGTCCCCCATTCATTCTGGCCCGGCCTCCGGCTGATTCTCCACTCACCAAATGCTCTATTCGACCTAGCGCTGTTCGCTTAATCGAGGAGGTGACACGCCTCCAGATGCTGGCCTTTGACCTCCGCCGATCCGATGACTAGCCAAATAGGGGGGATCATGGAGGTCTTCAGCGTCCAGCGCTACAGCCCATTGATGATCGGACCCAATGTCCAACCCTGTAGCTCACAGGTGAGTGTAGCTCTGTAGCTCCCTCGCAAACGGTGAGACGGGCCCCCACAAGCAATATGCTTTCTGGCTTCCTCCTTTTCCCGGCGGCATCCCCCGCCAGAGGACGGGTCGGAAGGGAGGGTGGAACGGGGCCGTCTGCAGATCGCAGGATTTGTGTAGCTCCAAAGGCCCCATAGCAATTGGCCCATCCCATCTTGGGTTTCTGAGACGGAAGCCGGGCCACAGCGGGTAGAGAAAGAGCTCCGATAGGGGCAACCACCGATCCATTGCCACGTCGGTGGATCATCCGGGCGGGCTCGCGGTCTCACGCCCGCGCCCGCGCTGATGCAGCACGATCCCCTCACAGAAACAGGAAGGAGACTCCCTTAGCAGGCCAGCACTTTGTAGTTTGTACTTTGTACCACTGCAATCTAAAGAGAAGCCAGTCGGCTTGGCCAACACGGACTCTGGCGGTCGAAAAAATGGGGATGGCTGCGAGCGCGGGGCCACGGCCGGGCTCAATCGCGACATTCGATGAAACACCGCTCCCACGCTTCTAAATGGAATATTTTCCTGCGCCAACCTTTATGGTTGCAAGTCGAGGTTGAGAAAAGGCCTGAGTCCATAGACCATTCCAATCACCCATACAGAGTGCTCGGGAGGTAGGAAGTGAGGGTCAAAGGGTCACCGATAGAAGAAAAAGGTGATGTGGAAGTGGAAAGGTGCCACAGAAGGTAGTGCTTTCCCCCCAATCCCGGAGTTGGCGGGTTGGTCACGGCGAGCACATGACGAGCGTGTCGACAAGATTCCTCTCGTTTTGCAGTACAGACGTGATGAACGCAGTTCATCATCAATACCAGTCCACCTATGTAAATCGGCAATGGATCCGTTTTTGTTTGATAGTTCAAGAGGCTGGCGACAGTTCGGCTGCTCCTAGTCTTACTACTATTGTTGAACTCATCTCTTGCTAAAATTGCTGTGGACGCGTCTAGTGGATAATCACTCGTTAGACTTTAGCGGTCTGTCAGAAATTCAGAATAACTAATAGCCTTCAGCTACCGTTCACAAGAAACTACGGTACAATAATAATGTACAATTGTACATACATCGGGAGAAAAAGAATTGGGAATGACAGAGCTCATCCGGATTCCAGACCTTCGGCACCACGGATAAGTATTACTACTGAGCAGGCTCAAGTCTAGTGCCGCATCACGACTTTGTGTGGTAACGACCAGGGCGAGTAAAGTTCACGGACCGAGTCAGGACAGAATCTCGACCATTGCGAGACACCCGTCGGACTCTGGAAAACTCAAATTTGAGAACAGAGCCTATTTTGACAGCTCCGTGAAGATCACAACGGCATTGGTACGAATAATGGAGTCTTTGTTTCAACGCGCCCCGAGCCGTGCTCGCTTAGTACAATGTCTTTGAGAAGATGCGAGTAGACGAGTTGAGTCCCAACTACCATCGGCCTGATGGGGAGCTTGCACTTTACCTTCCTAGATAAGCAGAACATCAAAGGCCTGGGGAACTGCAACAACTCAGCTCTCCGTAGTAGTGCTGATTTCGGAGTGTGATCGCAGACTGTACACTGCGACGGTGGAGTATACCAGCCGGAGCATACATGGTTCATCTGGGAGAATAGGCCCGGGTCAACCGGCATCAGAAGCATGAGATCAACATGCCAGGTTCAGTCCCTATAACTGACTGCTAGAACCAACAGGCTCTTCAGTTGCCTCAAAAAGGGGGTGATACCACCAATGTATCAGCAGGGCGATCTCATGCGATAAAGATGGGCAGAACTGACTTGGTCTGAAGGATCACGCTATAGTCTGCGCGTCTCCACTGGCGCTACCAAAGCGTTCAACTTGGCACTTCAGATTCGGTTGAACGGTTCGTTAGATGGAGTACACTAGACACTGTACAGAGTGAGTCCACGAGGACATACCATTGATTGAATCGGCTCTCGAACATGATCCACAAGTTCGAAGCCGAAGAACACCGTTCAGGAGCGAACCGCAATCGCTCACATCATCAGAAATGCAGGGTGCAGCATGGTATGAACATCCCAATCACACTGCATGCCAATCAGACAGAGTAAAGAAAGTGAAGATAACATGTCATATTTTGGATAAGTAAATTATCAAGCGACGTACCTGCAGTCTACTGTTGACAACGACCAACGAATATGCCCACTTTTGCTATTCTACACAGTTCACACAAAACCCTATTGGTACAGCGGGCTCAAGTGAGGAGTTGTTTTAGGAGCGAAGCCGTTAGTTACATGATATCTCGAATCCCTGTAGATCCTATGGATCTTGATGCAGCTCAACCACTCATTACCAGCGTGTAGACTTGACGTTGAGCAGAGCGGAAAGTGGCGATAGTGAACAAGAATGACACTCACACGCAGTGCGATCACCACTATCAGTGTTCAGTAGCAAGTAGTCAGTAGTCCTTCTGTCTGGATTTTGCCCTGTACTTTGGCCACTCAGGTTGGCAGGCCTCGCGCTCTTCAGCTGCATTCTAATTACGTATTGACTGGCAACTTGCGAGACCCCCCTAATGTGCCACCATTGGCGGACAGAAGCACGGTGGATCTGGATATTGTTACCAGTCACAAATTGCAGGTGGACACTAGTCAACGTGCGCTTACTATATCTCGACTAGATCGCAGCTCAAAATGGATGATGTTGGCGCCTTTCCCCTTCTTCTCGCTCGCATACAGCCCATCTCCTCTTCTTTCAGGCGTGGTTGGGTTGGATCAAGAACATTAAAGCGGAAACTGGGGTAAATAGTGCTTACACATTTGTCCCGACAAGGGTCTACCTCCCACCTCTATTGTCTGTTTCTTCCTTTTTCTTCCCTCAGACCAAAAAGAGAACCAAAGGCTAGAAGGCTTATGACCTAGGGCTGATCCGCTCTGATCTGCCTTTCTCGCGTTTCCAAAGGGTCTGAAATTGCCGCAGGATCAGGAGGGGCAGGTTTGCACGATTGCCTTCTCGAACAATTTAATCACCACCAGGACCCTGCTTTGGATCAGTCTCGTTATCTTCATCGCCGTCTTGGCTTACGGCTGATCGGTCACTCTTTTTTTGATATTTGGTAACTGCAAACGCCAGTATGGGGTTTTCGGGGGCCAACGGCTCTCAAGGACCGACCGTCGTCGGAATCAGTCTGGCTTTTGCAGTCTTGACATTCATTGTTCTATCACTGCGACTCTTTGCACGCATCTATGTTCTGGGCAAGATGGGTCTCGATGACTGTGAGTGCATCTCCGGAGTTGTGATCAGAGAAAATTACCAAGGCACTGACCTCAGACGCTATGGATATCTAGATCTCATTATCTGCGCCTGTGTATGGACCGAAGAGCTCTCCTCCTGCCAATTCAAGCGGTGACTGATTTGAATCTCTAGATATTCGCATGGGCCTTCATTGCGGTCACTATCGTCGGTATGTGAAGTTCAATACGGTCTAATTGAGAAAGAAGAGGAGCTGACTTGATTCGCAAAAGCCGTCGAACACGGATTAGGTCAACACAGAAAGTTCGTGGCCGACTCTGAACTCGTCCGATATGCATTCGTATGTCATCCACCAAACTCCAATTCGATCACAGCTGACCATCCGTGCACAGTTCGTATGGCTGAGCTCAATGTTCTACCTGGCATGCCTGGGCTTCATCAAAACATCTGTGCTATGGTTTTATACACGCTTAGGCGACCGTTTCCTCACCCGACTGTCGTACGTGATGATGGCCGTCATTGTATGCCAAGCAACATCATTTGTTCTTGTCGCAGCCTTCCAATGTCAGCCCATCAAAATGGCCTGGACTGGAACCGGCCCTGGGAAATGCGTTGAAATCAACATATTTTATCTCGCAAATGCCGCATTGAACATCTTGACCGATCTTCTCACCTATACTCTCCCTATTCGAGTCATCTTCAAGCTTCAAATGCCGCAAAAGCAAAAGATCGCTCTGATTTTCATTCTTTGTCTGGGTCTCTTGTAAGTCTGCTACATATGCTACATCTCAACGGAGTATTCAGACGGCGGGATTCTCCACCGATCAACGGATCTTTGTTATTGACTGTCTCCCTCTCTCTCTCACTCAGTGCGTGTGTCTCCTCCATCATTCGAATCACTTACATTCCTTACATGCTCACTTCGTCGGACTCCACCTACGCAATCAGTGGCGCCATGTACTGGTCCGTCATCGAGACCAACATTGGCATTTTTGCCGCCTCTATTCCTTCTTTCAAAGCGATTGCCTCTCGATTCCTCCCTCGCTTCATTGGCGAATACTCCAGCGGCCGAAAATACGGTGCCTGGTCTGGAACACCCGGGACCCATCGCTACGGCTCCGGATTTGCCAAGGTTACCGATCCGAACAATATCACTATGGGTACGCTCAATTGTGGCAGAGATGACATCGGAATGGGCACACAAATCGGCGCTACGGTTGCGGACAACTCCAGCGAAGAGCGCATCATCATTCCCGACGGCAAGATCTTTACGCAAACTGAGATCGAGACGACGGTGGAATCGAATCACGAGTATCACTCTTCGATGGAGCAGAATCACCGGACGAAGGGATATTAGAGGAATCATACAACTCGCATAAGACTGGATGTCTGGAGCAATTTTTGGTGTAATTATATTTTCTTTCTGTCACATTTTTTTCCCTCGTTTTTTTCTTTCTGGACCATTACTCTCGTCCAGACCTATATACGAAGTTGGCGGCCTTTGTTCCCATGCATTTGCATGATAGAATTGTTGGAGCCAGCCGATACGTCTTCACGTGTCTATGCATATTGAGCTGGCAGTTTTATTCAAAAACAAAAGTTCTATGGAATCTCCTTCGATGCAATGATTACCTTACTGTCACATCATGAAGCTACGGAGCCTGCAAGATATGCTCGAGGTGTGTTCCACAGAAATCTATACCGTACTGTGCCACTCGAGTGCCACCATAACGCCAGTCTTGTCGCTGTACATCATGGAAGAAGCTTGGGGCCAGAAAAGCCATTCTTACCCATGCATCGATAGATTTACCACTCTTTACACCCGCTCGGATTTTCAGATTATTACGAGTGCCTTGCAGCCGAGAGTTCGTATTCTCGCCAACCTCTTTCCATTGCCCAACGTGTCGACATTTGGCTGTGCAAAATACCCTCCGTTGCGTCCTGTCCGTGTTCACTCGCCAGGACGGTGGTTCCGCCATGATCATCTCTTTCATTTCAAGGACGTACAACTTCACCTCTCCGAGATATGTGTTCCTCATCAATCATCCATGACGATATGGAACGCTGCTGTCAGATTTCGAGGAGAGATACAAGCACTCACATACAGCTGGTGGGGGGGTGTAAGGGAGAGCTTGTCTTGTGGATCACAACGCAGTATATAATGTCTGTTCTGCTCGATTCGTCGCCACTTCATCTTCTCGTGTCTCAGAGACTACTTGATTTGTCTCCACCATTCACTTGTGAAACCAAATATGGAGCTGGGGATCCGTGATCTCGTCCAGGTCCAGGCGCATAAGATCATACCTAGCGTTCATGCTGTTGGTACGCACTACACAGTTAGTTTGATTCATCGTCAAAGTTCAAGGTGCCCACTTGATATCGACCCGCCTAGACTCATCGCAAGCATACCGGCCGTCTAACTCCGTCTATTCCTATCTTGTCTCATTCACTGAGCGAGATCAGCATGTCAAGAAAAGATCTGGGGATCTACCCAGCTGAATCATTGTACAGCTCTTATAAGTCTAGATTCTAATGCTACTGTGAATAGAGAACCCGTGACCATTTCTGGGCCGTCCTCGTCATGTGCCAAGACGCCCATGGGCAACATTAAGCGGCCCTTTGGGTCTTCTAGTGGACATTCGACGAGTGCTCCGCCTAGTCTTGCGTGTCAAGCTGACACGCACATGAAGCCAGGCTAGATTGGGGAAACATCTCACTCCCAGATCGAATCTCTCCTTAGTCGACGACAGAATAGGTAGGTCAGGGCCGTATGCAGAGGTGTTCCATAGGATTGTGATATCATTCATCCAGACAATGGGTCATTCAAAAAGATTATTGAGGGGCCAGTTGCCCCTGCTGCCTGTGGCACAGGCGCTGCATCACACATCTCCTGCTGTCTTTTCGACTGACATTACATCAAACTCTTGCGCAGCCTCTGTGTACCTTGGCAGTAAAAATTTGAGAGTCAGATACTCTCTTGAATAGAGCTTCTTTGGCTTATAAAGTACTGATGACCATTCGAGATAACATGATTTGGTTCGTATGGCATGCGATACTGCCGTCTCACCGCAGTCCATAGCCTAGATAGAACCTCTCCTCGCTGGTCAATCTCACCCTCATCCATTTCTCTCATCGTGTGGCTTCACCTACCTTCTGCGGCTGCATCTCATCGGTTTTGAGACGCATGGGGCATGTGTCAATTCGAGCATTATTCGTTGAGACTTGACTGATGGCTAGACCTCTGCACAGCCCCGTGGGGAGTCGTCGTTATGGTGTTGATGGAGACTCCCTCTTAAGAGTGACTGACAGTGATCTGTCTGTGACGAGGGGACGGCTTGTTCGAGCATAGTAGAGAATAAGACTAAGAAATAGATCATATTGTAGTGACCTACCAGATTTCCATCATCCAGTAATGCATGAGAGAGATTGACCAACTAGTAGAGGACTCCGTGTACCTTCATTCTGCGTGCTCTCTCTTTTTCTGCCTCTTCTTCTTCCTCTCTCTCTCCCTTTTTCATCTGGCTATAGATTCAGCAGATCTATCTAGGGAGCCTAGACCCTTTCGAAGCCCACGCATCGTGGGGTCGGTTAGCCGTCCCGGAGCTAAAAAGGGCCAGACCACGAGTCAAGTAAACCCAAAAAGTAGTGATAATAATAACGCGATTACTCCACTCAAGTCGAAGACTAAGGAGCCTTACTGTATGTGTTTAGACCAACGCGCAGCGCGCAAGGTCAAAATCGTCGGCCGTTATTCTCAATTGTGCGAGAAAAGGCAGCTGATGCGAGTCTCTTGGCATTGTGCCTTCCACTAATGATCTGTAGACCGATATACATAGAGACAAAAGTTTTCAGTTGTCTTTCTCCGGATGCTGAGATGATGGAAATCATGCAATGCTAGTACTAGATAAGTACATAGTACATACATCCCGACCACTTTCGAATCTGGGAAACATGGTTGTACTGTGCAAAAGTGGAGGTTTGGTACTCCAGGCCGACACGGACGGCATGACACCTTAACACGTGGAGTTGTCGGGATCCACCGGAGTTAAGGAAGGTCGTACAATTGTAGTCATGGCGCGTAGTAGCAAGACCGTAGAGATCAAAGCGCTCCTTCGGCGTTCGATTCGTGCCAGTAGATGTTTGATCTGTCAACTACATTACAAATCTGCCCGGGAAAGAATCATTCGATGCACGCGACAAGAAGCGCTAAGCATGAAAAATTTTTTCTCCCATGCAGCTCTGGCTTGGTCAGGACGAACAGTTCAGCAGGATTCATGCACGGAGAATACCGGTGCCGGGATGTCGGCACGCACTAGAAGGATGACAGAAGGACTTAGCGTGGACTGGACTCTGGAGGCTTGGGGGGTGGGAAAATTACAGCTTGTGTGCCCAAAGCCCCAATCAGGCAGGACGGTATGACGGTGTAAATCTGTAAAGGCTGCTAGGCCAATATGACCGGTATAATACAGGATACATGTTTACAAGTTTACACACGCTAGCCGCAATAAACCACGGTGTACCCGTTTAATACAGTTCGTCTTCGCATCGACCATGTGTGGCTGAGCATACCAGCATCCGCGCTAAGGGTTGGGGTGGACCAATCACTTGCACCGAAAATTTTTCAGTGGTGCATTAGCGCTGTAGGGCTGTTTCTAAATTGGGGTCGCAGGGTTTTCTGAGCATTCTGCAACGCAGGGACTTTACCTGGTGTCGGGCGGAAGAAACTCATCGGCACCGACAATTCGGGTGCCTGTTTAAGTGCTGACAGCTCTGGGTGTCCGGAATCTTGCGAGAGGCCTGGCGGGTCGCCGTCGACCGTATGCTTGAGTCGCAAGAAATTTTTCTGAACAGGATTTTCATTTCTTTCCGATGCCTATCCCCAAAGAAGAAGGTTGTAGGGAGATATTTTTTTTCTTGCAGATGCGTTGACATCGGGACAGACACTTTTGGAATAATAGAAGACTTTTTTGACGGAGATAGGATATCAATTTTACAGTGCGTTGAGAGACACACGTGTGAGATCAGGTGGTCAAGATCGATTACTAGTCCATTGCCCCATGTGATGAGCTTCTTAAGGATGCTGAAGTGGGCCGGCCAGATATCAAGGCTTGCCACTTCCCCGGATCGTCGACGAGTTCGTCGGCCAGAAACGACGATGCGGGATCAAGGGTACACTGATAGAGAAGAACCCAAGCACATGTGTGGAAATCGAGCTCACGCTTGGTCACGAGGTGCGAAAATTGCAACGTCGGAAAGTGTTGACTCATTCAAGAATTCCAAATTACTGGCTTTGCTGTCTAAGCGATGAGCTGTAGCCAGTAAGCCACTATGAGTACATAGTACATACTATCTTCCTCGGTCCCGATTTAGAAAAAGCGTTCCGTGTCTTCCATGAGCGAGATCACAACTCGAGCTAAACTAGTGCTATTGGGAAAAAATCAATAAACTGTTGCGCTTTCACCGGCACACGGCATCCCCGGACTCGGGCAGATCAGCCCGATCGGGGGACCCGCATGCTGTTGGGATGCGCTACGCCGCTACCGCTAATGCCGACCGCCGGTAATCTTTGTCGGAGGAACCTCGGGCTTAGGCTTTCGATTCAGTCAAAGGAGCTTCGAGGCTTAGACCATGACACGTTCTCCTGCGTACTCTCTCACGTGAACTACCTGCGAAACTTGTAAATCAGCAATTCAAATAATGGGTGGAACGGACAGCGCATCTTGTCGCAAGCCAGCTGGGCCAGGGTCAAGAGGCTCTCGCGGTCCTCGGATCAAGCGAGATCTGACGGCAGCTGAAGCACAGTCTCTGATTCTTGTGGCTAGGTGATGTCTGACTGGTCTGATTATCTTATCACCGTATCACCGATCTCCATATCCCACCACACTGGATAGTCAAGTGGGTAGCTACTGTAGGTTTACTTCAGTCGCTCGGCAGGTTTGACAGCTGACATGTGGTGGCAATATGCAGATCAAGCGCCTGAGAACGGAGATTTTTTCTCAGATCCATCCCGCCTGCACGAGCCACAGCGAAATGTAAACTAGCTCTAGCACTCACACGGCCCAATAGGCCCAGTTGTAAGATCTCGGACGAGACAAGCCACAGTAGCCCTGCCAAATTCCCAGCCTCAGATCTCCAGTGAAGCATGTGGAAGTCATTAATGTGACGGACATAACCGAATGCGTCTTGGCCATTCACTGTGGATCTCGACCTTGTTCACGTGGTTCCAAGTGCAACAGGCCCTCGGGAGATCTGAAATGGTGTTTCACGGTCTCTGCTCGCTGACTGGACACAAGCCGCTTGTCTCAGCTATTGAGAACTTCCGCGTATCGTGACTCATCCTTGACCCCATGAATGTCATCGTCTACTGTACTGAGGAGGAGATCCACATTCGACGACCTTACGACTGCTGAATCGGGCATGTGATCAGACTTGAGTGGAGAACAGTCTTGTATCCAAAAAAGTGCCTCCATACAGTTCAAAGTGCGATTTAGCATCGTCAAGCCCAATTCGGCAGTCCCCGCCGAAGCTGCCTGTCAAGAGCTCTTCCTGCAAGCACCGTGAATCAATGATGCGCACTGTAAAGTATATACCTTGGTAGTCTAGGCATTAATGAAAACAGGTTGGGTCGATCCCCGTCAAGACCAAACTGAGATTAGAGGGGTGTCCAGCGTGGACAGTACGCATTGCAAAATAACCTGAGAGTCAACCCACAAGTCAGCTGATGCTCGTCACCAAGGTCAGCTGACTCGCAGTGCGGACGAGGCTTAAGCTACCATCAGATACCTTAGGTAGGTCCTAGGCATCTACAGTACGGGTACTGTACTAGCTAGTAGCGTATGACTAGTTACGAATCACGATAGTATTCAAGTATTGTATGTACAGTATTATGTAGTACAGAGTAGTAGTGCAGACCACAGACTACAAAGTCATGTCCAAATTTGGGTACAGTGCTTAGAGACAAGAATCTAGTGCTGTCAATCAGGCTCGATTTGACTCAGAGACAATCGGGCTGGTCGATGATCAGATTTGATCGGACGAAAGATCTTCGACGAACCGCCAGAGTACTGAATTTGGGTGGTCGGCGGTCGCAGTCTTGGACCCTCGCGGAAACTTTAGGTCCCCATTAACTTCGCGGACACTGGTCGGTGGAACCAGTTGGAAGCGAACAATTGTAAGCTGGCCGTGGAATTTCGGATCTGACCTTAATAATCAGATACGAAAACGACGGGAAGGCCTTGAAGAATCGGGGCTTGAAAGTCCGACGAGGTGGGGTCGTGCCACAAAGTGGCGCAGCTTAACTTGTGGCTCATGGGGAGCAGTTGGCCTACACTCGCTACAGAGCTTGCTCGTGGGCACGTACTATAACAATGTTCACATGCCATCGAATTATTCGCTGGAATGCGATGATTGCGTCCTGCTGATTCGTAATGCGATCAGTAACAGCAAACACTATTGGAGGGGAAAAAGCTCGAGTTACCATCACGAGACACTTCAGCGAGGCATGTTAGGGCATTAGATTTTTGCCTTAAAAATAAGGTCTAAGAAGTCTCGATGCAATCAGCCATGAGCGTCGGACACAATCAATTTTGAGGCTTACTGTAACCATTCGGCGACTTTCAAGTGATTTGAGCCATTATTGTCGAGTAGGTTGTCTCATTCACTTTAGGAAGTTCCCAATGTCGGGTCCGAGGTAGGGCAATGTGCAGAACACTTTGAGTAAAGAGGTACCGATGGAGCCTAGCCAACCACACGACGGTTGGTTGTTATTCAAGCCCAGTGCTATCCGAGACAAGCGAACATGATATTGATTTTACAAGAATAGCCTGTACCATTCGTCCTCTTGGGTAGACACCGGGACTGTCCTGAGCTTGCTAAGCGATCAGTGGGGCTGATGTCCCCAGTAATGATTGGATGGAATGCTCTCGCCCGAGAATCTCGCAAACCCCGGCGTGTAGGTAGTGTACAACTGTACATATCTCGCAATGACAGTTACCTACATCTCTGTACAGCGACACACATTAGCTAGTATGCATGCTCAGTAGTGGGCAATGTACACTACGCAATACACTACATGGGTTCACTCTTTTCAAAAATTTTGATGATGAAAACGGCAGCTTCTCAGGTTGATGAAGGGGAACTGCTACATACCCTTTTTTTTTTCATGGAACAGGCCAAAGCTTCCATTCCCCGATATCTCGAACCCCTCATGGACACTAATCGTACGTGCATGCTGTCTTTGTTCACCAGGGAAGTACTGTATGGCCAGCCGGAAGGGTCTGAGAATCAGAAAGTAAGAGCCAGAACCCTCATCCCACCAAGCACGGTCCCCCCGGACGATCAGTGGAGACCCGCACAGAATTGTCTGTCCAAAAGACACCGAGGTCGAGTCATGGCTGTCACGTATTGTATTGGACCGATGCACTAAGGCCTGATCAGGACTAGGGTCTAGATATGGACCGTCACAATACACCTTACAGGCAGGCTGACATGGTCGTCCAATGACAGCCTGTACATCCCTCGAATCACGCGGGCCGGCTGACGAAACAATGTCTGTGAAAGAAATCCGAAAATCATTAATGATTAATGTCCATTTTTTCTGAATACCGATTATCGCATCAAGCATACAGAGGTAATACGACCTTCCGGAGCAGAAAAATGGAAATTCAGAAAATTCAACATCGCAATAAAGTATAATTGTCTAAAAAGGAATTTGAGCAATGTAAGTGGCCCAACCTAAGAAACGTCATGGCTGCGACAGTCCTCATCTGCCTTTTTAAGACTCGCTGTGCCCACCGTATTCGACTCAGTTCCCATTCTCACATTAAGTATACCTGATTATTCATGATTATATGATCCTCTGGTGATTAACAACCTCGATCTTGATCACTCGACTTCTATTTCTATCCATTCCGTCAATATCTGGTGAGTAAGACCCGACTTTCCGATCGAGTCATCTCCAACGACCCCGGGATAGACCGTCCTAACTGGTACCGTCCTTTCCAAAAAGCATTTTCCAGCCAATCTCCATCTATCCACTGCCCTTCGATTTCCTCTTTTCCCTGGGATCACTTTGTCCACAACGTTTCCAGACTCTTCAGCTCTCGACCACTTGACGGGACCAATTATCTACCGTCACTCACTTGTCCGTCCCCTCCGGCCGTATCGAGTCACAAGCCACATTTAGTGTTCGATTTCCTCCACAGGATCTTTCGGATCTCAACCCGTCGGAGTTCCACCTCTATAAAGAGAGCTCGCCTTCCCCCCAAGTGGCGAATTGGTTTCCTTTTGTTCACTCGATCCGACGCCTCATCCCCGTGACACCATAATGCTCATGTACCCACGTAAGGGTCTCATCACCGATCCATACAACCCTGAAGAGTGCTTGATACAAGACGACCAATATCTCGAAGCTCTCCACAACGACCCTCAGTTTCAACCGCAGGACTTCCTGCAACAATCGTGCCTCCAGCCCTCAGTGTCGCTGCAAGCTAATCAGCAATTCGAGCCCGCCTCGCTGACACAGTTCGCATCGCCGCCCTCCTCCGCACCTTCCTCGCCCACCTTCTCCTCGCCGACCTTCTCCATCCCCTATCCTCCCACGACCGCGGCCGACAGCCAGTCTTTGGGGGCTCCTTCAATGACCCCAGCGTCCTCCTACAATCCGTCATTTGACACTCAAGGCTCCGCCTCGCCCGCATCGCAGCAATATCTCTCTCAGTACCAGCCATACTACGCACCCATGTTGGCGCACCAGCAACCGATGGCCACCGGTCAGAGCTGGGACAGCAACCTTCAGCTTCTCACCCCAGCTCGTGTCCCATACTCTCACAAAACCTCTCCGCTGCCTTCCTCGAACCGTTCCGCGCCTTCTGGGCCAGCTTCAAGTAATGGCCACCGTCGATCCGACAGCTCTGCCAAGCCTCTCCCAACACCCGCACAGACTCCTGTTCAGGCCCAATTCATGACGGCTCCATATCAAAATTACGAAAACCCCTCGTGGGACGCCACTACGGCAGAGTCGGAGTCGGCAATGAGGAAAGCGATTATGGAGCAGCAGCAGCAAAATCAGCACACGTCTCCCACGCAGCAACAGCAGCAGGGCGATTACTCATTAGCGCCCTCCGTGTCTACCGTCAGCCACAACTCTCCCGTTACTCCTCAGACCAACTTGGATGAGTTGGAGGACACCAAGACGATGACTAATGGTGAGGCGCTCTACGATCCCGGTCCAGATTCCCGCTGTACGTTCCACTTACTTACCGAGCCTTTAGATTATGCGGGCAACAACGCAGGCATGGTCAGCATTCCCAAGCTGAACCGCACCATGTCCGACATCTTCCAGGATGAGCTCTTTAACCCGACGATCATCACCAACTCTCAGCCAGCGGTCAAGCCTGCGAATTCCCACATGGTGAATTCACGGAGCATGATGGCCGACCGGTTGCAGGCTGCCAACCAGGGCCATCTGTCCGCTCGGTCCGGGTCGCCTGTCCTCGGAATCAAGCGTGAGCGCTCGCCGTTCCGCCATACCTCGCCTTTCGCGGGGGATCTCCAGATGGCGACTAGCGTCCCCATGCCACAGAATCTGATGAGCATGGCCCCCGCCGCTCATCAGACTGAGCTGAAAACTATGTCTCCCAAGGACGCGGTTTTGGATCTCGATGAGGGGTCTGATCCTTCTATGCCCCCACTCTTCCCTCCGCAATCGGCCGATTTCAATCTGGGCGACGCCCTCGGTCTCCGTCGCGAGAATTCGGGACATATGCGGTCTGCCTTATCTACATTGGACGTCTTCCCGGGACAGTACGCGACTGTTCAGAACCCTCAGTACAATTTCCCGCAACCCCGTTCGCAAGCCAGCCTCTTGCAACAGACCCCTGAGTTCCCTACCAGTCTTCCCCGCCTGGAGTCGACCGGGAGCGACTTGCAGTCAGGTTCTTTGACGCCGCAGGCGAAGCTCCCCGTGAACGAGAGCATCACCCGGCCGAACCACACAACCTCGGACAGCGGTACCTACACGTGTACCTACCACGGTTGCACGCTGCGGTTTGAGACGCCCGCCAAGCTTCAGCGACACAAGCGCGAGGCTCACCGGCAAACGACACCTGGCGGTCACCTGATCGCTCGCGATGCATCTCTGCGCAACTCCCAGGCTGGCCCGCACAAGTGCGAGCGGATCAACCCGTCTACTGGCAAACCTTGCAACTCTATTTTCTCTCGCCCTTACGATCTGACCCGCCATGAGGACACTATCCACAATGCTCGCAAGCAGAAGGTGCGGTGTCATCTATGCACCGAAGAGAAGACATTCAGCCGAAATGATGCATTGACCCGACACATGCGTGTGGTGCACCCCGAAGTGGACTGGCCCGGCAAGCAACGACGTCGGGGAAGGGATTGAAGCTTTCACACTGTGAGGAAGAGCATCACCATGACGAATGAGAGTCACCACCTTCGAGGGACCCTCCTTTCGTCTTCTTCTTCTTCCTCCTCCTACGATGGGGGAAGTGTCTGACGTCATGTCTCCACCCCGATTCAGCGAGTCGCCCCACTCTGAATCTGATCGCCGGGACCTGTTTCCGTTTCGGGAGGCACCTTTGACGGGGAAGAGCGGGTTGCTCGTCTTGTGGCCTGATGGCCTGATGGCCTGATGGCCTGATAGTCTGACCCTCGTTCCCCGAGCACTGCATTGGGTTCACCCCGTTGCACATCATCGCCGACGTCACCCCCACTGACTGTCGTCCGCCCGTTCGTCTTTTCCCCTTGACGTCGATGGTACGTCGTGATACACACTCTATTGCGAGCCCTTGATCTCGCACATGACGCATTTCTCCCCTACCGTTGTGTTCTCTTTTCCCTTCTGGCCCCTTTCCTCCGCGCCAGACTCCTTGTGCTCTCCTCATTCCCCCGTGGTTCTGACGTGTGCTGATGCGCTCGGGGTGGGCTGGTCCCGATGAGATCAATGACCCCCCATGCGCATTCTCCTGGACCTGCCTCTGCTTTGGGCAGGATGAGGTTATTGGCAAGCACGCTGTATCATGTCATGTATCGGGGCCGTCTGGTATGTTATGATTGTTTTCAGCCTTTCACGTCTCTTACGAACCCCTTGTACTATTATTAAGATATTTCCTTTCTCGTCGTCGACTTTGCGTGTGTCATTATCGCCTTTTCTGTTCTCGTTGATCAGGCCTGGTCATCACCCGTTGGCTTTGGACCACTGTATGAAATCGATGATCATTGCTGCATTGTTTTGGTGCTACTTGGAATGGTTCTCGGTGGTGTTTTTTTTTCTTCACCTTTGTTCCCCGATTGATTGAACATGGCCAGCTGGACCGTTTTTTTTTTTTTTGGCGATGTTAAATTATGCGCAGCTGGCTTGAACATGTCTTTGCACGACAAGAAAATGTACAATATGAGAGTGACGACGACTATGATGTATTTGTTGATAGACTTTCTGCACAATAATGCTATACAATGAAAGAGACTCGACCATATTGCTTCGAAGAACAGGGTCCAGTAGACGACCATTTGAGATTCTCAGACTGGGCAATCTGATCACAGCAGAGAACTTTCAAAAAGGGAAATTGAAGTCGCAGCAGTTACAGTCGTTCTACTGTGTTCGGTGTAGAGCAATCGCTCACTTCGGATCTTGACTGGCCTTGACGTAGATGCATCAATAGTCTCGAGCTCGAGCCTATGATGTCGCGCACCTCTAGACCATGAAGACCGCTTGTAGCAGAATTCCCTTCCATTTTTCACTTTTTTTTTCTTTCTTTCTTTCTTTTTTTTTGTGTGCTTTTGCCTAAACGACGGACTTCTGTCATAGATCCTATCCTCCAAAGTGGTCGGCTTCTGCATGAATGCGTTTCTCTACAAGAAATGCAATGTGGGGGGAATCCCTTCTGACACAACTATTAAAAGGCATGTCGACCGCGAACGCTCCCAATATGGCGTACGCCGAGCCCTTAATCTACGTACGGTACAAGCAAGTGCGTACTTGGCACTATATAGCCTTCATCTACATACGGTACAAGCGTACAAATGCGCACTCAGCACTGTACAGTGTACACTTACAATCCTTCTCCAGGACATGAACGCAACGGCCCCCTTCCCCATCGATCTTCATCAGAGCAGAATCGTCCATCAACCAATCCCATCAGATCCCTGCAAGCCTCAACGCAAGCCACCGTTCCAGCGCCATGACCAGTCCCACGATGGGTCGGACTGAACTAAACTGTGTGACGCTGCGTGTCCACTGTCCACTGTCCACTGTCCACTGTCCACTGTCCATGGCATATTGCGTTTTAACGGTAGTCTCAATTTTTCGATCGATCGAATAGGATCACGTCTATCGCGGCAAGCCTGAACGCCCGAGTGACTCGTACCCAGTCATATTGGCTGTATGACATGCGCTCGTCGACATGGTGATTGGATCTGCTTCGGCGGTGGATGATGGATGTCAAGCCACATGGATTAGCTCGAGCGAATCAGTATCTGACGATGACGCGATTGAGCATACCAATGATACCATAAGTACCGTTTCCATTACATGTCAGCGTGCAAAGTCCATGTCCGGTGGACTTGTTCTACGGGAAGGGTGAGTGTACATAGCATGAAGCGGTACGTAAGGCTACTGGTATGATGTAGTATATCCTACATACTATATACTATATAGTATAAATGTGGTAAGAGTTGAGGTAGTGCAGAAATGACAGTATGCTAGTTAATACATGCGCTACATCATGTACTTTTGCATCACACTACCTTATACATCTCTAATGACTGTACTATGTCATCGCGCGGTACCTCGGTACTTCAGCCGGAATGTTACTCACTTATCAGCCCGCTTTCATCCATCGCCGGCTACTGTCCTGACTCCTCAGTAGTCAGTACTCAGTACTACTGACTGACAGTGTCAACTGGACCGAAAAGCTCTGTCGGACTCAAAGCAGAGATGATCCATGCGGAGAGACCAATGCATTGCCGAGTGGTCCGCCGGCTGCCCAGTGTGGAGTAAGGAATGTGCTGTGGAACCTGTGGGTCTGCCTTACCTCGTATGGATTGTGGATACTGGATAGTACTAGTACTGTAGCTTTGTGAGTTGTGGGCTATGGGTCGCGGATTGTGGGTTGTGGATACTCTGAACGGGGTGGGCTGTTCCGTCGTCTCATGTGTTGAGTGACGGGTGGGGATGCGAGCTCTATGAGTATGGAGTATGGAATTCATTTCGGGGTGGTTTTTTGAGGGGGTCTTCACGTGGGATATCAATCAATTATTCAGTACGTAGTGAAGCACTGTATTATAGTAGTAGTGAGTATTTTCTGAGCATAGTCGTTTGTTCACCACTTCATTGTACCTGCGGTAATTGATTGATGACATATCCACATCCATGCACAATGTATCGGAGCTAACCGACTTGATGACTGAGTATACTACGAGAACTTGAGTACTAGAACGTTAGACGTGCAGACTGTAGAGTACTAGAGTGTAGATAAACTCCACTTTTACATTAGATAGGCAGGCACTCGTTGTCGTACAGTACACGGTTAGTCTTGGGCTCCAAAGTACACTACTAAACGTATTTGATGATCCTATTAGGACAAAACGGTACGCAGTCATGATTCGCGAGGATCGTCTTAAGAGAAGATGATAAGAGTTTATTGTCTTATTTACACACCAAACGAACATTACGCACGAAGTAACTGATAGTAAGCGCGCGGCCCCGTAGCCAGTGACAGCCCTGTATATCACCCGTCTTGGGGGACTTGAAGATAAGGTTTGGATCAATTTCCGCTGTGTATGTGGTCCGTTGAGCGATTCTATCCAAGTATAGGCGCTTAAATTGTCTGGCTCGCTGCTGAGTGCTGATAGGCAGGGGTATGGATCGATTCCCCTACGTAAATTCAGAAACTGGTCATCTCACTCCGGCTTCTGTGATACCCGTTGCAGATAAGTCCACGTCGGGTCACTCCATGGCAAAACACTAACGACTTAGCATAGTACTAGGAGTAGGGAGTAGGAGCTGGTAGGAGTTTCAAATCTACTATGAGATTCACTTCCCTTTATAGAAGGTAGCACCACCCACTATCAGTATCTACTAATCTAGTCTCTAGAGTTATTTCCAGACAGGCTCCCGTCCGTTCGAATTAATCTGCAGAAAGCGTAGACCAGATATGTATATACCTCCATATCCTGTGCATTGCATATTTTGTCTTGCCGATTCTCCCGAGGGAAGCGAGCAACGACTATCTTGGAAGAGGGGAGTGATGGGTGATGAGTATGTAAAGACGTTAGGTTTGCCGAAGCTGCAAGGTCCACACCCCATCCAACATGGAATAAGTGATTGTTGATCCCAAGAGCTCATGTGGTCCCCTACCCCTCTCCCCTGCGAGCCAAACACATCGAGATACAGAGATCGGCCAGGGGAGCTATCTGACCCAGAGTAAGCTCGCTGATTCGATCCCCTCGATCGATTGCTTCTGCGGGTCGGGAGGGGGAGAGGGGAGGGGGGAAGGGGGGAAAGAGAGATCGGCGTCGTTGGAGATGTTCAGGTTGGTTGTTTCATAGTTTGTAAGCTTCGAAGGAGCCTGACTGATCGCTCGGAGACTTGGAAATGTGGAGTGGTTGTCTCCATATATAGGTATTGTGCACCGCAGATACGATCATGACTATTTGGGTGGATCCCGTCCATCCTGCAGTCTTGCGTGTTCATACTGTAGCTGATGGCCTAGCTTGTGCATACATCGTCCCTGCTCAATATTATGAGTATGTACTCATGTAGTACTTGAGGGAACGACTATGGCCATCCTGACGCTCATGGTCGAGCACCTACTTCAAGTATAGAAGTGAGTACCATACATAAAGGCTTTGAACTATCGGTAGTGATACATACCTGCTACAGGACACAGGTACATAGGATGGATGCTAAGAAAAAAAAATATCATCAATATAGTAGTGCGTAGTCGTACTGCGTAGGAATTCACTGAACGTCCTTTCTCATCTCGCCAGTCACATGTCTCTTGTTGGATACCCAAATCAAGAACATTGGGCACCCGAGCTTGATTTACATAGAATGAAGCTTACGTACTTCATCAAGCTTCCCAGGCATTATAACGGCCCTTCGAGTATGTACAATACATGCGTCCTCGAGGGATGTCCTGTCCCTGCATCTTCATCGACGATCAGGCAGACAGAGAGAGGGGAGACAAAGGTACAGCCTGTATGCTTGCGTGTCAAAGTGGGGCGCAGGGTGCCGTTGAAACGCCAGAGTGCCCAAAGTACTGTACCCTTACTCAGCAGGGAGAAAGCTCAATCAGCTCGTCGTGCAATCACAATGCTTTCTGTCTCTGCAAGTTATGAATCGGAATTGGGGCCCTGCAGGAAAAGTGCGACGATTGGTGGTGATTGATGCAATAGGTGGGGCTGGTATTGAGAGATGGGGTTTGTGGCTTGCTGGTGGCTTGGAGGTGCATCATGTCTGATCGTGTCTGTGGGCTCCACTCTCGAATACATCATGACAGGTATGTATGTACCTAGTACCTATTGTTTTACAAGATATACTTATTACTTACAGTAGTACTGTAGTACTGTTTGAAGTATAGAATATACATACTGTACAGTGTACACTAGTACAACAGGCGTTACATGGAAGCTCCCTAGGGTCCTACTGTACGTATCGAGTCATCAACAGAGTGGCACGAAATGTCGATGCCATGGGGCTTGATGTCAAAAATGACATGTTTTACCCTTTGATTCCAGTATGAGCCTGCACCACAGGTATTACCAGTGTACCTGACACTTACAGTCACGACCCACTAGTATCGCGCTCGAGCAAGCCACACGTCTTGTGACCAATCATGCCATGTGATCATCCCAGCCCGATTGACCTACTTACCTAAGGTAACTATACCTAGTTAACTAACTTACCTATCTTACTCTCGTAAGAGTGACTAAGCCGTTCGGAAACCGCGGGCCTACCTGCAGGTCACGAGATCAGCCACTGGGTCGGAAATGCTTAACCGTGTCCATGGATCCACGCTCATTGGACGACTCAGCAGTGTCAGTACTGTAGATATCATTTTGGTCAACCAGCATATTGGTCATTTGGAATCAGTTTCGTGGCTGTGCACTGAATTGGAGTCATCCGTAGATGAGTCACACGATTTCTGAAGACTCCTGGCGCCAGACACAAGTGTTGATGGCTTTTCAGGCATTACGTGTCCGTTTCAGGATTGGCTGGCATAGAGTACAACCGTACCCTGTATGCAGTATGCAGCAGTCAGCAGTCAGGTGAAACTGACTTTTGTTTCACGGCAGACTACAGTAATACACTACTACAGTATGTTGATTGACCATCTGAGTATACCATGACTGCAAGAGTCTCATCGGGACACGTGGCCCATGTCGGGCTTGAGAGCGCTTCGTGTACACTTGCGCATCGATCCGGCTATTCCTTTCGATCGAAATGAAGGGACACGAGTCGAAGAAGAGGTTTCCTGTCTAGTGGACCAGACAAGTGGTCCGGGGCTTGCACTTGCAGTGCTTCGTTTAGCGTGGTATGGATCCTATGCTTCTGGCTTGGCACATGGTGTTTCCTCGGATTCTGTTCGCCGGTGTAGAACTCCATCAGGTGATATTGAAGGGGTTCGTGTTGGATTCGTCTCCACAGAATTAATGCTTTGGGGTTTGAGTCAGTACATCTTGAAGCTGCTGGCGGGTTGTTGTCGAATAAGGTGATCACCGAAACGGGGGAGTGATGACACGTTGAGGTTTGACAATCAAAGCATATGCAGTAGAGGGCTAGTGTGTCTCATCGTGGCATATGGTGCGGCTTGGGTAGCAGGTCGGGTACGGTCTGGCATGTTTTTTCTTTGCCCTTGGTTTAGTCGCGTAGTTCTAAAAGTCATTCGCGGACATCAAGGCATCTGTGCAACCGGGGCCCTTTCGCACAAGGCAGGACAAGTGTAGCAGTCAATGTCGCATCTGTTTTGTGTCGCATGAGTCGCTAACAAGTGCGTCCGTTCTGAAAGGGAAAAAGTCTATACAATTCGGTAATATTTAAGTGCTCTTGTTGCCTTTATTTTCCTTGGTTTAGACCGGGTGTGAAACTGAATGGTATAAGTGTTGTAGAAACGTGGTCGAGCTGCAGATAGTGTAGGATGTCATGACTGTGTACTCCACGCGTCGGTGGCATATCGCTTAATCCGGTTCCCAGGGGCATGAACTTGCTCTATCGGATGATGAAGCTGACTATATTTCTATGTCGACCTTGTGTGGAGGGGGAGACGCCGCTTGTCCGGCGTAGATTTGTACGTTGTCGACTGCCTGGTGTACGCTTCCTGAGTTATCGGGAGGAGACGTGCCGAGTTCTCGAAATCATGGGGCAGTTCTTTATGGAATTGTGATGGACGCTGTCGATATGTTTAGTCGCCTTCGGGAATTTTGGATTTGCTAGGTCGTGATATGGACGGTTATTCGGCAATCTTGAATTGACTGGTACATATACGTATTGCAATACAGTGAGTATGACCGCCCCGTTCAAGCAGGATTCAGCCTCCTCGGGAAGCCTGCACGACAGCAGCACCGTTCACACAGTCGCCTGAGCACGGGGACTTTTCCCGCCTTGAAGACATGACACCGCGGCTCACGGGCGGAAATGACCTCACATTCGCCAAATGTGCTTTCAAGCCAGATGTCCAGTTTCGATTTGTGGTGGGCACAAGCCGTGTCTTGAAACAGGCGATGGGCCCATTCAGATACTATGACAATGTCACAGTCGGATTGTTCCAAGCAGGTGAAGGCAATGCTTAATCGTAGCGTGTCCCAGTCGACGGCGAAGTTCATCGATGCCATCGAGGAAGTTTCTTCCGGGGATTCCTCGGTTGGGACCCAGTTCTGTCCCCAGATCTCGAAGTTCAGTGACCGAGACACGGTTGTCCAGAACACTCTGTGCGTGGGGGTGGGCATCAGAATGCCGTTTTCGACTGCTTCTAGTATTTGCTCCATCCTCAATGATCCCGGTTTCCCGGCGAGCTTGGAGAACCTGTAGCTTCCATACTGCTCAACTTCGACCACTCCGATTGTAGACGTGGGAGGTTGTTGGGGGAGCATGTTTCTCCAGCTTGCCTGTGAACGGAAGCACGCCTCGAAATTGGGCCATTGGCCTGGAATGACATAGTTCCTGGATCGCAGCAGTATCTGTGGCAGTACGACCTCTTCCACGAGCTGGTTTACAGCGCGCTTCATTCGGCGGCCTTTTGCTGGTCTGGTGTACAGAGCCTGTTGAAGCTGGACCGACTGAGCGATAGTCTGGCGCCATCCTTGACACACTTCCTGCGCCGTGAGAAGTGACTTGAGGTCTAGCTGAAGAAGAATCGATTCCAACAGCTCTGTCGTTCCCATCGCGATGTCGCGTGCCAACGGTGCTGGGTGCGCCTGGCTATGCATTTCACCCCTGAATGGCCGGCATTCTGGGGTCAAGGCTAGCCCTGGCTCAATTGGATGATTCCCTGGGTTTTCATGTTCGCTTATGCTGATGCATTGCTCCTTTGGTATTGTCGATGTCTCCGGTGTACCTAGCTGGAGTCAGCATTGTATCTTGCGTATGGTGGGGGACGAATGTGGCACTCACGGTTCCCTGTGGCTACCTCGGTGGCTGATACCCAATTGGGGGCGTGGGTGCTGATTCTATCGGCCATTTCCATCTCTCAGTTCTCCAGGACGTTTGTTCTCGGATGATGCTCCTGCAGGGTCATGTTTGACACGGTCCGAGTGCGTCACTTTATACCAGTCGGCCACAAGGTACTTCGAGGACCATGTGCGCCAGTTCGTCGCCGATTCGAATCACGATTATCCATGTGAACTTCCGTCGGTCCCTTTCGAGGGGGGGTGGCAGCTTGCACTTGATGAATCATGCATTCCAATATCTTGGTCGACTCTGACTGTCAGTTTGAATTTGCGTAGGTGCGATAGTCAACCGCGCGGCGAGTTGGGCCTATTTGGCTAATAGCCATAGTGCCTTGCATCGCTGTGCTATCTCTTCGATCATCATGGTATAGTCATTTATTTGAGCAATGTCTAGGGATCCTCGCACGCTGCATATGCTACCTATCGAACATGTGATGGCGGTGGTGTCATGAACCTAGCTATCTAGGGTTGCTGCGCGCGATGATGTGCCAAGTCATGTGATGCTCGGGGTTCAACTCGGACGGCCCTTCCGGGTGAGGGGTTCAACTCAGTTGAACCCCTTGGCGAGCGGCAGCTTGACCTCCATCATAGTACCATATATGCGCGGCCATTTTTAGGGCCTGTGGAGTGGTTATTTTAGATGTAATGCCATTTCGAATATACTTCTATACTTTGAGCTCTCTCTTAGATCTGGTTGAGTAGAATTTGATTCATGTTTCGATTCTCGCTGCTGGTATCTACCGAGGTACAGTGGATGATGGATGAAGTAAACCTGACCCAGGCTAGATGGATACCCGCCAGAATATATATCCCGTCCACACATTCAAGTACGCAAATAGGTACACCACAGCCCAACTGCCGCCAACACGACTCGGCTACAATCTACATTACCTACCATTCAAATGCACCATAATGCAACGATGAAAATGGCAAAAATACACTAGGAGCACCAAACCGGCAAACGACATAACGTCAATTTGATGCTGCAGAGGAAATTGTTATTCCACCGGGAATATGGCTGTCTTGTCGAACATCGTGCAATTCACGCCCATACGCTCGGCCACACCATCCACGCCGATCGGATCAAAAGGTACCATATACGCATTACGCACCAGGGCAGCAAGCGTACTAGATAATGCCATGACCAGAGAGGAATGGCACACCAAGCAAAAAGATCAAATACACGATGGCCCTACTGTATCGAATCATTGCCAGCAATGATCTACTGCGTGACAGGGAACCTCGTGCAAGCAATTGACCAGGTAAACACCGGGGTATACCCTCTGAGGCCTGCCTGTCTTCTATCTACATTGAGCGCTTTCATAGAGTCGCAAAGACAAGACAGAAACATTGATCGGTATCACCGGTATCAAGTACGGGATCAGACATCCCAGACGCGTCGACACCAGTGGACCGGGTGACGCGACCACACGTATCAAGAGACAATACGGAACGCGAAAAACAATGAACATACAGCAAAACACAAAGGACCTAGAAACGAGAAGAAAGGACAAAGACATTATGGTAGTTTCCAGTCGATTGAATTCGTATCGGATCATTGATCCTTCCCACTATTGAGAGTGGTGCCAGCCATAATTGTTGGAAGGCCGCTATGATACAGGAAAAAGCCCAGAAGTCACACACAGATGTTGACCAACAGTGGGACGCGAAAATTGGTAGTCGTTGTAAGAGAAAATCAGAAGCAAAACCCAAGAGACCCATGACAGTTGTAAAACAAAACAGTGAACACCCCAACGTCCCGTCATACCATGAAACAGCCCGGAAAGAGAAGAGAAGACATGACAAGCTTAACCACCGAAACCGTAGAGGGTACCTGAGAGAAAAGACGCGTCAGCAACGTGTTGTACGAGTGCGGGTTGTCGACAGGTTGTATCGAGAGTAACTTACGGCCCTGGCGCTTGAGAGCGTAGACAACGTCAAGAGAAGTGACAGTCTTGCGCTTGGCGTGCTCAGTGTAGGTGACAGCGTCACGGATGACACCCTCAAGGAAGGTCTTGAGAACACCACGAGTCTCCTCGTAGATCATGGCAGAGATACGCTTGACACCACCACGACGAGCGAGACGGCGGATAGCGGGCTTGGTGATACCCTGGATGTTGTCACGCAAAATCTTGCGGTGACGCTTGGCGCCACCCTTGCCGAGACCCTTACCACCCTTGCCACCTAGAGAGAATCGAACGCGTGAGTGAATTGCTCGACCTGAAGAGAGAAAGACGCGTCCTCTCATGGATAGACGCGAGCAGATGGCAACTGAAGACCACTGGAAAGAAGAGGCAGGAAGACTTACGACCAGACATGATGATATGAAGTTGAGAAGGAGGTTGTTTTGAAAAGGAGAAAGAGATGTCTTGATGATGGAGAGACTCGGTTGTCGTTGAGAGATGGATGGGGGAAAGATTGAAGGCAGAGGGGCAAAAGGATATTTGTAGCAGAGGCCCTGGCTGGGGTACTCGGTCCCAAATCACGTCGGATCACACGCTAGTCTGGAGACCCACCAATCAGCATCACGGATCCGCCAGGGTCGCTGATCTGCCTCGCGCGGGCAGCTCTTCGCGTTGCTGAGTCATCCCGTCCGTGATCTGGGTGATCCAGTGATGCAGTGATCTCGACGGTGGTTGATCTTGACTGATCCTACTCATCTACGTCCATCTACTAGCCAATTTCATTACAAATTCGATGGTATAGTGTTTGGAGAGCAGCAATACCCATGGACTAAACAGGATCATTCCATAATGCATTCCGGCGTGAAGATCAGTGGTTTCGTAGACATCGCATTCCAGATCATTGATCCTGAGCGCTGATTGGCCAAATCACAAACCTCGCTCGCTTAGACTCTGATAAGGCCAATCAGACCGCCTGATCCCGGGCGCGGCAGTATCAGTGCAAAGAGTGATCCGAAAGCACGGATGATGATTGGATCACCCGCAAACCACCAGATCACCACCCCCCCAGCCCGCCGCTACAAATACCTTCTCCCCACCCACCGCTTCTTCCCTCCTTCAACCATCCACTCATCGACAACCTTCAACAACCACCTTTTTTCATCAACTTAAGTTTTTCAAACATCATCAAAGATGGCTCGCACTAAGCAGACTGCCCGTAAGTTCGCACACTATCCTACAATATCATCCTCCTGTCGGCTTTGAACTCCACTTGGACTCTCTTTCTAGGGTGTCGTCCTCTCTGGTGACACCCGCGACTTGGGACAAGTGGAGGCCTTCGGACGCGTCGCGTCTACCTCTCAACAATACCATCAAGCAACACTTTTACTAACATGCCCTTTCGCACAATAGGTAAGTCCACTGGTGGCAAGGCTCCCCGTAAGCAGCTCGCCTCCAAGGCTGCTCGCAAGGCCGCCCCCTCTACCGGCGGTGTCAAGAAGCCTCACCGTTACAAGCCCGGTATGTACTTACATATGCACTCCACGCCCCCATCACGCGCTGGGACATCGTCCTAACAATCACTAGGTACCGTCGCTCTCCGTGAGATCCGTCGCTACCAGAAGTCCACTGAGCTGCTCATCCGCAAGCTCCCCTTCCAGCGTCTGGTCCGTGAGATTGCCCAGGACTTCAAGTCCGACCTCCGCTTCCAGTCCTCCGCCATCGGTGCTCTCCAGGAGTCCGTTGAGGCCTACCTCGTCTCCCTTTTCGAAGACACCAACCTGTGTGCCATCCACGCCAAGCGTGTCACCATCCAGTCCAAGGACATCCAGCTGGCCCGCCGCCTCCGTGGCGAGCGCTCTTAGATGGACTTTTCCTCTTTAATCCTCTTACGGGCTGTGTTTCTTGACAACTTCTGGGAAGGCGATCGGGGTTTTGTTTTTTTTTTCTTTCTTACGACTATTGGCGATCAACATGACGGGTTTTTGCTTCGAATATCAAATGGGTTTCGGAATCAAGGGTTGTTTCTGAATTTTGCTTTGCTTGCGTGACACAATGCTACTGCCACCCTCCCGTTGGCTCTCGCTGGCCTGGGATCGCGGGTGGTACAGATTTGGGCATGTACATTAAAGAATATCCTTCTTATCACGGTGTCTTAGCGCACACCATCTCATGACATAGGCGCTGAAAATGCGATCCTCTATGATTCAACTCACTTCCCAAGGACTGCCTTTCGTATGAATCCAACGCCTCAGTACCGTTACATTACACAACCCGTCGCACGTGCACGCGTTGTTATGATTGTGACCACAGTGGGCCTACATCACACCACCCCGTGTTCGCGTCGACCTGGCTCGTTATGGCGTTGTCTGTGCGAGACTGAACATCAAGTCAGTCGAGTCTTCTTGTCGTGCCATTCATTCTCGGTTGTAACCCCCCGAGAAGTCTTGAGATATACTCCTGTACTCACTCATGCTTGATACTGATATGGATGGTGTACGTATAATTTAAGAGTCCTCAACAGTCATAGATTCCAAGTGTGAGATCGTCAAAGGCGCCGGCCCGACATTCCGCTTACAAGTACATCATGAGCGCCGACAAAGCCCACGATAATGGAATGAGCAGCAGTTTCTTTGACTCATCAGCTTACGCGCAAGATGACTGCCAGCGCTGCGAGTCTTGCAGAGAAGCAGGTTCAAGTTGCAGTGCGTAGAGCTGTGCCTGCGTGCCTGCGGGCCTGAGGGGGGGCCATCCCCTGATGAGCATTTTGATCCCGTTCGAGGCCCTCGAGGCTGGCAGAGTGGAGAAAACGTCTTTCTGCCTTAGGCCTACGTCATTATGAAACAAGCGGCCTCGGGGGCTTCGGTGAATTCATCTTCTGATCCTGGATGCATCACGGACTTTTTCGGTCTGAAAATGCGATTTTGAAAGTTTGTGAGTCTCTGGGATTCAAATGATACTATTTTGGGGGTTCGGCCTCTCCGGGGGCACAGGATCACGGGGGGTTTGTTGCTACAATCGTTCCATCTGTCACGTCTGTGTGAGGTGGGGCAGGAGCCACGCTCGTCGTGGTCGCGATGAAAAGCCTGAGGTTGGCAATTTCCTACCGTTGTAGCCTCAGGCCAAAATTTTTGATGGGTGATCATGTCCGTAGCCTTGGCGGATGCGCGACGACAATCATGATACACCGTTTGAAGTACTCGTGCAGTAGTACTATCATCTCTGAGTAGAAACTTTAACTTTTTAGTGTGTACCTCGGTACTACAGTACTGGTGATAAGCGTCCTGCTTCCTCACGACCGAATTTTCACAGAAATTTTCGCTGATCCCCCAGTCCTGAGTCCATGGCTCAGGACTTACTCGCCACTCGCAGTTTTGCCTCGGTGCGGTCGTGACTCGTTGCCGCTGCCAGGCACTTTCTTTTTGTTTCCAAAGGGGTTGGGAGACCCTGACCCGATAATGCTCTCTTGTTAGATCTGGGCCTTTCTCAGAATCGATTACTAAGTATTGGAGGATGTACAATAACGGAGAAAGGGAAATAGGCAAAGCATCTGGAATCTAGATGCTCGATGCTCGATGTAGAGATGCAGATATTCAAAGTGGGTGGGGACTGAGGACTTCTGTCGCCAGTCGGATGCGATGACGATTAAAAGCCCAGCATGATGGCTCTGGCTCTCCACTGCCTCGAAATGAGGTTGTTCAAAAAGGGGACTTCGGCAGGCTCGGGCCAAGGTGGTGATAGTGGGCCTGGGAGGTGGGCACAGTCACACTCATGGACATAGCTTGATCTGGCGAGAAGCCCGCTTCGTGTTACGTGCGCAGTGCTCAATGAGTATGAGCTCTTTGCCCCGGGAGATAGATGTCGTAGAATTTTGATATGATGGTGTGTGTGTTCTTGAGGTCATGCATGAATCATTTGTTGGCCTTCCATTCGGACCAGGTTATCCTCGATATTGAGTCACTACCTCGTACCTACTGTATCGTTGAGAGACGAACCATCAATCACGTACAACCTGGACCGATGACATGAATGAATCAATGTAGTACATTCCACACAGTACATAACAACATACCTACTGTACCTACCTAGGTACGTACTAGGTAGGTATGTGAGTCTCACACTGATTACCTGGGCTGACGACATCCACCTGCATGCTCTAAGATAGTCCAGTGGATCTGTCGACTCCTGATAGAGTATTCACTTCTTGTCCCGTCTAGCTGGCGTGAGTCGATTCTCTCAAGCTTGCCTCTCGGGCTTCCCGATTTGAACACCTGACTTGGGTATCGCATTCGATCTAGACTGTGAAGCTGTATACTTTTCTCGATGTCAAGGTGTCAATATGCGTATCCCGTGAACTGAATCGGCTGAGCTTTAAGTATCAGGTGGCAAGAGCTCAGGTTTGCGAAGCAAACCCGCACAAATATATGTCCTGCCACAACCGCATGCATACGTGCCGAGCCAAGTCGTGACAGACCCTCTATACGCCTCATGGCCACCTACAATAACAACCCTATCTTCATCGATTCAAATCACCCTTGGTGAAAATGCTGCGAATGTAATCTACTCTATGTCATCCACCCTGTATATCTCAAGCTCTAACGTGGTCACATGAGCAATGATGATCCCCGCTCGGACAACGTAGGACAGCCCGCTGCGGACCCGACCACGTGCCAAAGCTTCGGGATCACCATTTGTGCATCTTGGGATGCCCTGATCATGATCTAATCTGATCGGGCCCGACTTGAGCATTGAGCATTATAGGTAGTAGGTACTGTAGGAGGCTGGTGTCGAGAATCGCGTATTCTTGGCAATCTCCGAGATTGATTCATAATCACATCAATCGTTCAAGTCCTTTCTCCTAGATCCGACCTATCTGTGAAGATGGCGCTTTATGTACCAAGGCATAATTTATGCGCAAGTGGGTACTTATCATACTTTGTGATCGTGGGCGGATGAATGTCGCTAACTCCGGTCCGTCTGTGCCTTGACAAATCTACGATCTTGATAGCTAATTCGGTGGACAGTGGCCAGTACCACCTAGTATACGGTAGAGACGCTCATCATGGAGATAACGGAGCTAGAACTATTGACCCAACACATGTGTTCTGTATCGCATAGTGAGCTCTCACCTCCATGATCATCTGACAGACCCCAGACGCAGTGAATCATCGATACGTTGATGGACAGGCTCGCCCACACACTTCGGTGAACCTGCTTGATCTTAGTACGAGGCTACGAGCAAGAAGCTGACCAATACAGAAAAGGAAATCTCCCTCTTCAGCCTCGTGGAAGGATGGGCATCATCTGGAATTTAGCAAATAAGCAAGGCTTCTCGCCCGCTGTTGACCCACTATGGATGCAGTGGGACCGATCATTGCTCATCAGGGGGGGGGGGTGTCTTTGACATGACTCGGAGTAAGCTGAACAATTGCATCCGAAATGAACATGAACAAGCACCCGAACGACTAAGAACTGTAGTACATAAGGTAAGGCTGTGGCACCGTAATGGCTCGCTTGTATCCGAGCATCGTAGTGCACTGCCACTTGGCGAGGCCGCGCGGGGAGCTGAGAGCCCGGGTGGATGGGCGGATAGAACCGAAGTTTTTTGTGCAGAAACATCGTAAGCGTGAGCCCTACGGCAGAAAGCCAGACCGACTTGAAGTCTCTGTGTCCGAGTGACTCATGATTGGACACTACTGCCAAGACCTGTGCCGACCTTCCGGACCGCGTCAAACCTGGTACTGGAGGAGTCACGTCTCAATGCTCAATGCATACCTAGTAGTAACCTACTAACCTAGGATCAGGGGTTCACGTGGAAATACCTGCTTGCGTCATGACTGTTGAAATCGGATCGGGTCGCATCATTGCACAACAGGGTCTCAGGCTTCGGCGCCTCCACCGCTTCTTGATCCACGGGCATCTGGGTGCTAGAATTTTCTTTCCTTTCCTTTCCTTTTCTTTTCTTTTTTTCGCTCCGTGATCCTTGGGAGGCTCGGTTGCCAAGATTGACCACGGTCGTCTGTCTTGGGTAGCTCCTAAAAAGGCATTGCGACCGAGGGGATCCATCGGGATCAACTGATCGCATCAACGATTGCCAGAAAGTCAAGAGTCAGTCTGTGCTCAACGTTAATCGACTATACAGAACAAATCATGTCATGGCCTCTACATGATCAGGTGAATAAATGTACACAGCGCCCGGAAGGAATTATGGCGGTCGGATGATTACAGTCCGCGCATTAATGTCCATGATTAATAAGGCTGCCTTTCGAAGCCCTTGGGCTGGGCTTCGGGCTGACAGACAGAGAGGATGTGAAGTTACTAGGTAACTATGTACTGTATGTGTCAGCGCCGTAGAAGAAAGTCAAGAAACCACGGATATTAGTTCAGGACATAAGACTGTTATCCACCAGTCACACCACGGAGATATGGACGCTGCGACAGAGGTATCATCTTAATCAGATTCTGGAAGCAGATATGCAGAGACAACATGTGGCACAACGGAAGCCACTCCAATTTATGTACCTTAATCCCAAACACCGGTGCATAATGAGGCCCTATGCACGTTGGCCCACTGGTTCTGAACACTGAACAGACGCCTGGCGGTAAAGTCTGAAATTTTGGTAAAACGCCACAAATCTAGACTTCATCGCGTGGTGCCGATTCGATCCCGGAGGTCCTGATGATTTCATTTCTTTCAAAAGGAGTGCTTCGCCCACCATTTTCTTCAGTAAAGTTCGTGAATCCATTCTGTCTTCCAGTTAGCTCCGACATCGTCGATAATCAAACTCGCCCAAACATCATACCGGGTGATCGTCGCCTTCAAATACCGTTACCGAATCCGGCTTTCCCTGTCCTGTGCAAAGTTCATACAGTCACCATATCCTAGACGTCGGCTCTCCCCGCAACCGGCTGCATAAGGCGGAATATCCTGTTATACCTCCAAACCGATTCATAACCACGACATTTCTCCACTTCTCTTGATCGACCCCAGACTGGTCCGCTCTTCGGTCCCTTTAAGATCCCACCACCTGCTCCATTATTGTCATCGCCTTGATACTCTCGATATTCGCTGAATCCCTCCCGGCGCGAAACTCTCAGATCAAGCGCTGATCTCGAGGCTCTTTGAATATCGCACGCCTGCCCAGTGCCCACAGCCCCACGATGGCGGCCCACGACGACAGACATGGATCTGAAAAGATCGAGTCTACTCTGCCAACTTCCATTCCCTATTTCCGCATGGTCTTCGACCAAGGTGTCGTCACGCAACAAGTGGCCAGCCACCCCTACTCAGGCTCAGGAACCGACGATGATCCTTATGTCGTGACTTGGATTCCAGATGATCCGCGCAACCCCTTGCTGTTCAGCCAAACGAAGAAGTGGCTATTCACGGCTCTGATGGCTATTGCGACGCTGGCTGTCGCATTGGTGTCCTCTGCGTATTCCGGTGGTATCCAGCAGATTGAACAGCAATTTGGCATTGGAAGCGAAGTTGCCATTCTTGGTGTGTCACTGTTCGTTGTTGGGTTTGCTGTAAGTGTCACCTGCGGAGTGAAGTGCTGTTGACCGTTGCTTTCTGACTCTAACCCTCTCATGAAATCCATCAGGTCGGTCCTCTCCTTTGGGCTCCCCTCAGTGAGTTGTTTGGACGTCAGGTTCTCTTCTTCGGCACCTACGCCGCCTTGACTGCGTTCAATGCCGGATGCGCTGGCTCTAAGAATGCCTGGACCCTTATCATCCTTCGATTCTTCGCCGGTGCTTTCGGATCCTCGCCCCTCACCAATGCCGGTGGTGTCATCGCCGATATGTTCTCGGCTAAGCAGCGCGGTGTCGCTATGAGCTTGTTCGCCGCGGCACCTTTCCTAGGCCCTGTTCTCGGACCCATCATTGGTGGCTTCCTCGGTGAAAGCGCTGGCTGGAAGTGGGTGATGGGCTTCCTGGGTGCCTTCTCCGGTGCCGTTTGGATCATTGGCTCTCTTCTCATCCCCGAGACCTACGCCCCGGTTCTTCTGCGTCGCCGAGCCGAGCGGCTCTCGAAACTCACAGGCAAGATCTACCGCAGCCAGATTGAGATCGATCAGGGCAAAATTTCTCTGAAGGAATCCTTCAAGATTGCGCTTTCTCGTCCCTGGATCCTGCTGTTCCGCGAGCCTATCGTCTTCCTTCTGTCACTCTATATGGCAATCATTTATGGTACCCTCTATATGCTGTTTGCCGCCTTCCCTATTGTCTACCAAGTCAACCGTGGCTGGAGCCAGGGTATTGGAGGCCTTGCGTTCCTAGGTATCATGGTCGGTATGATCATTGCCGTTATATACTCTCTGTGGGACAACAAGCGTTATATCAATGTTCAGGAGAAGCATGAAGGTTTTGCGCCGCCAGAGGCTCGTCTGCCGCCTACGATGGTTGCTTCCGTTGCTATTCCGATCGGTCTATTCTGGTTCGCTTGGACCAACTACCCCAGTATCCACTGGATGGCCAGTATTGCCGCTGGTGTTCCGTTCGGGTTCGGAATGGTGCTGTGTTTCCTCGGAATCATGAACTATCTGATCGATGCCTACACAATTTTTGCCGCGTCAGTCCTGGCTGCCAATTCCGTCATGCGTTCCCTGTTCGGTGCCGCATTTCCTCTTTTCACCACATACATGTACAGCAACCTCGGTATTCACTGGGCGTCTACTATCCCGGCATTCCTTGCTCTGGCATGTGTGCCATTCCCGTTCCTGTTCTACAAGTACGGCGCCGCCATCCGCAAGCGTTGCAAGTTCGCCGCGCAGTCTGAGGCATTCATGCGCAAGATCCAACAACAAGCTGCTTCCTCCCCCTCCGACGAAGAGGAGAATGAGGCAGATGACGAGACCAAGTTCGATCGCACCGAAGCTGCCGCTCCTGATACGGCCTCTTTGTCCAGCGTCTCGTCGCACGCCGATCACCGTCCCATCTCCGCTCACCGAACTCGTTCTCGGGCTCACTCGACATATTCCACTCGCACTAATGGATCATTGGCCCGGGTGGCGACCTATGAAGGCAACCCTTATGCCGTTGATCGTGTCAACACGAGGGAGTCATTCAAGGCATGAGTACACCGTGCTCGCCCTCTTATAATTATTTCCACCACTTTTCCTGAATTCTTCACCACGCCGTTACACCTTTTTACATGACGCATCACCGTACCTAATCCGGGTCCTTCTTTACGCTTCCTGTCTAATCATTTCTCATCAAAAACTCCACTCATCTTTGGTTCTTGTGGACGCGTCATCTCTTCTTCTGCACATACCACTTGTCTTTGATACCTTGTCGTCAGCATCACATACATCTGCACGCACACTCATGTCTTTACGGGTTTTGTTTATATAATTTGCATATAGATTTGGAGTTGGCCAATATTTGGTCAATATTTGGCCGAAGAATTCTTCAATATACCTCGTTATAATATTCGATCTGGGAATCCATTTGAGTAGTAACTCTAAGCAATCAATAGTAGAGTGGTCGCAGTCTCGAGGGTCGTCGCAAATAGAGGTAAAGTAATCTACAGTAGAACAAGCAACCGCGGATTTCCTTGCATGACTACTCGTGAGCCAACTTGTCGGGATTTCGCGGCGTGTCCACATGCCGACAGCCGGGACATCGGTAGCGCATGCGACTTATGAATAGGGACGTAGTTTACTGGAGATGCTATTTTTTCCCTCGGAACACCTCGCAGACGGCGTGGAAGATCGGTTAGACAGACAGTTGCTTTGTACGGATTTCTTCAATTGGAGACATTTTGTCTAAGAGCTTATCAACACGAACGCTGGATATTCTGGAGTCCCCCGCAAAATTGCACCTTCTTCCCCATCCGTCGATCAAGTCGCTCTCTTATTTCCGCCTTATCGCCACATCCGGGATCGGGTCCGACTTGCAAACAAATCCGACATTCGTACCTGAGTCACCTGCTGCTGATTCTACCCTTTCTCTCCCTTTCGCTATTTTTTTTTTTTGGCTTTTTTTCAAAGGTCGACTTGAAGTCCTTGCACTACTCAACCATCCACATGAGGCGACTCTGAGATGCACATCGCACACAGGAGCCTTGGCGCTCACTTACGGGCATCCGGGTTTGTGATCCGCCCGCGGATCAGCAATGCCAGTGGTCGAGCGCTGCAACGAAGCATACGCCAACCACGACGACAACAGTCTTCTCATACCTCCGCGAAGCCAGATAACTCAACAAATCAAAATGCCAAAAGCCATGCACATACACTCGGGGAGAGCGCAGGCGTTGCAAGAAACTCCGCATCAAAGAGCGCATCGTCAGCAACAACTCAGCCGCCCAATACATCGGCTGTGCCAGCAACGGCAGGTGCAGCAGCAGCTTCAAGTCCTGCAAACGTTGCGGTGCGATCAAAGGGGATACGTGCCATGATTAGTGCTGGTCCTGTGGGACAGCTGGGTCGGTGGTACTCTCGGGTCCAGGAGCGAAGACCATATATGACGCAGCTCTGCAGCTCCGTCGTCGTGTACTTGTTTGGAGACTTGAGCGCACAACTGCTATTTCCCTCAGATCCACCTCAGCCTACCAAGTTCGTGGATCAGACTGGCCAAGAAGGCGACGATGAGCAGACCGCTCGTGGAGGTGGATACGACCCGTGGAGGACGGTGAGACATCTGATGGTCGGAGCAGGGTCGAGTATACCTTCATACAACTGGTGAGCCATGTCTTAGGGGGCAGATGCGGTGACTGACAAGCGTTGTCGACATTTGGAGCGAGTTTCGCAAACTGACATGTCTTTCCAAGGTTCATGTTCCTTCACAACAACTTCAACTATCCATCAAAATTTCTCTCCATCTTGACCAAGGTGGTCGTACAACAGATCTGCTTCACCCCCGTCTTCAACACGTACTTCTTCAGCATGCACTCCTTGCTAGCGGGTGCCACAATTGAAGAGACGTGGGAACGTCTCAAGAAGGCTCTTCCAGTCAGTGTGACCAATTCGGTCAAGCTCTGGCCCGCTGTCACAGCCTTCAGCTTCATGTATGTGCCAGCCCAGTTCCGCAATGTCTTTGCAGGCGTCATCGCGGTTGGTTGGCAAACGTACTTGAGCTGGCTGAACCAGAAGGCTGCGCGCGAAGTTCTTGCTGCGGAAATGGCCGCGGACTCGAGAACTACGCATCGCTTGCCTGCGATGGCTGACTCGCAGGCTTCTGCAGCAGCATCGGCTGCTGCGTAGAGCATCAAGATGCGAGCAGACTTGGTTCATCATGCTCGATTCTGGATCCTTTTCGGAGACGTTTGCGAAGCGGATCTCGGCGTTGCAACTTTTTCTCCTCCCATATGCATATAGATACCACTATCATTAGACATAGACGCTAGCCTTTTTCTCTACGTACAAAAACTCAAAATAAAATCACGATTCGACGAACAAGAGAGCAACATAGAATTGTCACAAGAAAGCAACGAACCACGGCACAATTCACCTTGAACCAGAGATTGATTCATGTCACAAAGTTGGAAACAGGAAAAATTTCGAAGAACCGCGCGAGTCCGGGTAGGGAACTGCCATGACGTCCGCATCCCGCATACCGCGCATCCTCGGATTCCACTCTTGCATATCACCAGCATGATCCCGCGGTCCAGTCGCAGGCATGTCCTGCCCACCACAACAAAGACCTTCTGATGAATCCGAATGGAGCGATTACGGCTCCGACTTTACGCCAGATGAGGACCAATTGCTGAGCGATTTGGTTTTGAAAGCGGTCGCCGACCACGCGACGCAGCGCGACAACGAGCGCGCCGCCACACCACCGCCACCACCACCATCAACCGGCATCCTCAGCGAAGTACCCGCGACTCCCCTGGCCGCAGCGCTTGATGATCTCGATAATATACAGCCTACGACTATAGCGGCAGTTGCAGCGGATATTGAAGATGCTATCACGAGCCCGGGCGTCCGTCTCCCGAAGGTCTTGGGCCGGGAGAAGCCTGGCTCTCCATGGAGGCGTTCCAGCCAACAGCCCTGGCTTGGGCCTGCAAGTCCGAGAAACCCCTTGGCGGGGATCTCAAGCCAGAGGTCAATCGACAGGGCCTCGCCGACTGGTATGAAGCTGTTTCTTTCCCCTTGCGCAGACTGGCTTTCTGCTCGTTGAGTTAGAGCTACGTGCCGTCGAACTGCCAGTACAGAGACTGACATGTGGGTAACCGAAGCGTTTAGTTGAGCATCCCGGGTCACTCGAAGGAAGACAACGTGAACGCGAACGTAGTGTGGCTCTCGAGCTCGAACGGATCAAAGAGGCCCAGGTCGCGCCCACAGTAGTTGAGCGAACGCCCGTTGAGCGATTCCGAAGACCACCCAACAAGGCCTTCTCAGTCACTGATTTGGTCTCACCAGCATGGTGCGAGCTGCAATACTGGTACACACTAACTAAGCATGGCCGCAAAAGGAGGACTCCTGCCATGAAAAAGGGAAGTGTGGTACACAAGACCCTTGAAGACGAGATATATACAACCGTCCCTGTGGAAATAAAGACGAAAGAGGATGCTTGGGCGTTGCGAATATGGAATGTCATTCAAGGGCTGAGGATGCTGCGTGAATATGGCATCACTCGGGAGCTGGAGATCTGGGGTGTGATCGATGGGGAGCTCGTCAACGGTGTCATTGACCAACTGTCCTACGAGTGCCCTGATTCCGAACTTGAGGCTAGCGCTGCTCATTTCTACGAGGATGCGGCCAGGTCGCGCGCGGCGCTGCCTGAATATCAGATGTCACTGTCTGATTTCTTGCTCTCATCGTCGCAGGGAGGGAAACGCATGTCTGATCTTGCTCAACAGGCCACCGGCCCTGAGGATCTGTCCGCTGCGGAAGCAACCCCTGCCGCTGTCTATGCGTTACCGCGGATATACTTGACCGATGTGAAAACGAAGGCCAGTGCTTCCATCCCAACAGTCAAGAGCACATCCTTCCGCCCGACCTTACTTCAACTTCAGCTCTATTACCACATGCTGAATCGTTTGGTCACGAGCGACGACGTCACGATGGATTTACTTGCGGCGCGGTACAACCTCGATCTAGACAAGCCTTTTACTGATGCCTTCATTTCCGAAGTCGGGGGTCTAAATGATGAATTTTTTGACACTCTCTCTTCCCAAGAGATCGACTTGGGCGATGTACCCACGCCTGAAGATGTAACCCATCTGTCCACTAGATCCGGTCAAAACCTTCGTTCCCCTAGTGCCAGCCAGGATTCGACCAGTGTACTTTTGACGCACGGCACTCTCAATCTTCTGTGGACTTACATGAAAGAACAGTTGAGGTCTACCTTCATTCCCACATTTTCGGATCACGAAGAGCCCGTCGCGCCCTCTATACCATCACTCAAGCAACCAGAGTTGCTTCAAGAATACCCCACTCTCCTCTCTCCAGTCCTCACTGCTCGATTCCTATCGTCTGCACCTACAGTCGAGCCCCAGTCCCGGCATCTAGGAAGCAGGTCCTTCCTTTTTGATCCGAACACCATGTCATCGTATTTGACGGATCAGATGGAATGGTGGCGCGGCCAGAGGAATCCACAAGGAGTTGGAATCGTGGATGCTTGGAAGTGTCGCATCTGCGAGTTCCGTGACGAGTGCTCTTGGAGACAGGAGCGTGAACTGGACTATGCTAGTCGTAACCGAAGGCGACGCTCGGGTTCTTTGGCAGATATTTAAGATATACCCAATCTTGAGAGAAGAAAGGCCGCTTTTTTTCTCTCTCTCTTTTTGCGCAGTTGTGCATCATGAATTCAACTTCTGTACTACATTAGGCCGTAGCATGGGCAGGACACAGTCATCGGATCATGAATTACATACTACGGGCCTGATAGCTCAAGTGGCTGACATTGGGCATATAAGAAAATAACAGCCGTTCATTCAGGGAAGCGCACTTGCTGTTCGACCTAAAGAGGGTATTTCCGAATCAAATCCTCTTCCTCAATATCAAGACCTGCTTGAACCTGTTCCTCGTGCTTCTGATCCAAATACTCCAATAGCACCTCCGCGTACTTCTCCCTTCCCTTGTACCTAGAAACATCATCGCCCCAACTGCGAATAGCAGAAGCCAAACGACCGGGCACATAAAGCTCTTTCACAATTTCCGTGACCGGCTCAAAATAAGTCCGAATCGTAAAAACAACGACTCCCGATCTCGGTAACCGTCGTAGCGACTGCCTCTCTGAACGGAAAAAGTGATGCTCGACAGCTTTGTTCTTCGCAGCTGTGTTCCACGATACCGTCTCCGAGTCCTCGGATCCAATACTGTGAGACCAAGCTAGGTTGTCATCCACTTGGATGAAGTAATTGTTCCGCAACATGGGCTCTTCGGGCTTGAGTCGACGGAAGAAGTTCCTCATGCCTCGTTGTAGTTTTTCTTGATATTGTGGCACATCGCCGGAAGTGTGGATCTCGGACAGCGGCATGCCGAATTTATCTCTGAAACGCCAGAAGCCCGCGAGAAGAATCGCGCCTGCTAAGAGGTAGTATTCGCCATCTGCGCGCTCGACCATGATCGCGAGGTCATCTTGGATCAAGCGGGCTGCGGTGGCCATCGGGTCTTCGGGAAGGGGACGTTGCGTGATATCAAAGGTTTCTCCCGTAAGGGCATTGCTGATCCCGGTAGGCGTCTTTTGGAACATGGTAGGGTATCTTTCTGGAAGATATTCGCATCTGGAGAGAGCACTGTCAATGACTGCCAGTCGGGGGGTGCAACACTAGCGGTGTCGGGATCAGGACACACAGTTCTTCGAGTAGTTCGATGGCTCCGTCCATTGCTTCTGGAGCGGTACCAAAGCATTTCTCGCCTCTCTCCGCTATGCGCCTATTCCTTTCCGAGTGATACTTGAGATACTGATTGTCCAGCTCTTCATTTAGGATGAATGCAAAGAACATTAGCACAAAAGTATCCCGTTAAGAATGGCGAAAAAGTCCGGCACAGGACTTCTTACCGATCCATTCATCCCATTTCATGCTACGCAACCCCATCGTGACGGAATAGGTTCTACCATTCAACGTTCAGTCAGCTAGTCAAGAAAGCAGCCTGGAGGGGAACACCCACGGCCCATATCGAAAAGGCCTGTAAGGAATGGGGTTGAAGGAGTGAACGTCCCAGTCTGGATACGGGCATGCTGCAGGTCGTTTGAAACTCGATGGTTTCCATTCTGTTGAAAGCAATCCTTAACATAAGAACAGCGGCTGAGGCCTTTGTCAAAAGGGGTTACCAACCTCCCCATCTTCTATTGGTCTTCTCTCGAACATGCGTTTTCGATGACGAGACTTTGCCCTCTGCAGAACTCAGGCTCCGTGTGAGTCTGTACGATATCTGCCATTTCTTCAACATGAAGACCAGTATACAGATGCACAGACTTAGCACAGGGACGAGTCGCACAAGGTCCACAAGGGACAAACTAGACAAAAGACTTGCTAGGCTCGGCTTAAGTGCCATTGTGTCTTGAAATGTCTATTGCAAGGATGCTTTTGCGGACCAGGGGTCTATATGATCGAACATATACTCAATCAATGAACCCGAGTAAGTCGAGAGGTATGCGATATGAAGTCGGTATTGAATCCGGGCGACAACGACCGTCGGACCTGAGTGCGTGGAAACGTCTCTCAGAGCAGTTCCTTGAAGCCGTGAGCATTCACCTTCAAACAGAGTGACAATCAATCGTCTGAATGATGCAAATCCGATGACCAGATCCGCTGCCGGCCATTGAAATAGACGTCGAGGGACTGGATGTTGACGCTTCGACCCGCAAGAATGCGGGGAAGATGATTGACATATCAAGAATCTGTTTTCGGGTCGTGGATCGATGAACGAGAGATGTGTAACTGTACGGCCTTAAGGTTGGAAGATCGAACCAGTGCTTGACAGTCTCGAGGGCTATACTCGATTGTCGTGGCTTATCTCTGATGCGGGGATCGTTATCGCCCGTGCAGGGCTGCCCGCATTGTTCGCAGGTTGTACGGATCTTTTCTCCAAATTGAGTTAGAGGAACAGGCGAAGTTTGGAAATCGCATTTTCGTGCAAATTCAGAGAACTGTTTGTTTACCTGGTATGGGACAGAGTGGTGCAGTAGGTAAACATAACCCCAAACCGTGTAAGACTATACATAGGTGCCTACGTTACTGAAGTCACAAGCCCGTGACACTATTTGGAAATAGCATTTCGTTGACAGAGCCGAAGAGGCTTATTCTTATGAAAATCCAAGAATATGGACGCGATACTAAGCCTCAAACTCGTCTCCTCATTCTCGACACGCCACGGTATTTACAAGAAGGTAGCACAACGGCTGTCACGCCAAGATGCGACATTTCAATCATCTCATCTTAGACAGGCTCCTCACCTGGCTGACGCTGTAGAAGGCAGTACTGCCCATAGTGACGCCGGAATTTCTCTGGGATGATGGGAAGATCTGGGAGCCAAATAAGACGTCCCACCAGATTAGTCTGAGAGGCATCTAAGAATCTTTCACAGGACAAGACCTTCCAGTGTGCCTTGTCCTGAACGTAATCTGGCTCCAGGTCTGTGGTCACTCTACCAGGGAAAGAGCTGTCAACGATGAAGGAGCATTGAGAGTTGTCGATCTAGAATTGCAAATTAGCACAAATGTCTGAGAGAAAAAAAATGAAGAGGCAAGCTTACATATTTATTAGGATCTTCAATGTTGAGATCGTTCATGCCTGAGGGTATCCGCGAAGCACCCGCAACTCGGCCCAGGAGGCTCGACGCCTCAGGAAACTCGCCAGGCATCAACCCATTGAACTCGCTTCGAATGAACTTGGCACGCATATTATGTGGCAAGTGGTAGGACGAAGGAAAGCGATACCATTCCTTTCCAAAGCACACATTCGCCTCGATAGGTGCGACATCCAATTGCTGCAAAGGCTCAAGAACTTTCAACGGAGCGTTGTACGCACTCACCATCCCCAGGGTACGTAGCAGACCAGCGGTGACGGCCAAGACAATCACTGACAGCACTGCGCTCAACTTCAATTTCGCTGGCACACGGCTCACAATGCTATTAGGTTCATTGGAGCCGAGCAATGTCAACATCAGATGAAACGAAAGAGCGGCGTTGAGCGCTAGGAACGGGTATGCCGGATACATAAAGCGTTCCTCCTTATGTGGCTGAACCGTGAAAATGGCAAACCACATATAGAATGATGCAGTCAAAGTGATTGAGCGCATGGCCATCTGCAGGGAATTGGTCTTGGGCCGGAGAAGGGCGTGTAGCAGAACAAGCGGCGCGGACAGTATTGCAAGAACGAACCAAATGTTGAAATTCAGCACAAGATTTCGTATGTAGAATGTCCACGGCTCAACGCCGAAGATCTCAGGCCCTTTTCCCTGCCCCCCGAAGATGTTGTATGCTACAATGTTCCAAGGCACCAGGGCGATTTTGCGGAAAAAGACGTAATCGACGGCTACCTCGAGGGCCTGCAAATTGTGGTTCGATATTAGCATGGAACGAGTCCTTGGTGAGCAACCTAACTGACCATGATTCCCAAGCATCGGAGTCCACCATCAATCACAGAGACTGCAAAATGACCTGTTTTCTGCGATAGAATGCTGATGACGAGCTCTTCGAGCAGGAGCGGCAACATGAGAGCACCTGCAAAAGGCCATCCCACTATCGAACCAAGCCCGAACCACATGATTCCCTGTGCGAGTCTACGGCCATTCTTCAAGTCCAAGATCGCGGCTAGTCCAAGCATGCCGGTGTACATAGTGAATGTCGACGGAAGGAAAGCGGTTGACGCATGGAACATGCCAGGGCTGAACAGCGTGATAAGTATGAACATCAGGCCGATGCGAGGGTTTAAAGCCCGACACATCGACGAGTACAGTCTTGTTTGACAAGCTGCGCAGAACACGGCAAGAACACAGCGAACGAAGTAGAATTCAGCCGCCTTCGTATGGACCACCAAGGCGCCCAGCTTGCCAACTATTGCGTGAAGGGATACGTAAAGCCAGCTTCGGATGGAATACACTGGCGAGTATTCCCATGTCTGCAGTCCATATCCATGGGTGAGATAATGTGCAGGCTCCCAAAAGTTGAACACTTCATCGCAGTCTTGAATTGGTGAATATAGTGCAGCGAAGCCATTAACAATCAAGCAGAGGTATAGAGCGGCATTGAGGGGAAGGTAGAATGGTGGAGGTGGGGGGCTAGATGCGATCAATTCAGTCAGTCAAACCAAATTTTGATTTCAAGAACAGTCCTAGTGTCCTGACACACCGTGGTTTTGTTCGAGGACCGGCCGGTATGCCCTGCGCTCTCTCCGATGTTTCGGCCATCCTGGTCGCCGAATTGTTGGAGCCAGCGAGCTCAGCCGTTCTCCTCAGTCCTCGCTGGGTCTGATGCAATGCCGGCCGATTAGATAAGTGATAAGAGCCCGATAAGAACCGGGATAAAAAAAAGTTTGGTCACCGCCCGGCGCGACAGATTGATCCTACATGAAATTTAAAATCTGCGTTCGATTACTACCATTCACGCCTCGTTGAGTCTTCACATCTGCCCGAGGAAGATTACTGCTCTGCAGATTAGATTGCAAGAATGAGCGAGTCTCGAGATCTGCAAATAGAAGCCGTCGGAGAGATCGATCGTCCTCCTACGTCAGGACCCAGCACGGTCCATTCATCTCTTGGGGCAGGAACACCGACTGAGAGCGATTCTCGCAATGCGCCCACGGGCACGGACGATGAAGTGATCGCATCAAATTCTACTCAGGAGCAGACAGCGACTGGGAGTGATCCTATATCACAAACAGGCTCAGCCATTCCTGGATTGGGCTTCATCAACAGCTCTGCCCAGCAACAAACAACAAGCGGTCCATCTCAGCTCACCGAAACTCAGCCACAGACTCTTCCGGCGCAACCAGAATTGCAAACACCGAGCCAAGAACTTGCACAGGAATCATCAAACGCGAGCGTAGGCTCCAACGAACAGCAGGCGGCGAACGGAGCGGATACGATGGAAGTCGACAATCACACCACACCTATCGGCGAGACGAATATCGTTCGGGCGGAAGAAATGCCGCAGGACAATGAGATGGACGAAGGAGAGGATGATCATCCCGAGTGGGAGGTTGACTCCGATCCATATGAGTCTTCATCTGAGAGTTCCACGTCTTCCGATTCATCCGACAGTGACGACGAGGATTACCCTATTCTTAGTCCCGAAGAACAAGCCCGAATTCTCATGCTCGCCGAGGGCGGCTTAGACGACGAAGGAAATGACAAGGGCAAAGCTGGTGGCAAGATTCGCTCCACCAATGAGGTTGACGAGGATGTTCTGCCCATCCCAGAACTTGAAATCACACCTGACATGAAGATTGTGTTGTTGGGTAAAGTCCAAACCGCAATCGAGAATGCGGTTCTGATCGAGGCTAGCACCTCTGGTGAGTATCAAGTCCTTGAGTCAGGCTCACTGCTGTGCTCTGAGGATCGCAAGATTTTGGGAGTGGTCTCAGAAACACTTGGCAGAGTTGAGAACCCTCTGTACACAGTGATGTACAAGACAGCCGAAGAAGCGCAAGAGAAGGGCATGGTCAAGGGGTTGCCAATCTATTACGTTGAAGCACACTCCACCTTCGTGTTTACCCAGCCTCTGAAGGGCTTGAAGGGTAGTGATGCATCCAACTTCCACGACGAGGAGGTCGCTGAGGATGAGATTGAGTTCTCAGATGACGAGGCGGAAGCAGAATACAAGCGCAAGCTGAAGCAAAAGCGCCAAGAGCGCAAAGGAGCTGGTGAAGGAGGTGCTGCTCGTGGAAAGAAGGGACCTCCTGGTCCTTCGAAACTGAGCCACAACGAGCTGAACTATGACGACGATGGTGCAGCAGAGGAGGGATACACACCACTAGCCCGCCCAACAAACCTGCATGAGATGATGGGTGCTCGGGAGGCGCCTGTGGAAGGCACCGAGCGCGCAGGGCCTAGTTTCCGTGGCGGCCGTGGTCGTGGCCGAGGCTCTGAACGGGGCGGTCGTGGAGGACGTGGTCGGGGTGGTGCCGGCCGTGGGGCCTCATGGGAGAGAGATCAGGATCATCGGTCTCATCAACAGCAGAATGGTAGCACCTCGCAATACGGACATCCATCGTCAGCTCCCCAATCTCAACACTCTGCACCCTACGGGCAGCCCGGGTTCTCACAGCAGCAAGCATACGGCATGCCTCAGCCCTTTGCTGGCTACCCACAGTACCCTCAGCAGCAGCAACAGCTTCCTCAATTTGGACAAGGTCAATCACCATCGCCGTTCCCCTTCCAATTCCCATTCCAGCAGCCGTTCGCACAGGCATCCCCATTCCCAGCATTCCCGCCTGGTGCTCACATCAACCCTCTCTTCCTTGCCGCACTGCAACAGCAACAGCAGCAACAGCAATATCAGCAGCCTCAACAGGCCCAGCAAGCCTCGCAAGCTCCTGGTCAGGCACAGCCGCCGAACCCTGCAGCTATGAATTTTGACCAAGTGAAAGCGCAATTGGATCTTCTGCGACAATTGAGCAATTCCAACCAGGGGCCCCCTCCTTCATGATTTAACTCGTCTGATCTGCACAAAATACAAAATGTGCTCTGGTCGGTCATTGATTTCAAAAAGGCTTGCATTTACTCGGAGTTGCATATATTTAAACCAGGGTTTTGTTCAATGTGCAGGAAAATCTTTTTCTAAATGAAGGATAGTTCGAATACCTTCAGGAACTAGGAAACTTGAATGTAATTTGAACCACGGCTCTATTGCTTGATAATAAATATAGGTACTTTTGAACGGTTTCCTTAACCCTCTTGTTGGCCGGTAGGTAGGTATTCAGTTTTAGTACTACATATCAATACTTCATGTAGACCGACTTGAGAGCAGTTCTCGACTGACCACGTGAACTGGGGCACAAGATTGAAATCCCACCCAGACACTGTCTCTGGCGCCAATGCTCAGCGGCGATAGCTATGCGGCCCGTTGCGTGAATTTTTCCAATTCGTTGAATAGCTTTCAATTGATTGTATATGCTCGTTAATAAAGAATACAACGTGCGTAAACTTCCAGAATTGGCATTGCGCGCCTCCGACAGTCGCCGTCTCGTCAAAGGTGCAGTTATGCCTGGGAAGTATGAGCGCAGGATAAGTTCGCTAAAACTCAGATGGTTTGGCGCTCTTGGCCAGCGTCCAAAAGTTCTCCATCTTCGACCGAGTCAAAACATCTTTCGCTGCTGAATCTGTCTCGCAGACTCTCGCGCCAAGCCATTTCCTGAAAACTCTGGTCTTCGCTTGTCCTTCCCAAAGAAGTGTGCAAGTGTTGTTGCCAAAATCGCGCGGTTCACCATTTTCATCCTCTGTAGACAACCAGATCGGCTGCCCTTCATCTTTGTCATTGCCACTGGATGTGCTTGGTCCAGGATTGTCAGTCCAGTCAATGCGATTGAGCATGAGTTTTCTGTAGTTGTTGATAGAATGCTTGCCGCCTTCCACGATGACCAAGTTTAGTTTGGGATGCATTACACAGATTCCGGTCAAGGCATTTTGCTCGGCATTTTTGCTGATTTTGAATCGATTTCGACCACTGGCCAGACTGTCAATTCTGTACACTGAGACGTGTATGCCAAGTTCTGCGTCCTTCTCTTGCTGTGCGGCTAGTTTTTCACGCCGCTGTTCCTTGGTGAGCTTGCGCTCCTCGTTCATCATTTCGTGCGCTTCTTTACGTTCCGCAATTTCTCTGTTGACGCGAGCTTCAACGGCTGTAGGGTCTTTAACCGCTTGTTCACCAAGCACCCTCATGAGGTTGGATTTCTTGACCTTGGGAGCTGGAGCCGGTTCCAAACCGAGTCGAATCTTCGCTTGCTGCTCCTTCAAGTCTGCCATACGACGCTGACGACGAATCTTTGCTTGTTCCTTCGGTGTCAAATGCATTGGTTTTTGAGCGGGCATATGTTTCTCCTGAGGCGGTTCCAAAAGAATCGGATGTTGAACGTAGCGAGTGATAATTGAGTCGGCAGTATCGATCTTTAAATTTGCTGCGTCATCAATGACCGAATACTCGGTACCACTGATGAGACCTTCGTCCCACCATTCAACTGCCGGTGGCGCTGGTACCATGTAAGCTTTTTCGAGATCGATATCCTCATCAAGACCAGCTTGTCTAGCTTTCTCTGCAATGCGCTTCTTCATGGCCTCAAGCTGTGCCTGCCGGCGAAGTGCCGCAGCTTGCTGTATGTATTTCCCCTTCTCATTGAAAATCAACTGCCTCGAGTGCCGAGGCTTGGCGACTGTTGCTTTGGGACCGAGACTTGGATCGAAATATGGTTGGTTCTTGATTTCCTCAACGGACGGGCCCGACAGATCGAGCTGCTTGCTTGGGTCTAACCGTCGATGATTTGTCTTCTGCTGCTGCCGATCCCTGGCACTGCGAAAGCTGGGTGTAGTGTCTGCGAGGAGAGCTGGATGTAGACCAACATCCAGGCCACCGCGAGCTTTTGAGAGACCTTCGTCATCTCGTACTGGAGGCTGATAGGACGGAGTGGGAGCGGCAGTTCGTTGCTGAGCTGATGCTGCGCTAGCCCGACTAGTAGCAGCTGCTACTCTTGCTTTCATCTGTTCCAATTTGGACATTGCAGGGCTCATTGATGGTGGTGGTGGAGGTGGACTGGGACTTGACGCCGAGGGGTGCACTGCGAGCGATGCGCCACCCCGACTGGCTTGTAGACGAGCGCGAACAGCTTCAGCTCTTGCTCGAGCCTCAGCGACCATCTTTTCAATGTCGGGCTTGGCAGACACCGAAGCTCCCTGGCCCGGCGCTGGGGATCCATTGTTCGATCGGGTCCGTTTTTGAGTACCGGTTCCGTCATCCTCAGGATGAGGTCTTTTCAGACCACTAGCTGAATTGTCAGCCATTAGCTTAGCTTTGAAAAGGCTGTCATGTAACGTGGGAATTGAGCGAACAGAAAAGCCAGGTGCTAAGGTAGCAGGTAGACAAAAAAAAGAAGCAGATCTCGAATATTTGATGGCAGCCGAAAGCTTGATGGCGCGCAGGTCGGTCGCGGCCCGCACGGGAAGTGAAGTGGGCGGTGTGCTCGGGCAGAAAAAAAAAAGATGGTCGAAGGCTTCACTCTTCCGCATTTCGCATTTGGAGATCCTTTTCGAGGGCCCAGTCGACTTCGCACCGCCAGCGTTTTCTGTTGCTCATCGAGCTACAGGTCACAATGGCGACATTTGCACGACCCATTGCGTCAAGCATCGCCGGAGTGGACTTCACCGTCTACTCCGACGAGGAGATCAAGAAGCTTTCGGTGAAAAGAATTCATAATACTCCGACTTTGGATTCTTTCAACAATCCTGTGCCTGGTGGTCTCTATGATCCTGCCATGGGCGCATGGGGTGACCATGTGTATGTTAATATTACCCTGTTTGGCACTTATTCAACGAACTGACTTTTCGACTTGCCAAATCTTCTAGCTGCACAACATGTCGTCAGAACTCTTGGTCTTGTACTGGCCATGCCGGTCACATCGAGCTACCAGTTCCCTTATATAACGTCACTTTCTTCGATCACATCTATCGACTTCTTCGTGCGCAGTGTGTATACTGTCATCGACTCCAAGTGTCCCGGGACATGATCAACATGTACACATGTAAACTACGTCTTTTACAGTACGGACTCACCGACGAGGTAGCAAAAGTCGATGCAATGGGAGCCGTTAAGGCTGCTAAATCGAAAACACAGAAGGCTACTGGTGACGACTCGGACTCCGATGCTGATGACCCTGATTCCATTATGGAAAAGCGTATCGCATACGTCAATCGTTGTATCAAAGAAGCCAAGAGAGATGGCAGACTGGAGGGGTTGATGGCTGGCGCAAAGAACCCTATCGCTGCTGAGGGTCGACGAGAGCTGGTGAAAGCTTTCTTCAAAGATATCACCGGCAACCGCAAATGTGCCAACTGCAGTGGAGTGTCACCGTCATATCGAAAGGACCGCTACAACAAGATCTTCCGAAAGCAGCTTCCCGAGAAAGCCAAGCTTGCGATGCTTCACGGCGGGTTCCAGGCCCCTAACACTTTGATTCTTCTCGATCAAGAGAAGAAGGCTAACGCCAAGAAGGGCCAGTCAGCGGTCAATGGTGTTTCCGAGGCCGGCAGCGCTGTGACCGAGACTCACGGCGCCGAAGAGGAAATCCTTCGTGGCGCTGCCGTCACAGCTCAATCCACGCAGCCTGGATCCACTGGCCAAGAATTCATGACATCTTCTGAGGTTTATGCCGCCATGTGTCTCCTCTTCGAGAAAGAAGGCGAGGTTCTGCAGTTAGTGTATAACTCTCGTCCAGTCCCGAAGGGAGTGAAGGTCGTGAGCGCGGACATGTTCTTCATCAAGAGCCTGCTTGTTCCACCTAACAAATACCGTCCCGCCGCTGCGCAAGGGCCTGGCGAAATCATGGAGGCTGCCCAGAACACGCCTTTCAACAACATCCTCAAGCAGACGGACGTTATCAATCAGATCAAGAAGGAGATGCAAAACGAGAATGAGAAAATTATGAGCCGGGCGCGAAATCTTAGTGATCTTCTGCAGGCTATAGTTGCCCTCCAAGACTTTGTCAACGGTCTGATCGATCGTGAGCGAACTTCCGTGACCGGGTCGGCAATTGCTCAGTTACCCAACGGTATCAAGCAACTGCTCGAAAAAAAGGAGGGCCTGTTCCGTAAAAACATGATGGGTAAGCGTGTCAATTTCGCTGCCCGTAGTGTTATCTCTCCTGACCCGAACCTCGAGACCAATGAAATTGGTGTGCCTCTGGTGTTCGCGAAGAAGTTAACCTTCCCGGAGCCTGTCACCAACCACAATTTCTGGGAACTGAAGGAGGCCGTAATCAATGGCCCTGACAAGTACCCTGGTGCTGCGGCGATCGAAAATGAGAACGGCCAGGTCATCAACTTGAAGTTCAAGAGCTTGGATGAGCGGACTGCCCTTGCAAACCAGCTGCTTGCTCCTTCAAATTGGCGGCTGAAGGGGACTCGCAACAAGAAGGTCTACCGCCATCTGACCACCGGTGACTATGTCCTGATGAACCGGTAATTGAATCGCCAATTTTACCCCCGCAATCGAATCACGAATCTAACTGATAGAGCAGACAACCTACCCTTCACAAGCCCTCCATCATGGGTCACAAGGCCCGTGTCCTTCCAAACGAGCGGACAATTCGAATGCATTACGCCAACTGTAACACCTACAACGCCGACTTCGACGGTGATGAGATGAACATGCATTTCCCCCAAAATGAGCTTGCACAAGCAGAGGCTCGCATGCTTGCCGATGCTGACCACCAGTATCTGGTGGCGACTTCCGGCAAGCCCCTTCGAGGTCTGATTCAAGATCATATCTCGATGGCTGTTTGGTTCACGTGTCGAGATGCCTTCTTCGACGAGGAAGATTATCACCAGCTCCTGTACAATTGCTTACGACCTGAGAACTCACACATAGTTGGCGATCGCATCCAACTGGTCGAACCAGCTTTCCGGAAACCCAAGTTCCTCTGGACCGGCAAGCAAGTGATCACAACTATCCTGAAGAATATCAAGCCAGAAAACAGCGGCGGATTGACTCTCAAGGGCAAATCTTCCACACCGGGTGATCGGTGGGGTAAGGGCAATGAGGAAGACACTGTCATCTTTGATGATGGTGAGTACCTCTGTGGTATCCTGGATAAGAAACAGCTTGGTCCGACTGCTGGTGGTCTGATCGACGCTGTTCACGAGATCTATGGACACACTATTGCAGGAAAGCTGATGAGTATTCTTGGACGCCTTCTGACCCGATTCCTCAACATGCGGGCTTTCACTTGCGGCATTGACGATCTCCGCTTGACAAAGGAAGGTGATCGTATCCGTAAGGAGAAGTTGAGCACGGCTGCAGAGATGGGTCGTCAAGTTGCTTTGAAATATGTTACCCTTGACCAGTCTTCTGTCGCTGATCAAGATGCTGAGTTGAATCGACGTTTGGAGGATGTGCTTCGTGACGATGATAAGCAGAGCGGACTCGATAGCGTTTCGAACGCTCGAAATGCCAAGCTTTCCTCCGAAATTACTAGCGCTTGTCTTCCTGCAGGCCTTGCTAAGCCTTTCCCTTGGAATCAGATGCAGTCGATGACCATCTCTGGAGCCAAGGGGTCTGGAGTGAATGCCAACCTTATTTCTTGCAATCTGGGACAGCAGGTTCTCGAGGGTCGACGTGTTCCTGTCATGATCAGTGGCAAGACGCTGCCCTCTTTCCGAGCGTTTGAGACTAACCCAATCGCTGGTGGTTTTGTCAGCGGTCGATTCTTGACTGGTATCAAACCTCAAGAATATTACTTCCACGCAATGGCTGGTCGAGAAGGTTTGATTGATACTGCCGTCAAGACCTCTCGCTCCGGTTATCTGCAGCGCTGCCTGATTAAGGGAATGGAGGGCCTTCGAGCCGAATATGATTCCTCGGTACGAGAGGCGTCTGACGGATCTATTGTCCAATTCTTGTACGGTGAAGATGGTCTCGACATTACCAAGCAGGTTCATTTGAAGGACTTCAAGTTCCTCGCAGAGAACCAGCTATCTGTTTCAAGGCAAGTTCAAGCCAGCCACTATCGTGATCTTGTGAACACGGAGGCAATGGCATGGAATAAGGATGCTCAGAAGGCGGTGCGCAAAACTCATGATCTCGCCGCTATGGATCCTGCCTTGTCGGTATTCCACCCGGGTGGAAACTTGGGAAGCACATCAGAGGAATTCGCCCAAGCCTTGAAGAAGGTAAGTTCCACGCCACGCCCCAGAATAAAAATTCAAAGCTGACAATGAACACTAGTTCTCGTCTGATAACTCCGACTTGTTCAAGGACAAGAAGGATGATTCTGAGCGCAAGGTCAACAAGAAGTCTTTCGAAGCTTTGATGAACATGAAGTACATGAAATCTATCATTGACCCTGGCGAAGCTGTTGGTATCATGGCTGGTCAAAGTAAGTTGTAAAGTTCTGGGGTTGTTTTGTGCTGTGGAATTGGCTGACCTTTCCCCTCAGGTGTTGGTGAGCCAAGTACCCAAATGACATTGAATACTTTCCATTTGGCTGGTCACTCGGCCAAGAACGTCACACTCGGTATTCCCCGTCTTCGTGAAATCGTCATGACGGCCAGTGCCTCAATTATGACCCCCACCATGACACTCTATCCCGTCAAGGAACTCTCGAAGGAGCAGGGCGAGAGATTCGCCAAGGGTCTCAGTAAGCTCAGCATTGCTGAGGTTGTTGACAAGGTTCAAGTCCGGGAACGCATCGGCTCAGGAGTCGGTCACGCGAAGGCCAAGATCTATGATATCGTTATCTCATTCTTCCCTCCAGATGAGTATACCAAGGAATACAGTATTCAAGTGACCGATATCTACCGGGCCCTCGAACTCAAATTCATTCCCCGCTTGGTGAAGCTTATCAAGGCTGAGCTTAAGAAGCGCAATGAAGATAAGACGGGTACCAAGACCTCTACAGCTCAACCCGAGATTGGAGTTTCGGTCGGCCGAGTTGCAGAAGGTCCTACAGGTCCCGATCGCGCGGAAGAGCCGGCGGATGAGGACAACGAAGACGACGAAGATGATGCTAAGCGGGCTCGTGGTGGTCAAAACCGCAACAATCAGGTGTCATACGAGGGTCCCGACGATGACGAGCAAGACATCATCCGTGGACAAGACGAAGTCGACGTTGATGACGAGGATGAGGAGCTCCGTGATGCTTCTGATGACGAATCTGGCGACGACTCGGACGACGAAAAGGTTCAAGAGCAGAAGCTCCGCGAGGACAATGTGAAGAGCAAGTTCCCTGAGATCAACAAATTCGAGTTTGACATGAAGAAGGGCACTACTTGCACGATTCAGCTTGAGTACGATATCGAGACGCCCAAGCTTCTTCTGCTTCCTCTAGTCGAGAGCACTTGCCACTTTGCTGTCATTCAGCAGGTTCTCAACATCGGAAGCTGCGTTTATGTCGAAGGCGATGAGATCAAGGGCGAGCCTCCTTGCATCATGACCGACGGTGTGAACTTGCTCGCTATGCGCGACCACCAAGATGCGATCAACCCGCACTCCCTCTACACCAACTCCATTCATGACATGCTCAACCTCTACGGCGTTGAAGCCGCCCGTGCCACCATCATTCGCGAAATGGACTCCGTTTTCAAGGGTCACAGTATCTCTGTCGACAATCGCCATCTGAATTTGATTGGTGATGTGATGACTCAATCTGGTGGATTTAAGGCCTTCAGCCGTAATGGTCTCGTCAAGGATTCCACATCTCCATTCGCCAGGATGTCATTCGAGACCACTGTTGGTGCGCTGAAGGACGCTGTTGTGGAGCGTGACTTCGACAACCTGAAGGGCCCCAGTAGCCGAATTGTCGTTGGCCGCTCGGGCACTGTTGGTACTGGTGCCTTTGACGTTCTTGCTCCTGTGGCATAGTTTGGTGTCGACGGGTCTCTCATGGTGTTGTATCATGTCCAGTCTTGCCCCTGTATATCACGTACTGATTGTGCATTTTGACTTTTTCTTGTTCTGGTCTGACGTGTCGATGATTTGGAGTTTTCTTTTTCCTGTTCAGCGGAGCTTAAAAAGTCCCTATCCTGTTTATATTAGCATACGTACCACTAGGTCGAAAATATACTTTTCAACATGATTTCAAATATGTGGGGAAAACATTGTCTCTGTATAGCTGATGGGGAACCTTTGAATCCAAATCCTGTACTTTCAATAGAGTGGTCGAAGTTGCACGAAATGGGTGCATTCTGATTGAATGGTGCACCATATTCGTGGCGGAAAATCCTTTCTCAGGACAACGAGGCCATCCATTCAACGTCCACCCCTTTTTTTTTCATCGTAGTGTTTCGCAGCTACCACCAGCTTCAAGCATAGCTGGAGGTGCCTCTCTTTCTTTCGCTGCACTGACACGTCACAGGAGGTTTTAGTTCCTAAGTGATTTTGAAAGGTTGGAGGACTCATGAAATTCAAAGTGCAAGGCACTTTAATAAACGCAAATTTTGACACTGTTGTACATTCTACATAGTCATCTGGACACTGATTCTCATGCTGCTTTGATCATTGAGCATCAAATTCGAGGGGTTGTCCGGCATTTTTCTTTCCAAACGCTCTCAGAGAAGATGAGCCCCAACATAATGCTCGAAGAACCTTCCATCCTAACGTGCCTGATCGCCTGTTGCCGTTGCAGAAGAAATAGAGTCGGGAAGCCCGTCAAGTAGTGAGGCTAGAATCGACTAAATCATCAGGCTTGAAACCACTTGGTCCCTTCTGTTTCCACACTGGGCTTTTCAGGCTTCGCTGGATTGAGCACGCCGAGTGTCTCTTTCCTGCCTCCATCTCTCGCCCCATTTCCACTCCAGCCAGATCAATGGCGTCAGCAGAAGAACAATCCCGCTCACAATGCAGAAAGCTTTCATTGCTTTGAGTGCGCCGATGAGCGGTTGAATTACGCTGACACCAGCCGCCCCGAGAAGACATCGGCAAAGGTTGTTGAGTGCAGTTGCACTCGCGGGGCGCTCTGGGAAGCAGTCAATGAGCACGGTGGAATTGATGTTGAAAATCGCCGTCGCTGAGAAGGCGATCAGAAACTGAAGAATGAGCGGAGCGGCCAAAGTTGGTCCAAAGTGTTCTCTCAGATCGTTGAATTCGAAGCTTGGTCCGTATAGAGCGAGACAGATGGTCAGCACGATGCTGAAGAGGGGCATGAGACGGAGACGAGCTTGGATGTATGGGAAGTCGCGATGGTGATCGATATCGTCTTCTTCCGAAATGCCTTTCTCCATTCTGTGTCGAGCGAGGGCATTCTTGTAACTCCGGTCTAGAAGCCAGCCTGTACTGAGCGAGCTCAGGATGCAACCGAATCCGTTGGGTAGGAAGCAGAGCCCGATCTGCCACTGGGTTAAGTGCGGGAAGCCGTGCAGCAGCATCGACGTGGTGGAGGATGTCACCATGCTCCATGCCGTATACGCAACGGCACCCCAGGCCAGAATGGCCGCAATGTCTTTCTCGAAGAGGAACACCAAGGGACTAAAAGCTTTCCGAAAGGTGATCGGTGAAGATTGCGTCCTCTGCTTCGCTTGCGAGCCTTTCACCCATACCGATGGAGGCTTCAAGTAATAGATGAAAGGTTTCTGCAATCCGGACACTTCAACCGAGCCATTGCCTGCTATCGTGCGCTTGGTCTCTGGAAGAAAGGCCAACAGCGCACTCAGTACCACTGCGGCGAGGATGAAGAGAAGCCAGAAGATACTCCGAAACCCCCAGCGAGTGTTGAGAGCACCGCCGATAATGGGGCCAATGGCCTGTGCGGTCATACTAGAAGGCAAATAACACATTCAGCAAACCGAGAAGAACATGACCAGCGAGAAGTGTTTCTCATTCTTTCCACATACCGGATCCCCGCATTGGTTCCCATGAATCTGCCTCGCTCCTCAGGACAGGCGATATCGGCGATGACTCCGGCGCTGATGCTGATGGTAGCGGCGGATCCTCCAGCCTGAAGACCCCGTAAGACCAGAAGCATAGGATAGTTCGTAGTGAATGACAGTGCGAGATTGGCCGCGGTGTAGACGCTGAGGGTCACCACGAATGACAAACGGCGGCCTTTGCTTTCTGAAAAGGAGCCGAGGAGCAAGGGCGCAATCCCTTGAATAACCATGTAGACCGTGATTGTCAGGGCCGTGAGACTTGAACTGACTCCAAGGTCATGCGATATGGTATCCATGGCCGGGAAGTAGATGTTGGATGACAAGGGCGAGAACGAGGCCGCCATGGACACGAAGATGATAAGATTCCATTTTTGGCGCGTTGAGAGTATATGATATGGGCCTTCGTCTTTCTTCTCACTTGAGCTCGACGGCTCAAACAGGCTTGCTGGCCCAGTCATACTGGGGCTCACTCGTTCAGAGACTGTACCGTTAATGGGACTCGAAGACGTAGGCAATTCACTCGAATGTGAAACGGATCATGTGTCCTCCCAATGCACACTTGGTCCTTCAGCAGAGAGCGGATCGTGTATGCGAAGGCTGCCGTCGGTGGACTTTTCTTAGCAGCCGAGTCTCTCTCATTGCGGCTTCCCAGGTCGTATTTAAACACATTCAACGCCATGATGGCGACCTACCGTGCTGGAGGGTCTTTGGACAAGGATGAAGCAAGGTGGCCCACCTCACGTTCTTGACAGCCACCTCAGCATGCCCGATCAAAGCTTAGCTCTACAGCGAACTACCTAATCACCGTGTGGGGCCACAGAGCATTGGAAGTCTGCATGGTGAAACATTTATAGAAGATCTCCCCTGTAGACCGTGCATCCCTTGCGTGGTTTCATTACGAGTTCCTCTTACAATTCTTTGCTTGTTTCGCTCGCTGATCGAAACCGCCGTGGCTCATAGGGGTTTGAAAGCATCTTGTCGAATTCAGGCTGACGTGGACAATGCATCTAGGATTTGGAATGCTTCAAGTTCGTGACGACAAGGGTGGCGGAGTTGAGTCTTGGCTTCCGAACGAAGGGACTTGCATGAGTACTCGAGCTATGCACGGGAGGACGGGAAGATTGTGAAATGGCGTTTGGAAATGCGTAAATTTGTGCAACAGGATATCAATATCTGTGCCTAACATAATGGACATGGGTTGTTCAAGACGGCGATGTGAGTTGCGGCTGCGCTACGAGAAGGGACCAACTCACAGGAGTCATATTTTGTCGACATGATGGATTGTTGAATCTAAAAATAAGACTACAGATTGAGTGCGGTCCTATGGACGGCACTTCTGTACTGTATTATTGCTAAGCAGTCCGCAATCGCAAATATATCTGGTGTGGGGCATGTGTGCATATGCCGAGGAGAACCCAAGGAGCTGGCGATCTTGGCACTCCGACTGACAGTGGAAAGTGGCTATAACGCCGAGGTGTTTGGTCTTTAAGATCGTGCTTGGTAAATCAGACCGGCGGTTGTCTTGGAAAGAACAATTCACTGGAGTACGTAGGCGATGAGATATAAACAAGAACGGAAAGGATATGATTTGTCCCACTTTTTTTCCCCCTTTATGTTTCTGTTTAGTGTCCGCTCTTTGAAAGCTGGAGTTTGGGATCGTTTTCGGACCCTTCACTCAGGTAACATATGCGCACGAAAAAAGGAAGCTAGACGTCGCAAGATCAGTGTAGATGGATTAGGAATGCATCGGTCGAATCAAGCTATAGGGCTCCCCAAACTAGTAGCTAAATCCGACGAGCAAGGAAAAGCCGAGAAAAACATGCAGGTGGAATGTGGATTGCCCCAATGCCTCCGCAATGATCGACCGCTCGGAGTTTGGGTTTGGGCGGTGCATCGCATCCCTTGCGCCATTCGGAGTTCGAGAATAATGACAATCACATCGAAATTCATCGAGCTGCGTGGGGACGGAGTCGCAGATAGTAGTGCAGTCGGTACAGATATTGCGAGATTAAGCCAATGGTCACGGACAAGCACGACATTGCAATAGACCGAGCCTACTACTAGGTAACGGCTACTGATTTGCTTATTTACGCCTGATCGAGTTCGGACAGGTGAAATCAGAAGTAGCATAAAAGACTTGAAGGCAAGAAGGCTAGGGAGAAGGAGGAGAGACGAAAAGAAATAGAAAAAGCTTAAATAGTCGAGGTTGCGCCGGGACGAGCCACGACCCGACGCGCAAAGAGCTCCGATATGCAGTTAGGACACAGTGGTGTGTGTGGTCAAACGCCTGAAATGCTTAAAGTTTTCCGTTCACAAAACGCCCAAAATAACAAGTGGTGTGGAGATGAAGGTACGAAGAAGAGCGCTCCATGACCCTTCTTGAAGCAGAGCGTTGACGAAGGGCAGGTCAAAAGTAAGTAGAGAAAAGGGAATATTACTGGGCATCCAGCATCAGCATATCTGCGTCGATGTCGTCGTCATCGTACTCGTCCTCGATAATGGCCAATGTGGAAGGAATTTGGTTCGCCCGCTGAGCAGGATCGACCTCTCCATGCATCATGCGAGCTTCTTCGGCCTTTCGCTTAGCTTCATGGCGTTCAATATCCGCCAAGCTCCACGTCGAGATGCCTTCTTGATCCTTGGATTTGAACGGCTGCGCCATAGTCCGCAGGAAGTTCTTGGCATTGGCAACTGCCATATCAGTGCTGAGATTGGTCTCGCTGTCCAGCATCGCTTGATTGATCCATTTCGGAAGCTGCGGCCGCTTTCTTTCGAATCGGCGGTCGGCGAGCACCATGACCCCGTAGTCGTCTTTGCCTCGGAGCACACGACCCAAACATTGCGCAGCGTGCCGCATAGCATCGAAGGACAGGAAATCGTTCTCTCGAATCCGGTAATTCTCTCGTAGAAACTCGAGACGCGCCTTCAGGATACGAGACTCAGTGTATTGGAAGGGGACACCAATGCACAGCACAGCACGTCCGTAATGATGATCGAAATCGATTCCTTCAGACACTTTCCCACGAGCGACACAGAATAAGATGGCTCCGCGTCCGTTGCAGCACGCGGTGCGGTAAGTTTCCAGGGCGAGCGAGGATTCCTGTGCATCAGGTGTCTCAACAAGAATCAACTTGTAGTTCCAAATTTGATCCAAGATACCCATGCCCTGCCACATGCTGATGATCGATTCCATGTACAGGTATGAGGGGAAGAAGACGACGACGCCGTCTGGCGTGATACGAGCGAACTCGGTCACAAGAGTACCGTAATTTCGAACCACGCCGGGGTCATTACGAATCCCGAACGACGAGGAGACCTGGGCTTGGTCCGAGCCTCGAGTGACAATCATGGGCAAGAACGACCGCCGCGCAAGTGTCATACTGTATGACTCCTGCATCACAGTGGTGAAGCCAAGCATCTTTGGATACATTTCCAAAGGTGATAGAGTACCGGAAGTGATAATCACGGAGCTGAACCGGTCGAGCACTGGTTTGATTGCGATCGCGGCGTCCAAGCATGTAAAATGCAGGACCGGGTTAGGGACCGTAGCCGCTTCGGATTCGAAGGGCTCCAAAATCAGCACGAAGCCCTTGTCATAGGTCGCGACCAAGGTCGCAAAGGTAGCCACCTCCTGTAGTGGCTGGTAGTCCTCGATGTTGACAAGCTCCAGAGTCCGCACAAGGGAAGTGAGACGCTCCGCGCAGAACCTGAGTGGCTTTCGCTCAATGTAAGTCAGATCCTTAAGATGTGTCAGGAAGGAGGGTGGCGTCTCGGAAATCGTGTGTGTCACTTTCATTCGCGTCTTGAGATATTCGATGAATCGCTTCAGAAATGATATGAAGTGCTCGGCACGTCTGATGTTTCCTGGGACTGCCTCTTTCAGAAGATCGTCTGGTAGTACAGGGTTCGCGATGAACTGATCTTCTTCACGTGCCTGTTCCGCTTGTTGCAAGCCCTCCACTAATTTGGAATACTCATTCTGAAGCTTCTCGGCGTCGGTACTCTTCATTTCCTCGATTTTGCGTTCCAGGTTCGTGGCACCTCTCGTGGCCTTTCGAAGGGAATCCTCACTAAGGTCGATGCTCAATGATTCAATACATACGTTGTCAATGTTGTGTGCCTCGTCAAAGACTACGATGCAGTCTTTGGACAATTCTCGCGACACGCGCTCGGCGATCTTTGGGTCGAGAAGGTAGTGATATGAGTAAATGATGATATTACACCACGGCATCTGCGAGATTCACCAATGTTAGTATTGTCACCCGAGAAAGCTCGTATTGGACATATGCAAAGCGTACCATACGACGAGCGGAGAAGTAAGGACATTGTTTGTGCTCTTCTCCATAACGGGTCAAGCCGTCAAGAGTGAAGACTCCGGGGGGTACAAGGTTATGCGGCTCAAGGAGGTCGAGATTCTGTAGATATTGTGAGAAACAAAATCCATGTCTAGTGATCTTTCGTGAGCGAACCTCATGATAAATGCACAAGTCGACATCCTCGCCTCGCTCTTTCTTCTCTTTCACAAAGCCCGCCGTCAAGCTTCGGCACCTGGCGTCCACCACCGTGCCACTTTTTTCCCGTTTCACAGATGGGTGGAGACACAGGTTCTTTCGACTGGTCAGACCAAGGGCGCGAAATTCCTCATCATGGCCGAGCTCCTTCGAACGATACTTCATGAGTCCCTTCAACTCCGCCAATGCCTTCTCAATCTCGGACATGGTTCGTGAGCAATAGATCAGCTTTCGATGTTCTGGATAATGCTGCTGGTAGGCGACAATTAGCGACAATAGCGAAATTGTCTTGCCGGTGCCAGAGGGCATCTCCAGAACACAGTGACCCCCGGCATCGAGGGTCTTCTTGAGATCGCACATATACGCATACTGCTCGGGGTACACGCGAGGATATGGGAATAGCACCGGGAGGTCACTAGAAGATCAATGATGTTTTATTAGCGACTTGAATATGAGGCTTGCAGCCGCGACAGTTCATACTCAATGAAAAATTTCATTGTGGGCAGGATCCCCAAGACCGCGAAGGTGATGACATCAAGAAAGACTGATTCAAGTCAACGGAGAGCTGGGAGGGTCTCTTCCCTGCCGGGACAGTGACTGTGAGTGTCCAAACACGTGACAGCCCGATCTGGTAGCCGCCCACTTGATATCATTGAATTTCCTTGATTGAACAGTCCAGTTTCTCTTGCGATATTAATTTTGAAAATTATCTTCAATCTGAGGGGTAAGGCCATTGACCATCTGGGAACTACCGGACAGCTTTATCACGCCGGAACTGTATTTACTGCAGCTTGAAGCTATCACCCCGCCATTCCCGGTGACCTCATAAGTCAACCCCACATGAGCAAAAAGTTCAAGTCGCAGGCCTCAAGCAGTCGCGCAGCTGCCGGCGCTTTTGGCAGCTTTGGAGGATTTTCGAATGCATTTGATAGTGATGGCCGTGAGCCTTCAGCACTCACATACATCACAGAGCCACCAGATCTCTCTCGGATCTCGGATCAGCGCGTAGTGATCGCGTACAAGAACTTATTGAAGAAAGATGAGACCACTCGCACGAAGGCCTTAGATGAGCTCAAGGACTTTGTCGGATCTGTGGAAGCTCGAAAAGGCACCTTAGACGATGGATTCTTGGAAGCTTGGGTAGGATCATTGCACTCAAACATCACAACATGCGGGCAATTCAATGAATAACACTGTTTGTCACAGGTCAAAGTTTACCCACGAGCTTCTATCGACCTGTCACGACGAGTCCGGCAACTAGCCCACACTATTATAAGTTCTGTTGCAGGACTTGTTGGGAAGCGAATTGCACCATTCATTCCTAAGGTTGTTGGAGCTTGGCTGGCTGGACTCTATGATAGTGACCGTCCAGTTCATCGCTCGGCTCTGGACTCCTTGACCATTGTCTTTTCCACGGAAGCGAAAAGAAGTAACCTCTGGAAGTTCTATCAAAAGGCTATTCTAGACTTTGTTGAGGATGTTCTTCTTCACCAGACATCATCAACTTTGAGTGATGAACGGACAGTCAAGCCTGATGACGCCAAGGCTAAGTATGCGCGAGTTGTCGGGGCTGGCCTCTTGCTGTTCAATCGAATCCTAGGTGCGTTTGTATTGGCGGTATATCTCGGATACCAGCCCACAACCGTGCGATGTGCGTTCTGCCTTTTCCAATAGCTGACTTTGACCTAGGAAATTCCTCCGACGAAGAGCTCCAGAAGAACATTACGGAGATCGAAATGTTGCTTGGAAACAAGGCATTGTGGGCCTTTTGCGCCCATGAAGATCCTTTTGTGCGTCGTTCTGCATACATTCTCCTACGGTCAGCCGTATCTCGCGAGCCCGCCTGGATTGACTGGCAGATCTTGAGTTCCTGTGTCATTGGAAAGTCGCTCTCAATTGCTCAGTTGGGGTCCGCTTCTGAGCTTTCGGAGTCCCTCCTCTTGTTAACATCTTCACGACCACAAGTCTGGACTGACGATTATTCTGGCAAAACCTCGGCGTCGAAGAGATTACGCCAGTACATTCAGAGGGGATCACAAGGAGGTCACGCGAGCTTCTGGTCAAATCTTGACCAGATAGTTCGTACTGTGCCCCACAGTATACTTGCTGGAGCTGACAAGACGACAGCGGACGAAATGGTGACAATTGCTAGTGCATCGATCTTGACCGAGACTCTTCGAGATGGCCTCACTTCTCGAGAAGAGCCCAGACAGAATCTTCATGTGGGCTGGAAAACATACGTGAAAATTGCGAGCTGGCTTTTGACCATTTTGCCTCAGAATGAAGGTCATGAATTTATCGAGACTCAACTCTTTCCGCTGGTGGCATACTATGTACAGCCTAATCCTGAGAAGTCGAAATGGAGTCTTCCGTCCCAGGTTGGAAAGGAAATCTGCGTGGAATGCATCACCTCGATCGTTTCAAACGGATTTAATGAAGATCTTGAGAAATTGTGGGCGACTCTGTCAGATGACCTGCTCACGGCTGTGAAGGTGTCAGCTCCTGAGCAATCAAAGGATTTCAAAGCATCCCAGGATTCAATCAGCTCCCAGGCTATGCGACAGTTGTCTCTTGTCTCTGCCGTCCTTTCGACTTTGAACAACAACGATCTTCATCCCCAGGCACAGAACGCCTTCGACAAGACGACCCTTTCTCTTCTTGACGGCAGCATTCAAGTTCTATGTGCTCGCAACGGTAAACCGTACAGCGCCGCTGGCGTGGTCGAAGAGTGTGTCAAAAACCAAGGATATTTGGTCAAGACTTCACCAGCCTTCTTGAACTTCATCCAAAAAGACGCACCTGAGCTTCTATTCTCGCCATCAGGCGGACGACTTATTGCAATCATCTTAGCTTGCAAGGAGTGGGATGATTTTTCTTCGACTTTTGAGAGTGTTGTTGAGAGAGCGATGGAACTCGAGCCTGAGCAAGCAAATGCAGTAGTCCTTCAGAGCTTACTGTCGAACCTGGATTTCAATGAGGTTGGAAACTCGGACAAGCTTTCTTCGCTGATGATGAAAGCTGTGGACAGGGCTTTAGACGGCAGTGATTTGCATTGGTCATTCGTCATTGCGGCTCTTCAGAACACAACATCAAAAGGTCAGCTGAGAGACCGAATTCTCTTGAAGCTTCTTGACGCGCTTTCGGAAGATCAGACGGTCCTCAGTGGCTTGCACGGCTTTTCCCGCCTCGGAGAAGCAGTTCCATCCGCAATTCGTGAGTTTCAGACAGGAGACAATGGCTCAAAACTCTCAGCAAAGTTGCTCTACCTGGCCGAGTCTCCATCAGAGGACGTTGCAAGCTTGGCGGAGTCGCTCATCCAGGCTTTCAAAGACAAAGTTGTTGGTGAGACAAGCGCAAAGTCAAAGATTGAGATCCTTCGGAACGAGTTTACCCAAGTCAGCGGGGAGTCTTTGTCGTAAGTGGTTTCTTTCACATATGAGCAATTGAATTTGGACTAACGAAGATTTAGCATTGAGTCTCTCCTACTGATCGGCGAGGAGCTGGCACGCGGCTTGAGCTCAGAAGCAGCTAATGACTCAGCCGACAATCTCCTCCCCTCTTCGAGCGCGTGGGAGGTTGCTATGAGACCTTTCTTATTGCTTCCACCCCGTCCTTCATTCGCGCTCACTAGCCCGCTACTGGGTGCTGTCCATCTAGTCAATAACGATGTTTCCGAATCTTTGCAGTCGTTACAGCTTGCTATTCCTCGAGATTCGAATCACTGCTCAGCTGCGTTCCGCCTGGCCAGTTATTCCATCCGAGCTCTCTCCTCTTTTGGAATCTTGCAGCGCCTGTCCGAGAATCAACTAAAGACTCTTATCTACTATGTCCCTTTGGCTGTTCAACTCATCGACGATGATCTGAGCATAGAGAATTCAAATGACATCTTGGGACTCAAGTCTGCCGACCAGCACGAGGATTATGTGGATTTAGTCATTAAGGGACGACAACTGATCAGTGGCTGGACACACGACAATCAAACGTTGCTCCTTTCCCAGACGACAGTGTCCTTCTTTGTTACCTCGTTTTGGGAAGGCATGCTCGAGAATTTGAGCGGAAACACCCCACTCGATTACCGCGTTGGAGAAGCTTTTACTAAGGTCATGACGTCCGTGGAAGCGTTGGAGAATCCCAAACCCGCCGAGGAGGTCGCAAAGATTTGCCGAGAAGCAAGGACGGCCAACGGTATTCGCTCAGCGTCATGGTTTGCGGTTTTACGAAGCTCGATTCTTTCGAGCACCACAGGGAGCAGAATTTGCAATGAGATGGTTGCCGACTCTACTGGTCTCAAGCCTGATGATCCTTCTTCCAATGGTCAGTCATCGACTCAACCTCAATGCTGTTACATCAACTAAATTTATCACAGGACTGCGAAAACTCGTACTGCTTAACGTTCTGCTGTCTGAAGATAGCGAATTTGTGTTCACAATTCCGACTCAGAGATTAGTCTTCCTCGCAAAGCACTTGATCGAGTGCGCGCAAGCGGGCACAATGCCCCTAGCCTTACGAGCTGAAGTTCTTCGCACCTTGGCACTTATTATTCCTGGCCTTGCTGAGCTCTATGGCTCTCACTGGGAGGATAGTATGGACGTAATTAGCGGGGTCTTCCGAGAGATCAATGGAGGGGAAGAAGGGCTGCCCTTGGTGTTCTCAGCTTTCAAGATTTTCGCCAACCTCAAGTCGCTGGCGGATGGAGAGAGCAACGACGACCTCAAGGATGCTTGGACGGAGCGAAAGACTGGCCTATTTAACGACGTGGCTTCTACCATCAGCAAGTTCGGTATGTACCAGGAGTTTGCCCCTGTATCATGATATCTTCATTGTACTTACAGCCTTCTTAGATTCCGACACTACTTACCATCAACCGCGCGATGTTGTTGTCGATCTCTTAGGTCGACTCATGAATTCCATTCCCGTCGACAAGCTTGAAGACGTCAGCGGGGTCTTTGGCCTCTTGACTGCGCAAAGCCGCTCTGTGCAGCGCGCTGCTTATACTATTCTTCACAGATTCATTCCGCAGGCTCAGGAACAAGTTTCTTTTGACGTGGCTTTGTCAAAGACTTCTGTTAGTCTTCCAGATGAGCTTGTTTCGTTGTTACTTGAGCCTCCGACCGCGCAGACGGTTCAGGACGCTTTCGAAAACGACAAGTCCTGGATCACCATCCGGGCCTACCTTTTGAGCTGGAAACTGGTCTTTGATCACTTTTCACACGCAGTATGCTATTCCTGCTCAAGCGCCGAAGTTGTTCAGTACTACGCTAACCACGCTTCCAGTCACTACCTGTACGAGAGCACTATGCTGCCAACATCAGTGAGAACGAGGTGTTGACTCCTTTGCTGGAGTTTACATTCGACTTCCTGCAAAGGTCTCATGGCAGAATTGTTGATGCGTCAAAGTTCAACATTGCCGACTTCGAAGTGGACCAGTCCGAAAATCCCGAACGGGAGACGCAGTGGCTGCTAATTCATTTGTACTATCTGTGCCTGCGTCATTTGGCCAATATGACGAAGAATTGGTGGATCGATACCAAGAAACGTACCAAGGGCCCTGTGGAAGCATGGACAGAAAAGCACGTAAGTTTAGCGGAAGCACAGTCTGCCCCGAAGGAGAGCATACAGAACATCTTTGCTAACCCTGGTTCAAGATCTCTCCACTTGTTTCCGCGGACTCATTGCAAGGCGTCATGGACTGGATTTCAACTCAAGATGCCAATGAGGAAAGAGCGTTGAATGTGAAGCTCTCGCCCAAGACCGCCGAGATCATCGCCAGTATACCCGTGGACGAAGAATCACCACCAGTGTCCATCTCAATTTCTCTTCCGCCGGCGTATCCTCTGCACCCCGCTCAAGTGGTCGGCCGCAGCCGCGTGCTGGTGGATGAAAAGAAGTGGAAGAGCTGGCTCCTCACGATTCAGGGAGTCATCATGTTCGCCAACGGGAACTTAGTGGACGGTCTGCTCGCCTTCCGGCGCAACGTGCAGGGTGCCCTCAAGGGCCAAAGTGAGTGTGCCATCTGTTACTCTGTCATCTCGACGGATATGCAGACCCCGAATAAGCGGTGTGCCACCTGCAAGAATACCTTCCATTCGGTGTGCTTGTTCCGCTGGTTTAAGAGCAGCAACCAGAGCACCTGTCCTCTCTGCCGCAACAACTTTGTGTATGTTTAATGGGCTTCAAGGGGGCATAATGAGCCATATGAATAGATGATAGACGTACCTGGGGTCGGGGTACCATGGCATTGCTGGGACTTTGTCCGGATGGTGACGAGCATGTGCTGCATAGCAGACAGAAGGAATGAACACGAATATCCGACTTAGCCACGGAAGAGAACAAATCAAAGGACGTATGACTCGTGTGCAACTCTGTTATATATCAACTTCAATTTTCATGACCGTCTGCAATTTTTGGGATTAAATAATCCACCCAAATCAATCCGTCAATTATATCAAGCCTATCTACCTAACGTTCTTGTGCCCCAAGGCGGGGTGTCAGAGGCCCCGAGCTCATTTACTGCGGCTTAACACCGACGTTATTGCCGCCCCGTGCCCCGCCCGGCGCCCAGACAATCCACTCCGCGTCCAAGCTTCTAGCTTTCTTGTCCCTCCTCCGCTTCGATGGCTGCGCCGCAAATTCCGAATCTCAACCTGCTTCGTCGAGGCAGAGGCCGTGGACGCGGTAGCAGCAGCAGCAGCAGTAGCAGTGATGCGCCCGAAAACAGTCAGGCTGGCCGAGTCACGGGCAAAGACCGCATTGTTCAAAGCACTGACGGTGACGCGAGCGTCTCACGTCTCAGTGCGGTTCAACTGGGGTACCTGAATGACCCATTTGCTAGAGTGTTGACGCCGCCAAATTCTGCACAAAGAAGACTTCCTATCATAAATCGAGGTAAGTGAATGTGAAGCGTGACTCGTTCCTTCTTCCTATTCTCGCTAATTGATCATTCGCATTGTCGACGCCATCAGGCACCTATGTCCGCACGGTTGCGATTGATCAACTGGTCGATCGCTTCCTCAATGACCCTTCCTCTACCGGAAGCCACTGCAAAAAGCAGATCATTTCACTTGGAGCAGGCTCAGATACTCGCGTCTTCCGGCTATTTGCGAGAAGAGATTACTCATCACGCCTCATTTACCATGAGATCGATTTCGCAGTCAACACTTCTGCAAAGATTCGCACCATCCGCTCGACTCCACAATTACAAAGAGGGTTGGGTATCGAAGAAACGAAGGACAACGTCAGTATCTCGGATGCAGGCGATGCGCTTCATTCTCCTTCTTACCATATCCACCCGTGCGACTTGCGATCTCTTAAGGCGGACCCTTCGATAACGGAATCGCTTCTGGGTATCGATCGGGGACTGCCGACATTGCTGATTTCAGAATGTTGTTTGATCTATCTCCTGCCCTCGGAGGCGGTTCAGGTATTGACATTCTTCACTGAGCACCTTTTCGGTTCGCCACAAGGGTCTTCTGAGAAGGGAGAGCTGCAGCGTGGATGTGCAAACACTGTGCCGCTGGGGTTGATTTTATACGAACCAATCCGACCCAATGACGCCTTTGGCCGGACAATGGTGTCCAATCTTGCAACGCGCGGGATCCAGTTGCAAACCCTCCACAAGTATTCATCTTTAGGGGCCCAGCGAGTTCGATTACTGGAACAAGGCTTCCGGGCTGGTCAGGCAGCGGCCGATATTGACTTTATTTGGGAGTGGTGGGTGAGTGAAGAGGAGAAGGAACGTGTGGCCGGTCTTGAAATGCTTGATGAGATGGAGGAGTGGAAGTTACTTGCTCAGCACTATTGTGTCTCCTGGGGATGGAGAGATGAAGACGACTCTGCAGTCTTTGATGGCTGGAAGACAGTGCCAGCACAGAGTGGAGACTGATCTTTCTCCGAAGATCTCTTGGCCTTTACTAAAGTGTAAATCAACAACCCAGCGAAATTTTCAAAACAAGCCATGGATTTCCATTCTATTTCAAGCTGGGTAAGCCTCTCTACATAGCCCGGGGTTTCGCCTGCGCTTCACGCTTCTTGTTGCGTGCTTGACTCTGTTAACAGTGGATGGCCCTGTGTCTGTAAGCCCCATTCACCCTCGCCGATGCGCTTGCCCTTGTACTTGACCAGGTTACCCACGACCACTGGCCCGATGATCGTATTCAGGAGTATAGCCCAGACGGCAGTGATGAGGCCTTCCTCGCTTACATATTCCGTCTCATTGTAGCCAATTTCAATGATGAGAAGGCCAATTTCACCTCGTGCCACCATCGCGGAGCCAAGAAGTAAACCAGCCAGAGATGCTGAACCATATCCGCCGTTCTTGTCATTCTTGGCTGTTGAGTCGCTGGCTTTGTCGGATCTTTTCTTCGGCCCGGTGAGGGATCTCCAACCCGGGATCCAAACGCCTACGATGAACTGCAGATCATAGTCAGACTCTGTTCGAAAGATAGACAGCTGACATCATCAAAGCATAAAACAAACATGCAGGATGGTCTTACCTTTGCAATCGCCATAAGTAATGTATACAAAATGCCTCTCCAGATGCGCTTTCCAGTCCAGAGCGAAACAAATGGAATTGCAAATCCGATACTTGCAAAGAACAGCGGCTCCATGAGATACTTCTGCGTATCGAAAAGGTACATCTCGAATGTATGCGTGAATGTGGGGCTTTTGAGTGCATTTTGTTCCCCTTCCTCGCGAGTCATCACCACAAACGGACCATCTGGATGCTTGCTCGGCAAGTAAGTGAGAAATGTGCCGGCAAGGAACGCACCAAAGAGCACTGAAGTCCCTGCGTAAGCGGCAATACTGATAAATGCAGAGAGTACCAGGACCATCAAAAGAATGTTGGAGACGTGATCGTATTTGGCAAACTTATGCTCAATGTAGCGTCGAAACATGGGAGCAAAAAGCCACTTGGTGAAGACGGGAGTGAGAATCGCCATGGCCGCAGATGCCACGATCGGACGGCCGATGATCCAGCCTAGATTCGCACTTCCAGATTCGGGCCCAGAAAGTTTTCTCAAATCTCCGATGACACTATGAAACCCCGTGTTTTAGCGCCAATATGTTTGGATGATTTGCTGATCGAGGGGCCGTTTCCTTACCTCGACAATACAAGGCCAACTACATCATCAATCACGGCGGCGCTGACAAGCACTGATCCGACCCGGGTCTGGGAGAGATCGATCGCCTCCGAGGCAGACGATATGACTGAGAAAGTAGTGCCCAAGGACGTGGCTGACAGCGCAGATCCAATGATGAAAGTTTCCACTGCGCCTGTAGAGGGTCAGCAACTCGTGCGAACATGGCATCGAGATATGAATGGGCAGAATCACCTACCGTAGCCGTATCCGAGATACAGCAGTAGATACGAAAGACCGATTGGAAAACAGACACCGGTAGCAGCTGCAACCACACTAAGAAGGAAGTTCTGTTTCAACAGATCCAATCTCACTTGGAGACCACCTGTTTCCCATGCCCCGGTCACGATGTTAGTATTTGCTCAACCCGAACTCAAGAGTATCACAGTTGATGTACCTTCAAAGATGATCAAAATGAGGCCAACATAGCCAATGGCGAGAAAGGTCTCCTGCCAAGTGTGCTCCAAGATATTGGCAAGAGGCTTTCCATAGATGATCCCAACCGCGATCTGGCCAATAATGCCGGCCCGAATAATTTTAGTCGACACCCATTCTGCTATAGATAGAAAGAAGAAGAACGAGATGATAACCAGGATTGAGACGACTATAGATTGAATCAGCCAAGATAGCCTCCGAAAAGTGAGATCTGGGGAAAAGAGGGAGAAAGAATAATGTCCAATGTATGCTGAGACGTAGAATTGAAGGTCTAGGGAACAATGATACTTACTGTCAGGCTCGTGATACGCTAGAAACCCCGCCATATCAAGCTCTTGCTTTTTCTCGCCTGTCGAGGCACGGATTCAAACAGAGTGACTTTCAAAGCTCACTCGGATTATCTGTTGAACAGGAAACTACATTTTGAATTTCTCGCGAATGTGTGGCTTCTGAATTCAAACCACCCATCCATCGGTGGTTCATCACGTGCCTTATAGATCGGTGACATCAGCACTTGCCAAGGTCTTGGGCAAATTTGTTGATGACTCGATCTTGATTTCACGGTACGTGGATTTGGGTTATATGGAGATGGAGTTTACCACCGCACCTCTTAGAATCGAGTCCGCCACAGCGTGCTTTCTTGGCTCGGCTGGGCACTTCTTCGCCGAGGCCGCCGAGGCCGTTGGCGAGGGTAGGCGCCGGAAAGCTCCAATCGCCTTATCCGAGATTCCGCCCCGAGAATGCCGACCCGATTGATTTCCCCTGCGAGGGATTGAAGGATTCTGCCGCATTCAAACGCTGGGATTGTGGAAAGTCATCCTGGAGAGTCGGACGCAGTAGCTTTTCTCGGAACAATCACACTCTGCGCTTAGGCAAACCCGCAGGACGACATTTTGGAGGTGCAATATGATCTCTGTCGCCATCTCTCTCGCCATCTCCGACTTCCCGGGCATACTACTTGGCTGACGACAGTGCGGTTCCATCCACTGCGAGACTTGAGTGGTCGGACACAGCGCCAAGAACCTAGGCAGAAACCTACAGAAGTCATCGTCGTACTCGACTGGTATGCTCGAGGAGTCGAGGAGGGTAAAAATCGAGAAGAAACCCGCACGCAAGATGCAGACCGTCCAAGCGAGCACCGGATTGCCTGAACGATGCCGCAGCGCGGCCAATATGGTTCCTTGAGAATGGCTCAGAACCGAGGTTTCCTCCAACCAATCTCGACTGGTGTTATGACACCGTTGGTGCCCTTGTCGTACAATTTATGAGAACGCGGCTAAGGACCTTCTGTCACGTTCTTGATCCGGGCTGTCTCCATCACCACGGCTTCAAGGCAGGTCAGCACAACCTTGCTGGCAGGTAATACTTGAATGAGATGGGCCTTCAAACATCCCATTTACAGCCGGCGACAATGATGGGAAATTGCCATGATCATCGAAGGACGTTGTGCTGCTGTTCTCCAGTGCCATCTCTGGATCATGGTGTATAAGAATGATGCACGCCATGTGCAACTCGCGGGTTACCTACTATGTATTACGCTGTAGAGCGAGCACGTGCTTTCACCCGGTAGCACATACCAACGAGCACGACACACGAGGCGAGAATTGGCTACATTCCACAACGAATGTGCGATGAACAATCCAAGTTACGAAGACAGATATGCACGGGAATGGAACAGGTCCGGTCACAGGTCTTTCCCGCGTCATCTCGAGAACTATCCGAGTGGTGAAGAAACCACTTACCTTCTTCACTGGCTACTGGTGAATCGTGATAGTTCAACGTGTCGATGCCCGCGCCACAAGTCCGATAAAAGTGAGCTAGTGAACTGTCGAGCATTGCACATTAACCCCAGTACTGACCTGCTATTGGCAGTCTGGACCGAGCTTATTCAATGAGAGCCGATTTCTCCTAAACTATAAGGTAGTGTTCATCGTAAGTTCTAGATGTCGGGCTGTAGATCTAGATCTTCATGGCTAATTCCGCTCCGGACTCTGAGACGTACCAGAACCCTGTAATTGTGAACAACAAGCAATAATGGTGGTATGTCGGAGTTTGGACAGCAACAGCCAAAACGGCAAAGCATGTGACTTATCTACCGCTAGTGCCGACGTTCCCTTTGGCGAGGGTATGGCGGTAGCTCCAATCAAATTAGGTATTGGAGCACGACGAATGAATTATGTCGATCACGAGTCGATCTCAAGCGGCATGCTGCCGCAGCGGGAACAGCTTATAGTTCTCACTTCTCACTCTGTAGAGGAATGATACATGTGAGACCCTGGCAGTGGAGCCCAAAACTTACAACGGCACTGAGTCAGATCTGTATCGGGGCATCCCGGGCGTTTCCCGATAACTGACTGCACTAAAACTACCTAATATACAATTTGTAGTACATGGGTGCATCCGAGGACACAGAGCGGGTCATGTGACTTAGCTTTAGCACATGAGCTACAGTAGTAGTAGTAGTGGTAGGGGTTTGAGACCCAGGCACATATTTTTTTGTCTCAGGCGGTAACGGGGCGGGATTCTTCCGCAACGGTTAACAGCAATCTTGTAAGTTGCAACAGCAGACTCCTAGAGTCCTGACTGACTTGTCGCGACTCGCGACTCACCTAGAGCCCTAGAGTATTCAGCTGGTGGTAGGTGAGTGATTGCCTTTCCTGTTTGACGGTCCGGACCCCGGACCCGATTGAAGGGGGAGCATCAGCGTCTTACCGGCTCTTGGGCAGGAACCGCGATATACGCCGCATAACGCATTCGCTACTGGACAGTGGACTACTACTCCTACGAAGGTACAACTTGACTACTGTGAAGATGTGGGTAGGTCTGCGACAGACTCAATCTAGAGACTCGAGATTCGAGTCTCACGACCGTGCCTGTGACAAGTTGCGGCCCACGCTTTGTCACTTGAGCAGTTGAGCATCTCAGACGCGCCGAGGACACTTTCGTGACTTTACTACTTGAGTTAGTACTAGTCTCCAGGGCTCCACTACTGGGCAATTGCCATAAGGTTATTGGTGATCCCCCACTTGCTAACATTTGCCAAGCAGGAACCGTCGGGGTACCGTCGTTTCTGATTTGCGCTGGTCAACGTGATAGTGGATCCATACCCCTGACGCTAAGTCGCTAGCGGCATCCACTAGCGGGCTCATCAGGTGCTCGACAGACGGCAGCTTGGATGTGCTCAGGGGCAACTGTTTGCTGCTGGCTGCTGGCTGCTGGCTGCTTGGCCTCAACATGAGTTACGGACGTGATCCCCTCCTGCTGGCTGATGCCCGGGGTTCATTGGCAAATCTGATCTCATGGATGACCGGTCTCGCTGCCCGGCTCAAATGAGACATGAACAATCAAAACGTTGCAAGCTAGTCGAACCGACAGTGGCGTCTGTTCTTGGGGGCCATGCTCTAGTAGCCCACTAGCCAGCCGTGGAGTTTCAAATGGTCTTGCTGCTCTCTCTTCCGGTGCTCGGAATCGAACCCCAGAATTGATCTCCCTCCAAGAGTTCCAAATTCAAGCCGAGCCCTGACCGTCTGAGATTCACGGAGCACCCCAAAGAGGAAAGGTTGAGCCTCCTCCACTTGCAGAGGACGGGCCACTCAGACACCGTCCTGGCCCACCGAGCCAGACTTTGAGGATCCTCTTTGGCGATGCCATCCTGGTTTGCGTTAGTGTCGTCACCTGCTGTGAGTCCAGTCGTGGCTGCACGGTGTGGGCGACCCGAGTTAGTCCCTTGTTTTTTCCCGCTAGACTGTGCCCCCCCCCAACAACAGCCGGTGCAGAAGATCAAGTCGATGGACGGCGGGTCCACGGCCCAGTGGGCAAAGCGCCGGGTCCCTTTTCTGTCTGGCTTGCCCATCTCGTCCAGCGGTTTCTCTCCTTCGACCTCATCCTCTGTGAGCTGCTGTGTGTCCCCTCCCGCTCGGCCTTGGGCCAATTCCATTCATTCACTCATTTGGAAGTATACCACCTTCGTTTGGTCTGTCCTTTGCTCCACGATTGTCAATATTGCACATAAAGAAATCTCGAAAACCCACCGTGAAAAGATCAGAATCGCCGATTACATAATCTTCTCTCCTCCTCCTCCAACGCCATGAAGGTCGAGTTCAAGTTCGTTGGCGCGCAGGCGCTCGTCGCTCTCATCGCCAGCGTGGAAGCTGCACGCCATGGACACATCAGCCACCGCCACGAGCATGCCATGGAGGCCCGGATGGCGATGGAGAACCATACTCTGGAGGCCAGAGGCGGCAATTGTCCGTTCCCCACCGACGCAGGCCTCGTCGCGGTCACTCCCAATGCGATGAATGGAGGCTGGGCGATGAGTCCCGATCAGCCGTGTAAGCCGGGCAATTACTGTCCCTATGCTTGTCCTCCTGGTCAGGTTTCCATGCAATGGGATCCCAAGGCAACTTCTTACAGTTACCCTCAGTCGATGGTACGTTTCTTTTTTCCTTTGTGATATTGGGGGGCTGCCGCATCCACCTGTCACATGCAAGGGGGAGGGGGCTGCAGCCTCGTATGGAGGGGGACAGTTGATCGATTGAACTGACGATCTCTTGTAGAATGGAGGTTTGTACTGTGACGAGGACGGCCAGATCTCGAAGCCTTTCCCCGACAAGCCGTACTGTGCCGATGGTACCGGTGCGGTTCAGGCCATGAACAAGGCTGGAAAGCCGGTCGCCTTCTGCCAAACCGTCTTGCCTGGTAACGAGGCCATGCTGATTCCGACCCTCGTGGAGGAATTGTCCACGCTCGCCGTTCCCGGAACCTCATATTGGTGCGAGACCGCGGCGCAATACTATGTCAACGCCCCCGGTGTCACGGTGGAGGAGGCTTGCGTGTGGGGCTCCAGCTCCAATCCCGTGGGTAACTGGTCTCCCTTCACGGCCGGAGCCAATACGGTTTCCAATGGCGACACCTACTTGAAGATCGGCTGGAACCCCATCTATCTTGAGCCTGCGACTCCCTTCCGCGATGTCAAGCCCGATTTCGGCATTGAAATTCTGTGCGACGGCGATGGGTGCAATGGTCTCCCATGCCGGATCGATCCTTCCTCCATGGGCGTGAACCGGATGAAGGCTCCGGACGTCTTCACCGGCGCGGGTGGTGCGACTGGTTGTGTGGTCACCGTGCCCTCCGGGGCCAAGGCTCAAATCGTGGTGTTTGACGCCAGCAGTGATGGTCTTCATCTGGGCAAGTCCCTCAAGATCGACGAGTCGAGTTCGAGTAGCTCCAGCATCTCCTCTAGCTCCAGCAGCACCACCACTTCCTCGAAGACGTCGACTTCCACCAGCACTGTTGCGTCTACTACTTCGACCTCAACCTCGGAAAGCTCTTCAACTCACTCTTCTACCTCATCGACTCACTCCGCCACTTCCACAGTGGCCTCCACGTCTGCCGAGGCGACCTCGACCGACGCATCCTCTTTCAGCTCGGACTTTTACAGCACTCAGTCTCTCAAGCCCAGCTCAACCATGGGATACACTTATCGCCCGCACGTGTTCACCGGTTCTGCCGACATTCAATTCGCAAGCGCGACCACTAGCTCTGCCCCTGCCGCTAGCACCTCTGCCAAGCACAACAGCGCCACTTCGGCCACCGTTTCTTTCGCAAGCGTCGTGATCGGTGCCATTGCCGCCCTGGTGTTTGCCTACTGAAAGACTGATTCATCCTCGAGAAGTCTGGCGAGGGGGAGCATGCCGTCGACGCAACCGTACAGATGCGACGCCAAGACGTGCACACCCCCCCTTCCATGTTCCACCCTATCCCCTCCTGGGATTATCTCTAACTGCAGACATGCATTTCACTTTATACTCCTGCACCTTTAATCTTTCTTCCTACTTTTCAACCCGGTGCCCTAACTTCTAATAACCCCTGTTTTTTTTTCCTTCCGATTTCTACGATTCTTCAGCGCTTCCCACGGAAACTGCGCTATACTTGACTCTTGACGACTTTGCCACGTTGCCATTTCTATATTCCCCCCCTTTTGCTGTTTTTTACGACCCTCTCTGTTCAATTCATATATCCCTTGTGGCTCGTCAGCCTCACCCAATTTTTTTTTCCTTTTTGATATCATCTCTGCTAGTATCAGACTATTTGTTTTTTCTCTCCCCTTTGATATCCCCATCTTGAATTTTTGTGTCTTTCAAATCTACTTTTACTGCTGCGCATTGGGGCTCTTGATCACTTCTTACTTTTCACAGGGGGTCCATGTTCGAACGACCGATGAATGTTTTGGGAGCCGAGCGAGTTTTGGGCGGATTTATTAGGTGGATGGGATAATTTATTGCTGCAAGTTTTAACACTGCCCTGCGCTGGGCTGCCAAGATCCACTTCTCTCAGAGTGTGTGTAATTTACCATGATGCATGTCTTGCAAGTTTTTGAATCCTTGGTGGGGGGCGAAGCGAGGGTTTTGAGTAAATATAAGGCTAGTCCCGCCAGGCATCTCTCTTGACTTGTGTAGGTACTACGTAGTAGGTGATTTGGACGCTGTGAATACTGAATCGATAGATATACGGTGACTGGTGGACTTTTACAGAACCCGTAATAGGCATTGGGCAGTGGACACTGAAAATCAAGTGCGAGACGTAGTGATGTAGACTGGTAACTTACAGTTGATGCGACTTCCCTCGGGAGGATGTCCATAAGAGATCCATCTATAGATACTGGTCTCATTTCACACGTTCCACCGAATGGCAACATATGTTTCTAGTTCTACTAGACAACGTCTACCATATGCACATTGCACCGTATCTGCCAGAGAAATATCTCACACTTTACACGGGGTCCAGCTTCACAGTATCAGGACTGCCCAGCCAACCCCTCGGCCTTCTCAATCTCTTCCCGACTCGGACACCACTTCTTCTGCAGATCGACATCCAAACTCAAGGCGTACACATCCTTGGGCCACCACTCGCCCCAGCTGGTGAGGAAGATTTGCTCCGGATCAGCGGGGATGTCGTTGCGGGTGAAGGCCTCAAGAAGGCTTCGGGCTCCTGTGATTGGAAGAGGATTAGAAACGTGTCGAAGAGGTCTTATGTGGAGAAGGATGGTCATTGCGTCCTCATTTCTTTCCACTTTCAGCTTCCACTGTTGCTGAGAGAACACTTACCTTCAGGCACAGTCTTGGCATCACTCATGTTCATCGACAGGCCCATATCGGTGGCCAGGTTGGTATCGGGCACCAGACCCGGGGAAACAGCCACAATGGTACAACCGGGCAGATTTTGACGCCAGTAATGAGCACCGAGCAACTGGACGAACTTGGAGCCGCAGTAGACGACGTACTTTCCGGCGTCGGAATTGGCTTTCATGTCCGTGTCGAGGGTTTCTTGAGAGGACAGAAATACAAAATTTGTGAGTTTTGGACGGTAGATGAAATAGAACAATCTCTCAGAGAATTCTAGGTGTATGACTTACTGGGGTCTTGATCGCGCACATTGCGAATTGCACCAGAAGATACGAAGACAATGCGTGACTTGGATGCGAGAAGTGTTTCCCGGATGAGGTGAACCAGATAGTGCTGGGCTAGAAAGGAAAATAACGCAGATCGTTAATATCTTGGTCACCTCGCAAAGATTCATTCCTCCGGTCAAGCCATTCCCCACAATCACCGCCTCGCCGCGGTCCAGGCAAGAACGAAGAATCGTCAAAGGAATCGTTGAAACACATACCAAGATGATTGACAACCAATCCATCACACCACTGCGACCCATGAGATGACGGACCCTGGGCAGCATCGAGTGTACCCGCGGCCAAGAACAAAAAGTCAATAGTATGTCTCCCCAGTTGAGTCAGTGCCTTTTGCGCAAAGAGCTGCACACTGCGCAGGTCCTTCAGGTCCAATGGAAGAATGTGGACTTGATTCTGGGCGGTGTCGTAGTTGAGAGCATCGTAAGCGGCTTGTGTGCGTTTGGTATCGCGGGCCCCGATGATGAAGGTGTAAGACTCGGGATGGTCGAGAAGGAGTTGTTTGATCGATTCGAAGCCCTGTCGAGGTCAGCAATTCGGTAGTGAACGTTGTCGTGCGCGAAGCCCGCAGAGCTTTGAAGATTCCAGTACCAAGGGATCGGAATCTTGCAATGCAGTTGAGGTAGTACTTGAACATTACGTAGGTAGCTGTAGAAAACAGCTTCGAAATCGAAGAGGGAAGAGGTAGAGAAGAGGAGAGTGTGTTTTGGTTCGAGGTCGACCTATAGTACCTACCAGGCCTGATGACGCGCCGGTCGCGAGGACGATCTTTGCATTTGCAGACATGACGCTTTCTTTTTCCAGAGACGAGTTTGTATGTTTGATGAAGAATATGCAAGAACTTTTCGAATCAGGACTGGGGATTTTGTCCACGAACTAGAAATATAAGCTTTGGCAAGTCTTTGTTGTTGGGCCTATGGTCCAGGAAGCTGATTTATCATCCTCGTCAGCTCGGTTGGCTGCCCCGCAGCTTATCAAGCCCACCCGGGGTACCCGCTTACTGACGTATTTACCCAGTGCCCATCGGTCACTTCTGTAAGCTTGGTGACCTTACAGCCTCTCAGCCCATTGAGCTTTCTAACTTAATTGAAGGTGGTGACAGTGGCAGGTGAGTCGTGATAAGATTACTAAGAAACTAAATGCAGGTACCCAGTACTTAAATTAACCAGTAGTCATGTACTACATACGTAGTATAGTAAGTAGGTAGCCGGTACAAGTGCCTGAACCCCACCGAAACCATGGCAGTCTTCTGACATGGCGAAAACTTCAACCATCAAGTCTTCCGGTTCTCAAATACAGCACCATGGCCAGGTCCAAGAACATCGAGTTCGAAACGATAGGCGGCTAAGGTTGTTTGCATGTCGTGCGGGTATAAAAGAGCTGCAGGTTAGCCAGCGCATGAAATGATAAGGACTCATTGTATGTCTGTGGATGCGGCCAAGTTCTGACGGGATCAAGGGTGCATTTTGGGACCAGTTCCATCAAGGTCCAGATGTCTTGTTACGGACTGAGGTGTCCGATGGATGTATTGAATCGTCGAGTCAGCGATTCAAATTTATACTATCCGGCAAACGCGCTAAGCTGTCGATGGAAGCCTTAGCCCGACGTTTGGGGGGTAGAAAGCAACTGAATCTATGCTTTCGATGATGGTAAGCAAAAGCACCAAACGTGCAACTGACCTTGATGAACATGTCGAGGCAAATCAAGTTTTCCCTGGTCACACCCAGCCATCCGACTATACGTTATAAATGAGACGTAGCATATCAAGCGTGATATACTTGATGAGAGGCATCACGCTCATGTCGTATAGGTATTCACCAAAGCACGTTCCGCTCTAACATCTTGACCTGCACGGGTCAATTTGTTGATTGTAATTTACCAGTCATAGCAATGAAGTTCTCAATTCGAAACATTGAAATGGCAAGTTTCACCCTTCTTGCTGTAGCTTCGAAATTCGAACTTACTCCCACCTTGTTTTATTCGATTGATACCAATCTGGCCCCGTCTTCGGAGCTTGGGGCAGCAGCGAAGTATGGCCGCGACAAGTTCCATCTTTCTACAGCTTAATGGTCTGCGAGTGTCCGGCGGTGAGGTCAGGATTTGTCCGACCTGACTTGGCTCAATCATCATGTGATTCCACAACGGTTAAAATAGATCACAAACTATCACTAGACTTACTAGTAGGCATTGTGAGACTGTGGGTAGTGCGTACTACCGACAGACCTTCAACCTCACGTCAGACTTCAGCGTCTCCCTAGCGCTGGCTTGACTCTCGTCCAATCCTACCATCTCAAGCGCGGAGATTCATCGATGATATATCCTCCCGCATCAGACTCAAAGAGGAAATTGCAATCCTTGGGCACCTGAGGCTATTGTGCAGACTAGCAGAAGATATGTTTTCGCAAGCTTCGTACTGCAGTGAGCTTTGCAACGTTGAACCCAAGATCTGACAGGCTGTTCCAGGTACTATCAACGTTAGATACCTTTCTTCTACCAATGGTCATGCATAGGGCTGGTAGACCTACTGTGGGTATGATCGCCACGAATACCCAAGAATCGGAATTCTGTCCCCCGCCATAAAGAATTACAGACAGGCACGGTGTACGCTAGTCGACGACTTTGAATGCGCATCGACAGGATCCTATCACTGCGACCATTGAGTCTAAGCCCAGGTCTCGGTGGCAGTCTTCTGAGCACCAATGCTCACTATCAAACGAGGACTAACTCGAGGTGAAATTGGCCTGGACAAGATGTGATATGATTTATAAAGCGTACCTCCACTCCCCCGACATGAGTCGAGGGACCTATGGCCTTTTCTTTGATGCCGTGTCGAAGTGGACGGAAGCAATTGCACGCCCCGGGCCGTGGCCCAATATTCCAGGACTACTGTACTCGCTTGGGTTGCATGTTTCTGGAGGTCCCGATTCGCTAGTAAGATTTCGGCGGGCTGATCCACATCGACATCTACTACAGCACTCTCATCCTGACCCCGTTTCAAAGAAACCCTGGAGCACGAGTCAGGGACAATAGTCAAACTAGGGCTAAAAATAACACCGCCACAGAGGAGAGCGAAAGTGTGAGATTTGAGTGTGGCCGTGGGGTTCGATTCCAACGGACGGACCAGATGGAAAGGAGCGTGCACCCTCCATGCATCGCAACCCACGCACAGGATCGCCAATCCACTTCCCTGCTCGACTTCTGGACCAGCATCCACATGGTCCACAGTCCGCTTTCCCTCCAGATCCCCCGAGTGTCAACAAGATCGATCAGGTACCAGGCTCTGCCATCTCGACGCTAAACTACTTCTGGTCGCAACCCCGTATCTGACAAGTGGGTCTCAAAGTCACTTTTCAGCACTGTGATTGGCATGCTCGGATCATGATGTCATTTTCCGAGACAGCAGCAGCAGCGGCAGTCGCGCCTTACCCGATTAGGGAAGTATACAGCTCTTTCTCGTCGAACTTGACCATTGTGATCATGTGTCAAAGTGCAGTTTGCAAATGGTCGGCCTATTGCTGACTCTGGTATGTACTATCTGTGAGCAATTGCTCTGAGCCAAAGCATATGACTAGACCGAAAAAAAATCTGTTATCGCCCACATTGGCTTAGCTATAAGAAGGAGCCCGGCGCCTATATTTCATCTGCTCCCGCGAGGGCAGAAAGTGCATCTTGCTCGATATCTCCGAAGTGCAGCAGCATACTTGCGCTTGGGAATAGCAGAAACATCTCTTATCATGGTAGGTCACTCTTCTGTCTGAAGTCTTCCACACGCCCAAGAAACTCATCCATGATTCCGACAACAGGCCCCTATTTTTGCAGTCACCATGGAAGCCACGACTTCACTCCTCAAGCGTGATGCCAGCTCCCCCTCAAACTATCCCGCCTACGTTCTGGCTATCATCGTGGGCTGCATTGCGTGCGTTCTCATCGGATATGGTATCTTCACCATGTACCACGGAGTAGAGGAGGAAACCTACCGCGAACTCAGCCAGGAACAGCGACAATACATGCATGAAGTACGACAACGTACGCTTGATGATCTCGAAGCAGCCTCACGGTTGTACACCAAAGCCCATGACAGTCCGAGGGAGACTCCCAAGAGGATGCAGGCCGTGTGATGGAATCGAGGTCGAAGGAAATTGCAGCGGATGGAATCGTCTTTGGGTCTACAGGCATGGATGGTGTTGGGGCTTTATGCGGTACACGGAGTATTCATTACATTACCTGTGGATTTCCACGTCTACAGTTGTCATTCCTTCTTCATGTTTCTGTGGTTGATTTCGTTTTGTTTTCTTTTGTGAACGAACATGCATCAAGTCCGTTCTTCGAGACTGGCAGTACCTCGGGCAGGGGCATCGCAGTATGGCCTGTGAACGGCAACGAAGGCGAGAGCACACGTCTGTATGATTATCTTGAGAGCGAACTAAGCCTTTAGTCTGCAAGGATCTGACACTCAGCAAGCCTTCTTATGTTCTTCCACAAAGACTCACTATCATGCCCGATCCCGGTTCTAGTTGGCTTCTCACATGTGAGCCAACTCACATCATCAGATGAGAAAATATCCTCTCGCGTCTCTCTTCTGTGCGCTGCACGGAACAATCCATCGATGGCCATGCTCGACAGCCTCGTTTTCTGACTGAATACCGAGCAAGTGCAGGGAATTCCACCCAAAGCGAACTCGCAAGGACAACCCTCACACTCATGATCGGAGAGACTGATTGTTCGAACCCAGCAAGTGGTTCATCACACTTAAAGTTGCCCCAATGTTATCGCACCTTATGTGCTGTCTGCTTAGAGCCCTATCGGCTCGGGTATGAAGCAACAAAGCGCACTTTACTTACCTGGTCTCCATACATCAGCTCTCAGCATATGGCGCCGCCTTCTGTCATCGCGACGATTCTGCAGGAATCTTCCCGTCTGGAATCATGACGCTCGAGGTCGAAAGATAATTTTCGGCTTGCACCACCGGGAGATTGTCGCTAGGTAGGTTGAACGGCATAATAAGTGCTCACGTCAGAAGCCATCTGCGTGCTCATTGTCCTCGGCTACAGCGCGTCTCGAGTCTCCATGCGGTTCGCCGCACTACGCCAACTTCTCAGTTCACTTGCGAAATGGTCTATTGAGTGTCACCTTTCTGGTGATCTCGTCAACCACGATGGGTAAGTCTACCCGACGAGACACTCGGAAGTGTTCGAGTGGAAGCGGATCGGAGACCGGAGGACTCATAAGGCGTGGCAGTGGGTCACTCGGTCTACCCGCCTATCGGCGGCCTGGAGAGCAGACATGACTCTTTTCGTTCCGGGTTTTTGTTATTAGGCGAGCGCGCCGATCAGACTGCAGACTCAGAAATCGGGGTACTTTATTTGATCCAAGGAGTATAAGTTGTGCCAGACATCCACAAACTCACCTGGCGTCTATTTATCGACTATCGATTGAGTCACTGCACATCTTCACCGTGAACTGGCTTGACTCACAGTCACTTCAGCCTTGCTCGAATTCACTTCTATTACTGCACAGTGCACACTCACAGTACTCCTACATTTGACCATCATGTATTCCAAACCCGTTCACGCCGAGACCTCAATCAAGGCTCTCTTTGAATTCATCAAAGCCAACCCCCTCGGAGTCCTCACCACCGCCATCCCCTCCAGCACACACCATCTCATTCAATCCACCCATATCCCATGGATCCTCGACCCCGTTACAGATGACCCCAACGCCCCCATCAAAGGTCGACTACGAGGCCACATGGCGCGCCAGAACCCCCATTCCAAATGCATGATGGATGCCTGCACCCAATCCCGCTCCAACACCCTGCAGCAAGAAGTCATGGTCCTCTTCACGGGCGCAGAGCACCACTACGTGACTCCCAAATTCTACACGGAGACGAAGCCGGCGTCGGGAAAAGTGGTGCCGACTTGGAACTATGCTGCTGCCCAAGTCTATGGCAAAGCGACCATTCACTTTGACACGGCTGCGCCGGAGACAGCTCAGTTTCTCGCGGAACAATTGCATGCCTTGTCGCAGCATGGCGAGACTTCCGTCATGGGCTATACGGGGGCGGATGGGAAGCCGGGCCCGTGGAAGGTATCCGATGCTCCTGAGCGGTATATCGAAGTGATGAAGAAGGCGATTACTGGAATTGAAGTCACGATTGAGAGCATCGATGGGAAAGTCAAGATGAGTCAGGAAGTCCCTGCTGGAGACCGTCGTGGAGTTATTCAGGGATTCAAGGAGATGGGATCAGATGTGGGGGATCATATTGCCGCGTTGGTGGAGAAGTGCGGATCCAAGAAGGATGCTGAACGGGGCGTTCAATGATGTTAATAGGTATCGGATGGAAGGGGAAAGAGCGAAGCTGCAACTTTTCAGGATATCATCCATGAGTTGAGATGGCTCTTCAACATAGATGTTCTCCACAGCCAATCCCACAGAGATAACCATTTCCATGACTCGATAGCTCAAGCTGCGTAATCGGCAAAGGCCCCTCTTGCTGACATGGGAAAAAAAAAGGTACAATGCCAAAGCTGAAGCTTATTTTACTTGAAAACACAAACAACCCCATGCAGTCACCAGCTCGTTTGGTAGCTCCAGGCCGATCAATTGACCGGGCTGATGTTATGCAGTGGGTTCGCCGCAGTGGGCACGGCCGAAAGTGAAACGCCCCGCATTCAAAGGCCGCTGTCAAGGACTAAAGGCCCCATGATTCAGGTAGTCCATCCCCCACTGGAGCTCGGTCACCGAGATCAACTTTGCTCATTCCATCCACAACACCACGCCAACTGTACCCAGCATGCCACCCTCGGCACAGACGGTAAGACTCATGGTCTTGTTCTCCTATTGATTATTTCATTTGAGTTCTGGCCCTCTATGCGACTCGAATATTACTGCCCAGGACCTGCTTGAGGGGTACCCCGCATTTGTCATGCCTTTTCAGCCCCCCGGATACCAGGCAGGCTCAGGTCCCCTGCATGGCCTGACAATACGAGCGCCGATCAATCAAGCAGATACTAACTCAACCTTCTGTTCTTCAGACTCGTCTGGTCTCGACCCTGCGACTTCTCATCCCGCGTCTCCGTCTCCTCCAAAAGAAAGATACCGCATCCTCCGTCGTACAACGTCGCGAGCTCTCCCAGCTGCTCAGTGAGGATCGCGAGGCTTCTGCGCGCATCCGTGTCGAGAATGTCATCGCCACCGATATCGCGGTTGAAGTGATGGAGATGGTCGAGCTGTACTGTGAATTGCTCCTGGCGCGCGCCAATGTCCTGGATCAACTGGCCTTTGGAGAGAAGGGTACACGTGCGCGAGTGCGCGCCAAGGAGTTGCTCAAGAAGCAAACTCAGCCTCAGACAAATGAGAAGTGGACGACGGCTGCGCCGGAGAGCTCGGGATCTCGCTTTGGATTCGGCTGGCTGGGGGGTTCGCAGAAGAAAGATGCGAACACAGGAGCGGGCGGCGCATCCGAGGGGTCCTTACCCCTTGCCGACGATGACGATGCGTACATGGACACGGCACTGGATGAGGCAGCGGTGGTGATCTTTTATGCATGGCATCGGTTCCCGCACGAACTCCGGGAGCTGACCATGCTCCGAACGATGCTGGGAGAACGATATGGAAAGGAATTTATGACCCTGGCCCAGGATAACAAGGTGGACACCATCAAGGTTCCGGATCGCTTGCTCAAGAGCCTTCGGGTACGCCCACCGACTCAGGAACTGGTCGAAAGCTATCTACGCGAGATTGCCAAGGCGTACGGCGTGGAATGGCCCGGTGGAGAGGAGATGTCAGGAGAACTTGGACATGCGCCGCCTGAATTTGTCGATGGCACTGACGCGCAAGAAGATGATGACCAAGGTGGTGATCTTCCCGCCACTTCGACCAAACAGGGTACGGGCTCCGTACCACGACCTAGTCTCACCGAGGCACGACGCGCATCGGAGACAAGCGAATTGAACAAAGCAACTCCCCCTCGAGGACCGGCCGCGCTGCAAGGCCGTAGTCCAGTCAGTGTCGCACCACCGGCCCCTCGGACTGACAACCCCAATCCTCGAGTCAAGGTGCCTGGATCTGAGGCGGAGGTTGCTGCCAAGGGTAGCACTGGCAAGAGCAGTGCCGGTGGTATTCCCGAGTTGGATGAATTGACTCGGAGATTTGCGGATTTGAAGAGAAAGCCCTAGGATACACTTGACTTCTCCAAGAAGCCTTCCCCTGTGTTTTCTTTATTGCATCGTGGAAACCCTCAATGGGCTCTTGTCAGTAGTAGTCTCTATTTTTCGTCTTTCCATAGGTGTATCGGGCAAGCGTCTGAACGGAGTCGGCGGGAATATCATCATTGAAACAATTGCCAAGGTCTGATAGTTTAGCGATCACTTCAGTTCCAGATTTTGAAGCCTTATCATATTACTCAACGTTGCGATGTGTCCATCCAACCAGTGCACTAGTAAGGTTCTTGGGGCCAGTGAACGTCAACAGCCCGAGATAGGAACACAGTGAACGTATGCGATATACATTGAGTGACGTCTTCCACCAAATCGGCCTCAGATTTCTGGCTGGGGTGGATATGTAGATTCACAAGAATCACATTCGAAATAGAATGTACACAGAACGACCTCACGTGAGCAGGACTGGTATTTATGCGTCAATCATTCAACCTTCAGTAGTATAGTAGTGACTAGGTAGCTCGCACCGCTCATCTTTACTCTAGTACATCACACATTTCTGATGACCCGCCTGTGTTTTACCTGATACGAAGTAGCATGGCAAAAAAGGGCTCGATGGCGTCTAGTGTCGAGTCTGTCGACTTAGTACTATGTAGTATGTACTCTTGTACTTACTAAGGTTACCATACTGTCTGTATGTCATGGAGACCCAAGTGCCCACGGGTACCTTGACGGGGACTAAAAAGCGGGCCGTAATCTCCGATCTGACACGAGGAACTGGAGGCGGAATGCAGATTATTGCAGAACCGTCCATTCCATTGAGCCCTCAACTCGACCGTTGCACCGTGTCCGATACATCACCCTTCGCCGTGAAGTGCATCATTGATTCCACAGGGTCCCCATTTATTGTACTGTCTCCAAGCTTACCCTTCACACAGGGTGACTATGTCGCGAACCTAAAATGCGCGACCTTTTCCCCACTGCTTCTTCTTCTCCATGCCATATAGTTTACGCGACCGCTTTGTCTGATCAGTTGGGGCGAGAACGGCGCAACGAGCGCATGACTTGACGACTTTCTGCTTTCAGTATATTCTTTTCTGGCTCCCGCCTCTTACTACAGTCTTGCATGGTCTATTGCTTTCGGTTAATACACCTTCGAGCTGCCTACCGAAACAAAGTTCTTCCCAACCCTTTCATCTGGGCAATCTCGTGGCATTGGCCGTGCTCGCGTCCGCGCCTCTGAGCAACCTTGAACATGCCCGTGTACATGCTTCACGGCTTTCGCTGGCCTCGCGCAGGCTTCACGGGGATCCGCGTATACATCGTGCTTAATAACCTCGAAGAAGCAGCCGCCGAATACATCCAGCAACCCCTCACCACCGAACTACTCCTCGAATCGTTCCGAAAGACACAAGCCGATCTCATGCCCCGATTACCCGAGCTACAATTCATCGAGCAGTACGACCCCCACGATGAATCCAGCAACACGGTCAGTCAGGAATACGCGTACGTAGGGGCCAAAGTGGTGACTGTGCCCGATGGCGCCGATGCAAATGGGGATCTGGAGAAGGTCGTTGAGCAAGGGTCGGGGCTCTCGGAGGATGCGACGCAGGCGCTGGAAGCTTTGCGGGACCGTCTGGCGCCCGAGGAGAAGATTGGGTGGTTTATGGTGTATAATGGGGACCCGGATCGATGGTACCCGTCCTCGGACGAGGAGGAGCACGATGAGGATGATGAATACGAGGGTGACGAAGAGCAGGCAGAGTCTTGTGTGAGTGAGAAGTCTGTCGCTCAGACCGACTCTCAGACGGCTCCGCCAACGCCTCAGAGCTATACGGTATGTCACTGGGACAATGACAACAGACCATCGCTCGGTGATCAGTCTGGGTTCCCCGAGCTAATCCAAGGGTTTCTATATTCAGGCACGTTTGACGCGATTGTTTAATCGCATGAGCGCTTCTTCGACATCGTAGACCGAGGTGTTGACATGGCGTCTGTCCTCGTCGGTTTCTCTTTTTCAGTGTTCGCTGCGGGCGCGCTCGGCTTCATGATTCATGATTCCTGATTCCTTTGTTTGAATCTCCCGCAAGCACCGGGACTGCATTCCTCCAGCCTGGCGTTTTCCCTCTCTGTCTTTACAAATAGTATTCTCGGGGTTGCGAGTGGAGAGTAAATCAGATTCATTACAGTTCCTTGTTCAAGCAACTTATTCCTCAAGACCGTTCACGTTAATCCCCATGTCAACTTACATCTTTGCGGCATGCAATTGCTCTTCGTAGCTCTCTACCATCTCCACCATACAACAGATACACTCATGCACTCATAAAGACGTAGCTGAAATGCCAAACTTCCAGATATCGATCGTGGACTTACATCCATCTCAGCGGTGAACACGGGCAGTATGCGGAGCGGAAGCTCCGCGATAACGGGGGGGGGTCATCGGAGAATCTCCACGAAGCCGAGCCAGTGCATCAGCTTCAACCCCGATCTCCAAAACTCCAAAAACCACAACAAAGCAAGTCACAGATGCCAATCCGGTGATCCCTTGGCTCGGCTATCCAATATGGTGCTCTCTTTTATCCTCGTCCAGAATCGCCAGTGAGTGTTTTGTTCCCCTTTCCGGTCTTCCCCTGCGTTCAGGCGGAGATCTGAGACCGTTCGAAGACCGGCATGACTGACGTGTAGATAGGGGCAAGACGCGATTGGCAAAGTGGTATGCGCCGTACAGTGTAAGCGAAGCGAAACGATGCGACCACCCTCAAGAGTGGGCATGACTAAGATGTCTGGTTCAGGATGAGGAGAAGGTCAAATTAAAGGGCGAGGTTGGTTTTCCCCCAACTTCTGGGCGAAAAGGTGTTCTTGGTCTGAGTGTTTGGAACTTTGCTTTGCTCTGGCGTCCCTTCTCCGCTTGGAAGACATTCGCTGATGATTTGTCTCGATGTAGGTTCACCGTCTGGTCGCGCCCCGAGACCAAAAATATCAATCGAACTTTGTCGAGTTCCGCCGCAGTACAAAGGTTGTCTACCGCCGATACGCGGGGTTGTTCTTCTGCGTCTGCGTGGACGCCAACGACAACGAACTCGCCTATTTGGAAGCAATTCATTTCTTTGTTGAAGTCCTGGATCAATTCTTCGGGAACGTTTGCGAATTGGATCTTGTCTTCAATTTCTACAAGGTGCGTTTTGTCTCGGGGTTGTGGACTTGTTGCCGGACTCCCGTGAGATGAGAGAAGCGGAGAGGAGAGGCTTTTGGCTTGCGTGATCGAGAGCCTTTGGCCCCGAAGAAGAAGACTAACCCGAAGATCTGAGCTTTGATAGGTCTATGCTATTCTCGATGAGGTCTTTCTTGCCGGAGAAATTCAGGAGACAAGCAAGCAGGTGGTTTTGACACGACTCGAACATTTGGATAAGCTGGAGTGATACCCTGTTGACACTTTCCTGCGTATTTTTATCTTCTCTTCTTTGGTTCATTTTGCTGCAAATACTTTGCATATAGGACTCTGTGCTGCTTGCATCTTTGCAAAGCCACCATGAGCATGGAGTTTTGTTCTACTCTCATCATTCATGGGCATACTGGCGTTATGATTTCGAGTTGTTGGTGGAATGACATTCAATATATTATGGCTGGTCAGCTGAAAGCTGAGCGAGCAAATTACCCAGAGTATGCATAGCATGCAGCCTTTTGCGAAACGCAACCTAACGCGGCGCCTGGGTATTGGGTATTCGGGACTCGGATTGTGATTCCCCAACAAAAAAAAATGGAAAACTTCGAGCTCGTCATAGATCATATCGAATCAAGAGAGTCGCTGTGGACATCCCTGTCAAGAACACGAGATAGCCGAACTCCCATGTCCCTGGAAGCCAAGCTGGAGGGTAAGCTGCTTTCCTTTTCCTCCTCATGGCGAGAGGCATCTGGATATCGCGGAGGAAAGGCATTCCTCCTGTATCAGCACGTCGCATCTCCGAGTCATGAGTCATTTACTGTAGTTGACAGATCAAGCTATTCAATGTACATAACATAGCCGGGTGCTGTGCCCCACGGCCCATCAACCGGCCTGTCAATCCAGGCCGTGATCATCTCCACCCCGTCCATCAGGTTCTTCCCTTCTTGTTCCACCCTCAACTGCCGACATACACTGCCGTCGACGCATACGGCGATCTCACCTGCACCTCCCGCCACGTTACAAACCGGAGAGAAATGGACGGTCTAGAAGAGAGTCTGAAACATGGCACTGTAGCTTAATGGATGCTTAAATCAACCTCATGGCTGTTGGCTTCGGGTGCAGCAGTCCGAGGGTCTCCACTGTAAATTGCTGGATGGACGTGCGTGCATCCTACATGCCCATGACCATGCCCATGGTAAACTATGGTGGATGGTGATGGCGGGATATCAGGACATTGGAATTCGGGAGTCACTCGGAGCCTGGAGGGTCTTGTATGGAGAGGGACTGGTATACTCGGCGCGGTTCTTTCGTGATGTTAGTGAGACTTGGTCGATGCTTTGTTCATTTGTCTAGCTCTTTGAAGGATGTCTTTTTATAGTGAATGGATTGGTAGTGATTTTTGTTCGTTTGAACAGTCTGCCGGAAGCTTAGGCGACATTCAGTGTAGACGGATGCAGGTGAGTCTCGATAGTCATGGACAATATCCATGTATACTTGTATAGAGTTGAATGGCTCCACAAGGCTGAGTCCTTCGCAAGGACCCTTCGGCGAGTTTTGAGCAACTTTGATGTCGATGAGGGACTGCGTATAGCTCTGCTGACCACGCAGTCGATGAGGGAATGCGTCTGGGCCGTTGTCAGATCATACCTCATTCGTCCTTGAACAGCATTGGCATTCAACATGACTCCATCAGGGCATTCTATGATTCTACACACAGAAACACTACGGTGACTATACAGTATACACTTATGCAGGACCACGAGATCAAAACGGGCTGTACGCTTGCTGCTCCTGCATCGCTGCCAGATCGATTATTCCAAGACAAGCCGTTCCGCACCTTCGATTTGAGCAATCCTCGCTTCCTCTTTTGGTCATCGACCTGACCTTCTTATGCCCCGGCTCTGCTTTTCCCTTTGCGCATGTGAGAGATGAATAGCCCGAGAATCCCAAAGCATACGACAGTAACGACACCATTCCTGATGCGGGCACGACGTTCTCCGACTCCCCAATTCCGAAGATCTTGGCGAGTGGATCTCTGGCCTGGACCCGAGCGTTGCGGTCAAGAGCAGGTCAGCACGAAGATCTGGAGGTGTTACGCCTGAGAGCACATGGACAATTGGACATTGCAGTGACCCAGTTCAAACTAATTCCAGACTCATCTTTGACTGTCGACATGCAGTCGATGTGCGACGATCAAACGCCCTTTCATCCCACACGTGGGTCCTAGGGATTACGCCGAGAAGGAGATGATACACACTTCGATGGACGGACTACTATGGAGCCCATGTACTGTATCTGGCCCTTTCGAGTTTACTTGGTGCGGAGCCAACAGTGGAGCGCTCTTCTCGTCTTCGCCTCGTCATTCTCGAATGCTCGAGCGCAAAGGAACCATTTCACCTTGATTGCCCGTCAATGCGGCGCGAAAAGGCGGTTGGAGGCGTTGGGAGGCTCATAAACCTTGAACGTTTGGGGAGCTTGCCGAACCAAGAGCGAAAAGCAAGAAAAACCTCGGCGCGGGAATCCAATCCCCGGGCGAATGTGGAAATTGATCATGTGCAACAGAGTATGGGACATTGGGATCAGATTGCAGAACCAGAGTTCGCCAAGTTCAGAGTTGGTCGCAAGTGGAAATTGGATCAGGGAAATTGACCCGGTCCAAGCTGACTTCTTTTGATCTCGAGTCTCGACTGACCGGATTCATTGGAAGCCCTTTTGGAACTCAGAAGGGCATACAGCCATACACACTTACACAGTAACATTCCACGGGGGGGCAGTGGAGCCCAAGGACGGAGGACACTGAGCGTCAAGGATACCTCCTTTACCCACACGTCCACCAACCCGACCCTTTCCATTCGCAAGCCGACTTCTTGTGTGTTGTTGCAAATAGGAAGATTGCATTGCAGAATGTGACACCATCTGTGAGAGAGAGAGTGTGTGTGTGTGTACGTTTGTGTCAGTGGTGACCCAGTCCACCCGCATCCTTGTCTTTTAGGACCACGGATGAATGCCGATTGTTGCGCCTTCCGCAAGTTCCATTCCGCATTCTTTTTTTTTCGGTCTCCTTACTCTTTCTGAGTTTCAGGGACCTCGCATCTGCTCCACTGATAGACCGTGCACCATCCCGTTGTCCTTCTCCTGAATTCTGCGACATGCACGAAGGTACGTACTGTCCCTTCGTTGAGGATGCGACACCCTCGGTGCGGTAGGACGCGTTGCCCTTCTGTGCACTCGGCCAATGAAGTCGAACACAGGCACGGATCGTACTCCGTCAAGCCAGGGCGCCGTCGTTGATCGTGGGTTCAACGAGACCCGCCACGGGCGATGCTGACTCGTGCGGTTGGAGCTTGGACAACCGGCTTGATATGATGGCCATGGGAGTTGGCCCACAGCAGGCCCAGCCAGGTCCTGTCCCACGTCTCATCCCCACCAAGGATTGACTCTTTCGCGGGACGGAGTCTGCAAGTGGGGACTAGGAACGGGGGAAAATGGGCCAAAGTGGACGTCGGGACAGGACAACGCGCGGTCTTGGGGCTTGGCGGTGCTCAGTGGCGCGATGGGAAATTTCCGCGTTGGAGTGATGACTGATGGGCGCTTCTCCTGGCCAGACGTCCTTGTTCGCATCCGTATCGTTGTCATTTTCCAGCCGGGTGCTGGGCACAGAATTACAGGTGATCCTGCCCTGTATTACCGGAAAGTGTGATCACGAGCAAAAAAATATAATCACATCAATACATATTACATAGTACGATTCTCGCTTGAAGCCGCATCAGCGTAGACTGTAGAGTCCAGATCGTAGATTGCAGAGATGATTGAACCTCATCACAACATGCTCTACAAAAGCCGATGCCTTGAGCAGCTTCCAGGTACCTTGCAGAAACTCTGACCTTTGATCTCTTGTATCATTCGACGCATGCAGGAGGCATACAGCGAGGCTAGCGAGCAGATGTATTAAAATTGCAAATGTTTTGACATTCGTCACGGTAACGTATTTACCTGTGAGCAGTTGACTGGTATATGATTGGATGATATCCGTTACATGTGGATCCATGGAACGAGCTTGACATTCGGCAGTCAACTTCGACAGTCATAGACTCCCAAGTCGTCCAAGCAGGATTCTTCGACGTTTCAAATGTCTGGCCAGAGGTCTGGTCTGTCACTCAAGCAGGACCAAAGAGCCCTGTCTTCTGTAAACGTATAATATATACATATGTATACACAATATATGATACATTGCTTGAGTATGTGATCACTCAGCTGGCGACATGTCTACATCAAGTGACTATAAGGTTGCTTACACTCTTACAGTCGTCGTCATCAACGACCGCAACAGCCATTTCCGTGGTACTGTAAAGTGTAATCAAATCATGTGTTACAGTGTTACAGTCATATCATGATAGCAATCATAGCAGTAAGTTGCCAATAACTCCCTTTGGTACGGTCTTCGTTTTCTGACCCAGTTTCAAGTTGCTCTTCGCCCCGTACTCATACCGTACACAATTACTCGTAGTCTCATACTTTAGCTGTGTAGCACTAGCTGGTAGCATCCTTCTCTCTGGGTTTCTTCTGCACTGGACCCACTCTTATGCATTTCAAGTCGTCTTCCCCATCGATCTGGATCCTCCCCTTATCATCAGATTAGCCTGCCTCTTCAAGGCCTTTTTTTAATCCACCAGCTCCTTCGCCTGTGGAGTTGATCTGAATTACTCTCTACTCTACCTTTTCTCATCTCTTATCTTTTCTTTCCCTTTTCACTGCACTGCTCTCCAGTCTCATCTAGCTCTCTGCAAGCATATACCTTTTTCGTTCATTTACACACACTTTATTCAAAATGTCGCTCATGCTATCCGACAACCTTTCACCCCAGCCCGCCACGGACATTTTCACAAGCGACACATGCATTGACCGTCGAAAGTGCCACCGGACAGTGCCCATGAAGGTGTTGGCTCTGGGTGTCGGTCGTACAGGTACTGCTTGTAAGTCTTTGATGAACCACCAGAACTATACCGCCTTGTCTTCATCTTGATGGACATGAAATTCCCTCTCCCACATGCAATGGCGCTGATTCCCATATCTTCGTGATTCGCAGCTCTGCGCAAGGCCTTGGAGCGTCTAGGCTATGTCAAGTGCTACCACATGATGTGCGCCAGTGTCGAGAACCCTCCTGATTGTCTGATGTGGCACGATGCCCTCAATGCCAAGTACAAGGGCATTGGCGAATTTGGTCGCAAGGAATGGGATCAGCTCCTGGGTGACTGTCAGGCCGTCTGCGACTGGCCGGCGTGCGCCTTTGCCAAAGAACTCATCGAGGCCTATCCCAACGCCAAGGTCATTCTGACCACCCGCGATGTCGACCCCTGGCACGCCTCCGTCATGAAGACCGTTCACTGGCGAGTGAGCGACCCCGAGCACAAGCTGGTCTCCAACTTCAGCTGGGCGGCGGGCATGTACTATCCCATGCTGAACACCTTCTTTGAAACCTTCTTCCGTGGTGATTTCCCCGGCAAGGGTAAACAAGTCTACAATGAGCATGTGGAATTGGTCCGCAGCTTGGTCCCCGCCGATCGTCTTTTGGAATACAACATCAACGACGGATGGGCTCCCCTGTGTGAGTTCCTCGAGGAGGAGCTTCCCGACACACCTTTCCCCCGTGGCAACGACATGGCCGACTTTTACAAGCGCTGCAGTACCCGCAACCGTCATCAGATGATGAATGCTGCCTTGCAAGCTGTTACAATGGCCGGAGCCGTTGTCGCCACTGGCTTCGCCGCTACCATGGTCTTTAAGCGATTCGTTCGGTAAATCGGCGTGCTGAGCTGCCCAAAGCGGCGGACGAACCGAAACGTTCATCCAGGAACAGCATCAAAAACCAGAGACGATCACACCCCCCCCCCTGTCTCGAATAATCTTCCCCACAAATATTCTGTCTTACCCGCACTTGATTCCTTACATCCAGGGATCTGTCGACCGGGATTTTTCAAAGGGATGCGGGCATCCCTTGAAGGGAACGTCCTCAGAGTGCAAGCACCTTAATTTCTCCTTTCCTTCCATACCTCATGTTCCTTGGTATATTCTTTTTCTCGCTCTCGTCTGAATTCCTTTTCAGCATTCCGCTTCACCTGCTGAGGAAGCATTCTGGTACAGCGATCTTCTCCAGAAGGGCTTTGTTCTCCTGTCTCTTTCTTATCCATTTTCTTTTCCTTTCTTTGCTTTGAGATTGATATTCCCCGACCATTGTCTGCGATTTGATTTGATGTTGACTTTTGGCCACCAATGAACCTGCCTTTTCTTGGGACAGTATCTACTGCCAATCATGCGAGCAGCTACAATACATAAGATGATCAAAAGATGACTCTACCATGAAATGCGTTCTTTACGAATAACTCTCCCTATTCCCTCCGAAATGCTTGGCGTCGAGAGAGTGCTCCAGGAATCCTCGCAACAAGGGGAATCGAAGAATACCTGACCGATTTCGCGCAGCAGCCCTCACTATAGATGATCATCCCAGATGAGCAATGTCTTCTCCCTCGACCATTCACTCCATTTTCCACCATAGGGATCAACCCCCGCGACACTTGCAACTTGCAAGCACGCATTATTCACGAAACGGCAGCCCTGTCTGTCACTGGGTCGATTCGCAGTTTCGCACTGTCCGATCTATCCAGCGTATTTCCGTCCTTGATCCAATGCAAGAGAGGAAAAGAAGTCCGCTCCCCACATTGCGACCATACGCCCAGGCGCTGTACTTTTGGTCATCACCTTTTTTTTCAGGGGCGCCGCGTACCTCCCGTCAGCAGCCGTGCGCCCTGCCCCTCTTCCACTCACAAGCCACTCCGTTCGTATTCGCACAGGAAAAAGCCCGCCAGTCTTGGACATGTCCACGTCACGCTGGGAACGGAACTGGGGGCTTTGGAATTTCTTTGAGTAGTGTTGTGACTGTCTGACCAGCGACTCTGCTCGATTTTGTTCCAGCTTTCAGTCTACAACTCTACACTCTTCAATAGTTCCAACTTCAGAAGTCGCCTGCACTTGGATAGGAGGATTCGTCCGTCTTGGCGGAAGGATCCCTGGACTGACGGTTCAGGCCCACTTCAATGAGTTTGCTGTTCGTTTCTGGATCGTCGACGATCCTCTCGAGCCATCAGCTGGCTGTGATTGACCGTCCCTGACGCTGTATGACTTTGTGCCAATGTGGTCACTGGTGAGGTGGTTGGGAGGTGTATCACTGTTTTTTTCATAGGCAATTCTACTGTGAGAACCGATCGAAGCCCTGAAGTCGCCTTTTGATTCTCTCGATCTGCTCGCTCCTGTGCAGTACTGCAGTGCCTGTGACTATTGGTACCCACTACCAGTACCCAGTATTGTATGTCTTGGCCTCCTCGTTCCGGAGCTCTGCCCGCTCGGAAAAAGGCCGTCCAGCACCGGGACGATCCAGAGCGGGACGAGGTGGACGCCTGACCGGGCTGTAAGGCGAAGGAATATACCCAGAGCGGGTTAACCAAGATATTTGAATACTCAACAGTCAACACAATCCCCGGGCCGACACTCATACTACTGTAACTGTTATGGCCGCATGCGGCGTATTATTCACGAGCTGAGGTATAATACTGAATGAGGTAGTAAATACCGAATGACTGGAATACAACCTTTGAACCTATAGGTTCGAAAGGCTGAGGGTACTGTTGGTCCTAAAGCTCCGTTATTTCATGGACTGTCCCGAATTATGGACTTTGGTCCTTTTTATTGCTCGAAAAGGGATGTAGGAATCCAAAAACCTCGCGATGGATCTTGCTATTGTTCTCATCCTAGATTTCGTAAATGTGTGCTTGATGGTACATTTACCAGTAGCTCGGCGAGTCCAATGGAAAGCACAACTGTACATTCAGTTGATTCAAATAATCTCACTGGCGTCAATATATTCCGGTCTAGTCTCCCTGCGGTCGGTAGTTCGGGAGCTCCTGAAATAACGCGGATATCGTCGTGACTCGTAACCCTATCCGACTGTCGAGTCTCGACGAGCTGGAAACGTGCCGACCCCAGAAGTGGGCAAGGCTACTAAGGTACACTGGTCCAGTAGAATAGTAGATGTGTATATAGTTTGCTAGCCATTCCTTCCATACGTAAACGTGGACTGGATCCTTTGGGACTGCACCCTCGATCGAATGGCAGGCGGACTTGACGTATGCATGGGCGCTTGCGCAGCTTCGTGTTGCAGCTTCGAGACCGAGACCTCCACCGTACACTTCAAGAAAGATGATCACTTTACTGGACGTTGAACGAAGAGAGACCGCGCGTCCAAGTCGGCGTCGTCGTCGTCGTCGTCATTTGTTTAATGGATCAGTCACAGAGCTCAGTTTTGAATCTCTTCGGTCCTGATCCATGTTGATTCATGTCCGTTGTAGGTTAGAAGTTGTCCACGGTTGACAGTAGCATGTGGATTGTGGCGTATGTGGCTGGGTAAAAACAGCCTGCTGGCGCCTCGCCACGACACAAGTCAGTGTCAGTACTTCCAGACAAGGTCATGTGTCGAGCTGGCCGCCGATTCGATGCGGCTCCGTCCGAATTGCAAGAGTCTGGACCCGGCAATTTCACGTGTCTTGGTTAATTTGAGGGGTTTATTTACTTTATGATTGAATCAGATTACAGTTTGCCCATCTTTGGTCTAAGGTGCTTATGCCGGTTTTTTTGCCTTTTCTCCTATGGGTCCGAGTCCGTCTGCGGTCGGATTCCAAGAATTCTGGCTAGATTGGATTCAGGATTTATCTTGATTCTTGACACACAGACGCTTGATACATGAGTCTGATGGTGAAAATGCAGATTGTTTAAGTACTAAGTGGTAAGTAAGTGGTAAGTGGTAACTTGGTAAGTAGTAACTAAGTAGGTAGTATGACTATGTTATGTAGTGAGTACACTGAGTAGTAAGTAGTAGTACAGCATGACTTTGCTGTACTACTCCGGATGCCGAATGCACGTCGAGAGTGACTCGCTTGCCCAGCTACAGCAGGGTGATGCAGAGTGCAATTGAATAGCGCTGGCTTGGCTTGGTCTGACCTTCTGACTATCGGACGCTAAGCCGGAGCATGACGCGGCCTGTAACAACAAAGGGATTCGAGAAGATGAATGGGTGTTCAACCTTGACGAGTCAATGACGAGCCGACGACCGTCAAACTTACAGTACGGTTCGTTTTTATGGGTTTGTACAATACCGCTATGTCGGGTAGGAGCGCACTCGTGACCTTTGCCCAGATCCAGGTTTGGCCCGTTGGTAATTCCACGGAAGAAGCGATCACTCCAGGGCGTTCACTGTTCAGTGTTCCTGTTCACTGTTCACAAACCACCCTAGACAAGACGGGGAGTGGATAACATGAGGGAGCAAACTCTGGTCCCTTCACTGGGAGTTCCCACGGGGGAGACCATGTGGTCCACGAAAAGAGAAAGGATGTGCTCATGTGCTGACTCCGGCACTCTGCTAACTTAGTCGGGGGAGAAACCGGGGAGGGCGCCTTGGCAGCAGGAGACGATCGTGAGCTTAGCACGCTTAACCGTTGCGTGGCTTGCGTCTGAAGACTGACTCCGCCAGTGAGAGCCTCGACGGGGGCTCCGCTCTTTGCGCTGAACACGGCGTCCGGGCATAGTCAATGGCATGATGAATATGGCATACACAATTACACATTACATACTCAAAACTGTACGACTACCACGTGTATTCGCTGATACGACCGGAACTCACGGCCAGCTTCAAGGTTGGTGAACGAGCACGATACGGACAGCTTTAGACAGTTATCGCGACCGAGAGGAACGCAAAGGAGGCAGAGGGAGGAGTCTTGCTCGTGCCTGGACAAGGGTGAGATCATGCCTTCGTATGTACAGCCCTACAGCCTTGCTCGACCCCATCTGACGGTCAGTCACTCAGTCGTACTGAGCGTAGTCAGTGTACCTCCTTTCCTCCACCCCTCGGCCTCCTCCAGGCTTCTGGAGCCAGTTCCTCGGTACGATACTTCCGGGATGATGAGGATTTGATGATCCATCCGGGCTGCGAACCTGCTCTCCCTACATGCCTGCTCGGATCATTCGGTACTCCACACCTGCGGTTCACTCTTCTTCTCGCTGGCCACAGCATCTTTCTTCTTTTATTCCTTCGTGATGTGCCGATGTGATATCCATCTAGGTCCATGATCGTCGCCCTTTTCCGTCTCCATGACGAGCTTCTCCGTCCCGCCTGTGCTTTACCTCGGCGGACTGCTACTGCTCTGCTTCCTGCATAGAGCCATTGCCGAAGACGTCGCGTTTTACAAATCGGTGAGTATCTTTTGCGATCTTTTGCTGTTTCTTTGCAGGCTCGGTCCTTGCGCGAGTGAATAGCTCGGCCGACCGTGCCTTTGACGCTAGGCAGAGCCCTCTGCAATCTGCAGTCTGCAGTTCTGCACTATACCTGTGCTTGGCCGTCGTCTTGAAGTCCTACCTATCTAATGATCATCATGCGTCTCCCCGCAGCGGCCCGACATTTCTCCTTTGATTCTCAACATCGAACAAACGATACCAGAGAAGCTCGCACCGGGGTATATCTTTATCGCGCCATATGAGGCTGCGAACTCGGGACCATACATCTTCGATAACAATGGGGTAGGTTCGAGCCGGTGACCAACCCGTGTGCTCATCATACAGTGGCAACAACCAACGGACGCTGACGCATCGGCGACAGGAACTTGTATGGAGCGGATGGGGTGTGTCTGGACCGGGAAACGCCCATGGTATCCATGTCTGCAAATACAAAGGTGCCGACCACCTGTGCTTCTTCCAAGGAGATCAGCAAAAGGGATACTGCCGGGGTCATGGAGTCATCTTGGACAATTCGTACCGGATTGTACGATCGGTGCAGCCTGGCGGTGGGATGGCGGCTAGCGACATGCACGAGTTTCGCCCACTCGACGACGGTCGAAGCGCCCTCATGACGGTGTACCAGCAGCGGCAGTTTGACATGAGTCCCTGGAATGTTCGCACCGGCATGGGGTGGATCATGGAGAGCGTCTTTCAGGAAGTGGATATTGAGACGAGCAAGGTCTTGTTCGAGTGGCGCTCCCTCGATCACGTCGATCCTTCCCTGAGCTACACCTGGCCCTCGCATACCGATACGTCAGGGACCGGGCTGCATGCGCTCGAGCCGTGGGACTACTTCCATATCAATTCGGTGGACAAGAATCAAGACGGAGACTATCTGATCTCCTCCCGTCACACCTCTGCCATCTATAAAATCTCGGGCCGGGATGGCTCCATCATGTGGCAATTGCACGGAGCAAAACCGACATTTCGCAACATCAATTTTAGTTTCTCGCAGCAACATGACGCGAGATGGTTGTTTGAGAACACCACCCACTCAGTCATCTCCTTCTACAACAATGGGTACAACGGCTTCAACCAGACCCATCCTATTTCATCGGGGATGATCGTCTTGATTGACCATGTGGAGAAGACCGCGACGCAGATTCGCGAATATGCACCCGCAGTGTCTGATCTCGTCAGCTCCAGCCAGGGCAACCTACAAGTTCTGCCGAATCAGAATGTGTTTGCAGGATGGGGTAACAATCCCTTTGTATCGGAACATGATCCAGACGGCAATTTGGTCTTGTGGGCACGATTTGCCGAAGACGTCGTGATGAACTACCGTGCCCAGAAATTCGAGTGGGAAGGGAACCCCACCGATTCCCCGGCTCTTTGGTCATATTCTCGTGCCGGCACACCCGTCTCTCCCTTGCAGTTCTACGTGAGTTGGAATGGCGCCACACAAGTCAAGACGTGGCGCTTCTTTGGCGCTCAAAACGCCACTGGTCCCTGGGAACTTTTAGCTGAGGCGCCCAAGACTGGCTTTGAGACGGCATTCATTCATCCCGCTTATTTCCCGTGGACCCGAGCAGGTGCGATTGGCGCGGACGGCCAAGAGCTTGGAATGTCCGAGGTCAAGTATACCTTTGTGCCGTCGTCGGCTCTGCGCGAGTTCTGTCAAATGGATACTTGTCTCGATACTTTCGCCTATGGATCTCCGGGTGAGGAGGGAGCCGAGCCGCACATTCCAACGGCTGGTGTGAAAACCGTGCCGTGGATTGAGGCAAAGTACGAAGAAGGCATCTGGTCCTATCCTTCGGGCTTTCCACATATCCATTCGGAGTCGAACTCGTCCTTGTCCTCGGACCCTGAATCGGTCAAAGAAGAGGGAGGACCGCCTGAGAGTAAGTGTGATATGAACCCCCCCCCCCCCCCCCCCCAAACCAGGATTGGCAATTTTGAATTCGCGGGACTTAAATTCGATAACGTTGTCTGTGGCAGTGTCCGCGAGGTGTTCGCTCTTCCCGTAATAGGACGACTGATGCGCTGCCTGCGATATGCTAGGTAGTTGACCTTCATGGAATGACGGGACCGGATACTTTTCTTTGATTGAGATTTGAGGATCAAGAGGCCCAAGTTCAGCCCATGCGGTTGATATTTCTTTTGTCCTGAAAGCATCAAGAGCCGCATTGAGCTGCGATCTGAAGGCCGAACGCTCATTCATGTTGGGGCTATCTTCCAGGGGCGAAGCCCCTGCCAATTGATCTGAAGACCTCATGCCCAATGACGGTTCAAGTTTCAAATCAGGCCCAGCCTGCATGCGTTCTTGAATCCGGTCTTCTCGAGATCAATCGCGTGTGCTTCAGACTCCGAGTGATTTGATGATATTGGAGTCAACAATCGTACTCCTCGACCCAGTGCAACGATCGCGAGAGCAGTGCACGTGTCCAAAGAATCAGGATGAGTCCAATGGTATGATCGAACAGCACATATTTTGGCTCAGGCGCGATCGTCTTCCCAATTGACGTGTCACTTTCTTCAAGCCAGCTATTTTCGGCACCGAACAGCTATTCACACTCCGCTCTGAGTGTCTCGAGTCCACGCCAAGCGGCCAAACGCGCGCGATTGTAGAGACCGGCCGTCGCATGGGACCCACTTGTTGACCGCAGCGAGTAAACAGCATTGCACAACCTTAAAACGTTCATCTCCTCATTCGGGGTAGTAGATGGATGGAGACAAATCAATAGAAGCAGAGCTGTCTGTGTCATATTGAGTACCTTTTGTTCAGAGATCCAGTCACAGAGCCGAGGAACATGCAAACAAGAAAAGGAACGAACGGGCAAGGCAGGGTCGGGGCTGGAGTAGATCTCCATCGTGGTGAGAGAAGAAGAGTTTCACAGCCAAAGAAAGTGAATGATCCAAAATCAAGAGCCTTGAACATGACCGGAAAGGCTTGAAAAGTTATGTAAGTGGGAGTAGAGGAGTTCTTGAAATTCAGATGACGCGAGAGAGGGAGAGGGCTGCCTGGAGTAGGCATGTGACTCCGACAAAGATTCATCATTGAATACATGCGTGGCTACAATACAGAGGGTGACGTTTATGGCCGAGGCTGGAGACTTGCATTTGAGACAGGTTCGCCCCTTTGGGTTGATCTCTCACGGGCGCTTCTCGTGCATAAAAAGCACGCTTGATTCAGAGATCAGGTCCTGGCTGAAGTGGTCAGAACGATTGAAGACCTACATTAGAAGCCCCCAGACTAGCGGGAGCGTCAAAGAAGAGCGCCCTCAGGTTCAGGTAAGAAGGACAAAAGCAGGAGAACTTTGACTGGGTATCATGATGTATTCCTGCCTCTAATAGACCAAGTAATTGTGACATAAACCGCCGCAGGAAGTCGAGGGTGATAATACCCGACTATATATGAAATCAAGTAGACTCCAATATGTCTCACTTTGGAGGACCAAACTCCAGTGCATGCGGCATCTCGGCGCCTTTTCATTGCCCACGAAGGATATTCGCAATGCGAAGCGAAAGATCGAGCACAGAGAGATGCTCATCCGCCCCGTCCACAAGCCGCCGGTCCAGCTCTGAAAACACCATGACAATTTTGTTCTTCTGGATATCGGGAATAGCCTCGTTGAAAACGACTCGTCGATATAACTGTCAAAAATCAGTCCTCCGGTTCCAATTGCTCCACGACGGAGACCAAGCACGTACCTGAATGACCAACTGCGTCGCACTCCAGCCATCCGCAACCAGATCGGTCACCACCTTGGAAACAGCATCGTATGCTGAACCCAACGGTTTCGGCTGCATAGCCTGCATCAAATTATCCAAGATATTCTCGGGAATCACACCCGCGATTTCTTCAATCGTCCGGACGGTTATTGTCCCCGAAGCCGAATCATCCGCGTCTACCATTTCCGCATCCTCATCTCCGTCGTTTTGGCCTGCGCGCGTTGCACCCAGTAAACGAGCCGCACTTTGAAGGTAAGTAATCGCACGTCGCAAATCACCCTCACCACAGCGAATCAATGTGTCCACAACACCATCATCGAGCTTCAAATTCTCGGCTCGCGCAATCTCAGCAACACGCTCGCCCGCCGCGGCATTGTCGAGACTCTTGAAACGGAACTTGCTGCATCGACTCGCCAGAGGCTCAATGATCCGCGTCACATAGTTGCAGACCAGACAGAAACGTGTGATACGGGAATATTGTTCCATTGTGCGACGGAGCGCAGATTGGGCATCTTGGGTCATGCTGTCTGCCTCATCAAGAATGATGATCTTGAAGGGAGGGCATGGGTACTGGGCACGGTAGGCGGCATCTAGACCTGTCGGTTGGGAAAGTTGTGCGCGGGCAAAGTTCTTGACTTTGTCACGGACAATTCCGATGCCTCGCTCATCGGAGGCGTTCAGTTCCAGGATACGGGAGCGGTAGAGGGCGGGTCCGAAGAGAGATTTGGCGAGAGCGAGGATGGTCGAGGTTTTGCCTGTTCCGGGAGGTCCGTAAAAAAGCATGTGAGGAAGCTAAACCCACGATAGAGTCAGAAAGTGAGATCGACAACGCATTCCTTGAACCTATCGATATGGGACCTACGTTAGAGGCTTGTAGCGTTCGTTGCAGGACCTTGGTTGTGTGATCTTGTGCGGCGACATCGTCAAGTGTCTTTGGACGGCTGACGCATGGTTCTCGTCAGTGTATCGGCCCAGTGATTGTGCTTGGGGAGCAACGGCACTCACTATTTCTCAACCCATGGCTGTAGCCGGTTATTATCTTCCTTGGTGTCTGAGGGTTTCGTTTTGGAGCTGCCGGAGGCAGCAGCCGCCGCCGCTCGGGCTTTGTTATTGAAGAAGGTGGATGCCATTGGTATATGATTGCCGTGTATGCCAGTATCGCAGCCAAATTATATCGGTGTAGAAGATGGAGCTACGCCACGAAGACCTAGACATGAAGCTGAACATCCGCCGCGGTACAAGAGACGCGTCAACACGTGACACGCGTAGCACTTCCGCGGGCGCATCGAACTAAGTGGCCAATCATAGCAACCACAGAATGATCGGTCCATCAAAGCATCTATGGATCGTTGACAGGTACTAGTCACCCATCCGAAATGAATGGAATATACAAATTGCTTCAAATTATGCACGCTAAGACGCTCCACAAGGATCAATACCTGTCATTTACCCAGAAACAGCTCTCAGAGCTCATCCCGAACAATTTCCCCCTCGTACATGCGTTTCTTAGGGTTGGGAATGATGTCCACGTCACCCTCAAGCTCTTCAATGGAGTCCTCGTTGATATCAGCGCCGTCCCATTTGCCATTCTCAACCATTCGGCCAATCTGATCGATGATGCGATCTTGCCCAGCCTCGTCCGCCTCGTCATTCTCCATTACTTCGTCACCAACGAGAACCGGCCCTCCTGTCATGGCTGTCGCAGCTTGATGCATTGTCGCTGTGACGTCTGTAGGCATTGAGTCGGGAACAAGCTCAGTTGTCCCTTTGGACATGCCCAGAGCACCCAAGACCATAAGCATGAATCGCATACTGAGCTTCACCGGCAGCCACACCAGCCACCACATTGGACCGTAAAGTATACGACGGAAAATTAACCACGAAATGGTGCCAACGAGGATATAGAAAGCTGTTTCCAAGTACCATGTATCGGATTTTTGCGAGCGGAGTAAAGAGTTGGCGAGGCTGCGCGAGTTGGCAAGAAGCGTATCGAGGCTGCTGTATGATTCGGACAGCGAGGAGATAGCGGCAGTGGATTGCTCTGTAGTAAGATGATATGAGTATACGTCTTACACCAAATAAGGCAAAGGTCTCGACCCGGCCAATTAACCTACCGAGAGTTTCTTGGGCGAATTGACTTCGTGAGAGCTCTGCCTGCATCAGAGTGTGCGTCCGGCGCAGAGCCGCAGTCACGTCATTAGACGCATTCAGAACCAAGTCATCTTGCGTAAGCTTTTGTGATGGAGTGATTTTTTCTGAACCGGTATGCGACCTCATCAGCAACAGCTCGCGCTCCTTGCGCTTCGCAAGCTCGGCATTTCGTTTTGCCTGTAATTGAGCGGTACGAAACTCTACACGGGTCCTATCCTTCATATTAGCGCAGAAATTCCTTGCCAGGATTGTGTCCTTAACAGCAGATGGGCCGAAACAGTCTCCGGAATAGACTCACCTCTTCATTTCCTCTGCTAGTCTCCCACACATGGCGACTACTCGCGCTCTCTCCGCCTCCTTATCACCACCAGCAGAAGCAGATTTCCTCCTGCCATCGTACCCAGCGTCTAGCGCCTCAATGTCCCCGCGCAATAGCTCCAAGTCTCCCTCTGCATCTTTTAGTTGTGAATGAATTTCTGCCCCGAGTTCCAAGCGCGCTTCATCGCCTTGACCAACAGATGCCGTGAAATTGCGTAGGCGATCAACGAGCGGTTGGATCTGGCCGAGTGCGGCGGAGAGCTCCTTCAAGCGGACCTGCAGAGCAGCGGCGGACATGGTGGGACTGGGCAGTACAATGCGATAATTAATGTGCCCTTCACCACGCGAGAAATTGAGACAGGTAGCGTGAGAAGCCGGTTGCAATCAGGATCTGAGCTTTCGAAGTCCCTGCTTGGATTTTGCTTCTTGCCTATCCCGAGGCTCTATACGTGTCGTCAATAGAGCAAGCTGGTCCAGCCGCAAGTCGAACAGCTGGCGTGGGCGTCACTGCCCGTCCCGCCCATACATGCCTGTTTGCATTCCGGACAAACATCGATCGGACGTCTCCTTTGCCCGCAATCGCGACCACGCCTCGAGGTGATATCGACAGACTTGCGCGCATAAGCTACAGCCTTTCCCGGATTACCTGGGTCTTTCGAGCTCGTTCTCAATCGAGGATATTCGCATTCGTTCAACAATCATTTGTTGAAAGCAATCGCGGTCTACCGCACACAGGCAACCCCTCTTGCTCTGTGCAAAAAATTAATCCACCGGGAACTCGATCGACGAAGACTTCTATTAGCGAGGTAAATAGTGACAACAAACCAGACTTTTAAATCTCAATATCATTCAACAAGCCACCTGCTTACCCGAAGAATCTCCCAGTCCCTCGAATCCTCCGTGTACCTCCGACAAGGATTCTCCAAACAAACCCTTGTTCACCATCCAACTTCCAGATCCTCCCACTCAACTCACCTCACCCGCCAAAATGTCCATCCCAATTCACACAATCACCACCTTCCGCACAACGTTCAACCCCTTCAGTCAAGCTTCCCGCCCCTGTCGCCTCGTCCTCTCACTCCTCCGCACGCCGGCCTCCGCCTCCCCCGCGAGCCCCCAACACATCGACATCAAGGTCAAGCAGTTGCCGCGGAATTCGACGGAGCAGCCCTCTATGACCGTGGGCTTCAAGGGTGGAAAGGAAGTTACGCTTGAGGTGGGCAAGCGTGGTATGAAGATCGGTGATGTGGTGGAGGAGATCTCTCGGATTGGACGGGCGATGGAGCGCGAGGCGAGTCTGAAGGGCTAAGCTTTCGATTTGCATATGATGGGTCAGGGTTTGATGGCTGTGTATATGCTGGCCCTGGTCTTTGATGGGCTGGTTCAATTTTTGTACAATACCTTGGCGAATTATTGGCAATTTGTTACGTTGATTGGAAGGCATTGGGGAGTGACCGTCACGAGTGTCCTAAGGTATGTGAGTCGACGATGTGAAACCTTTTGTCTGAACGACTGGTGTGCGATCGTTCTTGGAGCGGCATTAGATATTGTAGGAGCCTCCATTCGATGTGTCTTACATCCAAAGCGCTATCGAATTAAGTACGGGGGCCACTTCTGGAGTGCAGCACTGTCCTCAGTGTCCTGTACCAGAGTCTGGATCATATGTACGGCGGGGGAAAAGATGTTGATTGAACACTTGGAAGCCTGCCATGTAAATGATATCTCATGGACTTCCTTTTTGCTTCATTGAAAACTGCTGAGCTATGGTATAATTTTGTTTAAACAGCAGCACCAGAGATGAAGAACCACTTGTCAATGCTACCGTCAATGGGGGCAGGGGCCAGGTTCTCGCCGCGGGGAACGGAGGCAATCTGGCTCTGCTCGGCGCGGTTGTGCTCGAGCTGAGAGTTGGCACTAGAGATGAGAAGAAGAAACGTCAGTGCATGTTCCATGGATGGCACGAGAAAGATGCGTCCAGTCTCCCAAAAATCCAGACGGGGGGAGTCCAAAACGTACAGGCTGATTTCACCGGGGTTGGTCTTGCCGGTGATGAGCTTCTCCCAAGCCTCGGAGCACTCCTTGATGACCTCCTCGGCGTACTTCTTGTTCTTGCACTCGCCGGAGAAGGCGAACTGGTTCTCGGGCTTTCCGTCGGGGATCTTGTAGATGCGGAACCACTCGTTGGTGGCACGCATGAGACCGGGCAGGTGACGCTCAACATCCTCAATGTCGTTGAGCTTGGCGGCGAGGGGGTCGTTCACGTCAATGACGATGATCTTCCAGTCGGTCTCCTCCTCGTCGATCAGGGCCATGACACCCAGAACCTTGACCTGCTTGACCTGACCGGGGTAACCGACCAGCTCACCAATCTCGCACACATCCAGAGGGTCGTCGTCACCCTTGGCCTTGGTCTCGGGGTGGACCGAGTTGGGGTCCTCCCAGGTCTAGTGGACAAGCGTCAGTTGTGGATGCTCTCACGACTGGAATCTTCCCCGGTCCGAGGACTTCTCGCTCCGGGTGTTGCGTGCAACGCCATGCTGTAACAGCCTGGGGAGAGATTGGACACTTACGCGGGGGAAGGCACCGTAGTTCCAGAGGTAACCCTTGTGGGGGAAGCAGTTACGGACGAAGCGCAGCTTGCCCTTCTTGGTGTCCTGCTTGATGGGGTTCAGGAACTCCTCCTTGGAGATCTGTGGCCGCAAGAATCCGTCAGCATCGCAGAACAGAATTGAGTGATCCAGCAGTCGTGTCGACCGCGACAGGGACGAATCGAAAGGGGTGGGATGGATCGATGTTCATTCGTACCTCCTGCTTGGCGTTGGTCCAGCGGGGGATCTCCACGACCATGTTGAGGATGGTCTGCTCCTCATTGGCATAGAGGGGGATATCGTGGAAGGGAGAGACGGGGACGCCATCCTTCTCGATGTAGACCCGGTGCTCCAGGGTGTAGGGCTGGCCGATCTTGCGGACGGTGTAGGACATTTTTGCGGTGGAGGTAGAGAATGGACGAGAGAGAAGAGGGAGAGGGGCAGAGGACGAAGTACAAGTAGCGGGAAGGTTCAGGGCCGTAGTGGGGGCACAAAAGGAGGACGACACTGCGAGTGGGAGAGGGGCAGTTGACCAAGTTGACCAAGTTGACCAAGTGGGGGGCAGAGCCTGGATGGACGGACGCCAGACTCGGCGGCAGAAGCAGACGGAGGCGGTGGACGCCAGTCGAGCGGCCATCTTTGGGCGTTTTCTCTGGGTTCCTCTGACAACAAATAAACAGTGTAAAGGCCCAATATCTTCAGTCCCAATTGGCCTGCACTGGACTGGTTTGGACTGGACCAGCAATTGCAGGGCCAGTGACCTGCACCGAAGTCTCCCCTGTCTGCGAGTGACAATAGAGTACAATGCACGAGCCGGTGAGGATCGGCGCCCAAGGTGGATTGGCCAAAAAGAAGACCGATTTGAACTCGGACCTGAATAATGAAAAACTCGATCAACTGGACAGTTGACCCGAAATGGGAACCCGTTGGCGTCGACCCGTTGCTGACCGCGCAGAGACTCTCTGGTTGGGACCAATTGACAGGATGGCGTGACCGGAGAGGGTCCTCAATGGTCCAGATCGAAGGTTCTTGTAAGAGGCGATCAAGGTCGGAGAGGAGTCTCTACGAGGAGGGCTGCAGTGCAAGGACTGCAGTCAATTCCTTTGGTTCTTTTGGACTTGGACTTTGGGTTTATGATCAAATTACAATTGTTTGGTTTTTCCGTTTGGCCACTTTAGGTCTCAGTGGGGCCCTTCCGGTTTTCGGCACGGCGTCGAGTCAAAGTAGTAGTGAATCTAGTGATGGAGTAATGGATGTCTCCCGATCCGGTTTATCGATATGGCAAAGTAAGAAAAGGGAGCCACGCGAATGAAGAGACAGCTTGGTTGAAAGACTACATATTTACTGAGTAACAGTCTCCATGGGGAAGATCTGGCTCAGATAGCACCCCTGCTTTGCTGATCTCGTGCCCCTCTGCCGCATCTACTCGTCGACAAGGATCAAATGTGTACGATTCGCAAGAACTATATTCCGGGCACGATACATCCAGGTACTTGAAGCGTACACTGCCGCGACTGCAAGCGCCATCCCTAACGCATCGAGTTGAAGTCTGCAGCGGCATGACATGCACCTATGACAGAAGATTCTCTCATGGCAAGTCTCCGCTCTGCAGGTGCAATTGATGTCCAATCCCCTACTCTTTCCACTCGCCACGAAGGCTATGGAGTGCTGTACATCTCTCATCCCACATCTTGTCGATTCCACTAGGTACATATTGAGGCTGTCACGACTGTGGCCACTGGCCATAGACTTACGATATTAGGATTTGATCTCGGGGGTTTCGAGAAAACATGTTCGCCTTCCTAGTAAAGTACGATCAATGATGTGCATTTGCATTGAAGGTACCTCGGCATAGCCAAAATAATACATAATCCTGGTACATCGCCCTTCCAGTCCTCTCCAACATTGGTACCTCTCTTGTTTCCAATCCTGTAGTTCTACACTTAGTACACTAGTACCGAGATAACATAACTGGGCGTATCAAAAGGGCAGAAAGACGTTATCGTTTATCACCACGTGACAAAAGTGGGTTTATCCTGCCCGATAGAGGCAATGACTAAAGATCTTTAGATCGTCCGAGTTGATTGTGAATTCAAGAGTGCCGAACGTAGCAAGGTTCACCACCCTCTTCAAACAAGATCACGCTATGCTATGATCAGAATACTACGCTCCGCCATGTCCACTCTCGCTGAATCCGCCGCTACTGCTCCGGCCCATGTGCCGCGCGTACCCATCCCACCTCGAGGCGTCGATTATCGCGGCAAAATTGTCCTCGCCCCCATGGTTCGCTCGGGCGAACTCCCCTCCCGCCTGCTGGCCTTGCATTACGGCGCAGACCTGGTCTGGGGCCCTGAGACTATCGACCGAGCCATCATCGGCGCCGAACGTCGTGTGAACCCGCGCAACGGAACCATCGAGTTTACCCGAGTCCCATCGAATGGTGGCCGCGCGGAAAAGGCCGTCAAAGAATCAGTCATCTACCGTCTCGACCCGGAGCGCGAGAAGGGCAAGCTCGTCTTCCAGCTGGGATCTGCCAGTCCGGATCTCGCCGTCCAGGCCGCCAAGGTGGTTGCGCCTGATGTGTGGGGGATCGATCTCAACTCGGGGTGTCCCAAGCCGTTCAGTACCAGTGGTGGTATGGGCGCCGCTCTGCTGAGAACCCCGGACAAGTTGGTTTCCATCCTGGAGGCCCTGGTTCGTGAAGTTGGCGAGCCGTACCAGATCGGTATCTCGGTCAAGATTCGCATCTTGGAAACCCCCGAGCTGACCGAGGCGCTTGTCTCCCGTCTTGTTCGGACTGGTATCACAGGACTGACGGTCCACTGTCGCACGACGCCGATGAGACCTCGTGAGCGTGCCATTCGCGACCAGCTCCGTATGATCGCCGAGATTTGTCACAAGGCCGGCGTGGCGTGCGTCATGAACGGCGATGTCACCTCCCGCGATCACGGGTTGAAGCTCATGGAGGAATTTGGCGTCGATGGAGCGATGATCGCTGTCTCCGCCGAAGCGAACTCGTCTTGCTTCCGGACTGAAGCCGACGGGGGTCTTGCTCCCTGGCGTGACGTCGTCCACCAGTACCTCAAATTTTGCATCCAGAGCGAGAACCGCTACGGAAACACCAAGTATCTCCTCAACATGCTGATCCCGGGCAAGGCGCAGGATTTCAAGGAGGCCAAATTGTCCAAGACCTACACCGACGTTTGCCGCCGTCTTCAGTTCGATGATTTAGTGCCCCAGGCCATGCAGCTCGATGAGATCCTGGACTTGACACACAAGCAAGAGATTAACGGTGCAGCACAGCCCGCCGCCTCAAAAGCCGTGCAGAACGCCAAGGACAACAATGAATCTGCCCGTGCCGCCGGGGGCAATAATACAAGACCCAGCAAGGCCAATGGCTCTTCCACGTCCAATGCTGGTCCCGTTCGCACCTCGTCTTTTCCACAGCCAGCGAAGCCAGCAAACCCCCCTCCTATGACTCAGACAAACACTCCGTCCGCCGTTGATCCATCAGTTCCAGCTTCAGAACTTCCACAGCAGTCTGGAGTCACGGTCTGAATGATGAATGGCTTTCCGCTTGGTGTTAATGTCTTCGCTTCATCATCTTCATTTTCTTCTTTTCTGCCGTTCTGCATAGCCTGGGTACCGGATCTGACTAGGGGGACATTGTGTCTTGTACAGCAAATATCTTTCATTCGAATACTTTTACATTTCTAGCTTATAGATTCCCCTCAAAATCCCTGTATTCATACAATCGACACCTATGCGTCTTTTCGATTTTGTCCTGTTATCATTGGGATGCAGGCAAGCAGAAAGAAGCTCACCCAAGAGAGATCAAATAGACAGACACATGCCTTTAACCTAACAGTATCGAAGACTGATACTCCGGGTCTATAACTCAGGACAAAGCTCGTCTCAGTCCACTCAGTCAAGATTCAGCCGATGTGTGTTTAGATACGAGAAAGGGTTGATTATGTTACTCGTCGTATTATTGGGAGATTCGAAGATTTGACTAGGTCTCTATTCTTGTGTTCTCCATTGTTTGGTCTTGTGGAAACACAGGCTTGGGAACGGACAGATATGCTTTCGTGTGATGAACAAGGCTTCTTTTGAAATCTGGAATGAGCAGAAGAGAAATACTTCGTGCAATCGCTCCGGAAAAGTCCAGAGAGCAATCGTTGACTTTTGGCAGAATAATGATATGCTAAAATATGTGAATGCTCGATGCACCTTCACTCCGTCGTGGAAACCGGCCAACCTTGGCCACGTATGAAGTACATGAAACGCCAAAATGAAAATGCAATTAAGGAAAAAAAACAAGAGAGAAGCGGGAAGGATGACAACCCCAATGCTCGAAGCCTTGGGAGAGAAATAAACTTAGCCCCAAGATCCCAATTGGTGGTGTGTCAAGTCCTTGGACCTATTGCTGGGCTAGTCGGCCGTGGACTGATTCTGCTCGGCGTCCTTCTTTTCCATGTCTGCAAGGACCATGTTCTCGACGGCCTTCATGCCAACTTCTTCGTTTTTCTTGGACGCCGCAGCGTCATCGTCACCAGCGACGGCCTGGTCCAAAGCGAGCTTAGTCTGACCAAGAGCGTAAATTTGCTCTTCGATGGTATCGCGAGTAACGAATCGGAACACTTCGACGTCGCGAGTCTGGCCAACGCGGTGGGCGCGATTCTCGGCCTGGACATCCTCCTGAGGGTTGAAGGAGGAATCGAAGATGACGACCTTGTTGGCGCAAGCTAAGTTGATACCAGCACCACCGGCCTTGGTCGAGAGAAGGAAGACTGGGATTTCAACCCGCTCGTGGAAAGCATCGAGGATTGACTGCCGGTCTTCGACATTGGTGCGGCCGTCCAAACGCACAAACTCGATCTCGAGAGTTTCGAGCACATTCTCGAGGATGTCCATGACCATCGTGAATTGCGAGAATATTAAGGTGCGGTCGCCGTTGGCAATGAAACGCGTGAGCAGCTCGCGAAGCTTCTCAACCTTGCCCGAGTCCATCCATTCCTCGTTCTTGAGCTTGTATTTACCCAACGAATGGGGGTTCTCGAGGCACATGTGGTGACATTCGTAGTCATTGTAGGCCTGCAACTCCTCCTCAATGATGGCCGGGTCCGAGGCCGCCCACTTTTCTTCCTTCAAACAGCTCTTGGCCATCTTCTTGAGAATTGCGTCTGTGTAATGACGCCGAGCCAGAAGGGGGTGAATCGCGGCCTGACGGAGCTTCATGAGAATGTTTGCAGATTTTGAGCCAGTCTTCTTACCAGCAGCGCGATCCTCCAGGAGCTGTCGAACCTGTGCCTTCTCGTGGTCGTAGATGTCTCGCTGTGAGGACTTCATCTCACAGTATTCGACGAACGAATGCTTGGCCGGCAGGTCAATGACCTGATACTTCTTGCGGCGCAAGACGAAAGGCTTCAGCATGGACTTTGCACGCTCAATCCGCTGTGCTGATAATAGAGCGGCGTGCGATTCGTCGGAGGTCTTTGCCTTGTTGGCGAAGACAGCCTGCAAGTCATCCTTGTGATCCTTGAACACTCCAGGCAGGATGAACCCGAGCAGAGACGCCAGCTCTTGCAGATTATTCTGCAGAGGAGTACCCGTGAGGAGGAGACGGAACTTTGCGTTGATCCGGATGAGCTTCTCGTACAGGAGGGACTGCGAGTTCTTCAGCATGTGGCCTTCGTCGAAGACGCAGACACAGAAACCCATGTCGCGGAGGAATTTGGCGTCGACTTTGGCCTTCGCGATCGTGTAGGTAGTCACGACCACATTGATCTCATCCCGGTCGTTTTCGAGCTGCTCGCGAATGTACGCGCGCTCGTTCTGGTTGGCATAGTAGGGCCGAACCTGAAGCTGCGGGGAGAAATTGCTAAACTCACGGAGCCAATTCTCAATGGTCGAGGAAGGAACGACAACCAAGTGAGGCCCCTTGACCCCCTTCTCGTAGAGATGCGACAAGAAGGAGATGACCTGACAGGTCTTTCCGAGACCCATGTCGTCTGCAAGAATGCAGCTCATTTTCTTCTCGAACAGAAGAGCCAGCCAATTGAGCCCGACAATCTGGTAGTCTTTCATGACCAAATTCTTGGCCATGATCGCAGGCTGTGAGATGAAGCCAGACTGACCACCAGAGTGAGGCTTTCTTGCCTTGACAACTGGTTTAATCTCATCCTCGGAATTCTCACCATTTGGTGACGGGTGACTGGAAGATGGCGTTGCGATACCCGAGTCGTGAGGGCCACCCAGCGTAGCGAGATCAAGCTCAGCATCACCACGCTTTCCAAAGATGTCCACTCCCCACTTCTTCATCTCCTCCGCGACAGGTTTACCCAAGGCTTCGCATTCCGCCACAAGTGCGTCGATCGCCATGTACCCGGTCCACATTTCCAAGCACTTGTCGACAATCTTGTCTCCAATGGGTTTGGGAGACTTGCGGCCCTTGCCTTTACCCTTGGGTTTTGCACTCTCGTCGATTGGAGCAGTGACCTCGCGCACCTCGTCCAGACTGCGGAACGGTTGTTGAGAGGTGATGAGCTTGGCGGTCTCCTCGGGGACTGCAGCAATGTCGGCGAGGTCATGAGGCTTGCAAGTGTTGAAGAAGCGCAAGACCTTTTGTTCTAGATCGCCAGTGTTTGCATCATCCTCAACGACGTCAGAATCCTCGGAGTCTGAGAGAATGGCCTCTGGAGTGAGAGAGGGAGCACGGCGAGAGCCTTTCTGTAGCCGCCCGACTTTCTTCTTAGGCGGGGAGTCATCGAAATCAAGGGTGATAGCGTCTGTCGGTGCTGCGGCTTCACGGTCTCTGGAGCCTCGCACAAGACGCCCACGTGCCTTGCCTTCGTCTTCCCTCAGAGAGCTGATGGATCCTTTGGCGGTGGCCCATTTATCTTGGATGGTCCCGCGGGCCTTGATCTTCTGCTTGGCGATATGGACCCCGCCGCGAGCCGGCTGAGCGTTCAGTTCATCCTCAGAGGAGTCAATCTCAATGACAGAAGGTCGGGTGCCGTTCGAGTTCACCTTGCTGGACTCATTGGCAAGCAGATCGAGAGCGAGGTCATAATTCCCGTTGGCCGACATGAGAGCGTCCGCGCATTCCTGTACCGACTTTGTTGGCATGACCTTAAGAATCCGTTCGACCTTGACTCTCACTCGGAAATCGGCAATGTCCAGCACAGTCGAGATCTGAGCATTCACAGGCCGAGCAGCAGAAGGACCTGTTTGGCGGATTTTTTTGACAGCGACGCCTCGAGGAGCATGAGATGGGCTCATTTGATCGGCAGAGCGCTTGTTGCTTGTGGTGGTGGGGTCGTAGATGGCGGAAGAGGTGATCTGCTTGAAGCGATCCATGGAGCCAGTCCCACTGCGTACAGGTGATTCGGCAACCTTCTCGGGGCTTCGACTCGTCTTCTCAAACATCACAGGCTTGATGTCAGTACGGTTCTCATCATCATCCGAAGACCCGCCTCGGTAAGTAGGACCGTCATCCATGTTGAAGGTTGGAGTTCGTTTTGTAGGTCGAACGATGGTTACAGGAGGACGATAGGAAGTGCCAGAGGGGGCCATGAGCGAGCTTAAAAGCCCACCCCGTGGACGCTGTTGGGGTGGAGACGATGCAGAGGCGATGGGCGAGGAGGCAGCAACTTGGACGGTTGAATTGTTTGCTCGGGAATACGGTAACTCAACCAGCTGTGTTGCCTGGGTCAATCGTTGGGAGGGTGTGGTTGTTTGCGCCGGCAAGGTGGCGATGGTCTCATAGTCACCCTCATCTTCGGGGGTGCCTGGTTCAGGCTGCTTCGTCCTCGTCGGGGTATCAGGCACCGTTTCGGCCATTTTTTCAGAGAGCAATCGACCCAATTCGGCAGTCGAGGCCCGCCTCTTGTCTGATGTAATGTATCACCACTTTTCGTACACTTTCGCCAGGAACGCTTTTTTCTGCCGGCGGAGACGCGGTTGAGAGACGCGCGTGGATCACGTGATCTATATTGAATTTGGAGTTGCATAAGTTGTCAACACGATGATGAAGCTCGAGGTCCACTGCCGCAATCATAATTCAATTACTCCTGGTGATAGGCTTCGTAGGGAAAAAAAATTGTCTTCAAAATGAATCGCGATACGCGCCTAACTTCTCATGAGTCTTGAATGGGGAAACGCATCCAAACCAACGTAGATCGAAGGGCTGCCCCCATGTGACCAGGAGCTTTCCTGAGGACGGGTCTCCGCAATGGATCTGATAGTTAAGCTCCACCAACTCTGAAACAGACAACCGACGAACCTTCAGCCTTCCACCTGATTTCAAACCCAGCGACTCCGATCATCGAGCTGCTCATTGGACCGCGACTTTGAACCATCAGAATATGTCTGCTCGTCGTCCCCACGGGCAAAGCTATGCCGACGTCACGGCTCAGCCGGCTCAAGCAGCTGACTCCGACACCACTCCAGCTGTTCCCGCGTACGTCTTCCATTGCAGCCCATGCAATCCCGAAAAGGGGATCTGAGGGTAGTTGTTAAACTTCGAGTTAATAGTGACGTGATATACAAATTACTTGCCTTTACGGCGGCGATGGCAATCGGGCCTATCGGTGTCTATTTCTTGACTGTGAATTCAGTCTTCGGAGGTTCGTACTCAACGGACTGTTTATTACCTGAAACGAGCCATCAACTGAAATCAACAGGGAACTCGACATATGCCGGTATCACTGCTGCTGTGGTCGCCAATCTGGTCTTGTTTGGATATATCTATGTGGCTTGGTTAGAAGACCAAGGCGATAGACAGGTGGCGGAACAAGCCAAGTCCAAGAAAGCGCAGTAGACACGTTGATCGTTTGGGATCAATCTGATTTTCGGTTCATCATGCTACGACTTGATGTCATATTTAGGGCGTTTGGGTATCATCCTAGTGTCTGGGGCGCTTCAAGAATAGCTTTACCCTCAACAAGCTGCATCGAAGATCAATCTCCGAGTAAATTTTCAACTTGGGGATCTCACATCGACCTGCTCACTTCAAGTTTCGGGTGAAGCTGGATAGAATTCCATTCCAGTTGAGACTGAGAGACCTCACATAGCCTCCCGACGCCGTCCGGATTTAGAAGATCGCGAGGAGGTGAGTCCCTTGTTCCCGACATGCAGTAGTTTTGAGCGGCGCCGATACAGTCCGTCTTTCTCTCCCTGAGGAATTGTCCCGAGCCCGAGTGCCGAAACTCATGGTTATGAGTCCCTTACGCGGGCCTGCGTTTCACAAACTCCTCCAGATCGGACTTGGTGGCAACTCCGAGGACGAACTTGCGAGTGACATCAGTGACCACCGCAAATTGCTGCTTCTCCCGCTTTTCACCATTCGGCCCAGACTCGCTTTCGAAAAATTGCTCCAATTCCTCCAAAGGAGTTTCCATCGTAATCACTTGGTAAATGCCACGCTTCCGGTTGAAGCGCTGCATAGCCACAGCCACTGTATCCGTATCCTTGACAGTGCCGTGTTGGAGGAGCTCCTTCAGCCGGGGAATGCTCAAGTAGCCGAGGAGGGATCGCTTCGTCGCGTCAATCACCGTGAGGTGGGTGTAGTCGCGCTCGTAAGCGGTCATCAAAGCAGCGGCGATCGGATCATTCGGCGAAACAGAGAGCGCTGGTGGGGGGTCCAGATCTTCCACAGTAGCCTAGCCATGGAGTCCTGTTAGTCTTCGCGTACATATTCTCATCTTGTGTCAAAGGAGAATGAGGGGCGGAGGCGTACCCCGCGGTATTTGTCCGCCCAGGCACCTTGCAGACTAGCAGTCGATTGTGCTTGGTTTTCATGGGCAAATGCCTCGCTGCCTGTTTGATAGGATGCCATTGTAAGAATTGAGGGACGATGTTGGGCGGGGAGTCTGAAAGATTCGTTAGAGAAGCTGGACTTGTTCGGCGTTGTTTCCGTAGCTGTGGTGCCCTTTTTCTCAAATTCGACGCTTTCCCTCTTTCTTCGGTGCCAAGCCCGATAGGCCCGAGACGTCATACCTTGGGGGGCCGTTCGCCCGTTTAGTCTCGGCTTACCAGCCTTGCTCATAAGTCGATGGTCAGACTCATCTTACCTCTCATCCCTCCCTGATCCGCAAGTTGTCCTTGAGGACTCTATCAAATTTTTCCATCCACCAGTCTTCAGAGAGCCTTTTTCCTACGGTATGTTACACCTCTCTCTACCCTCGGTTCATTGATTGAATGATCGACCCAACCGTTCCCGATCGTTGTCTCCACTCTGAGGACCCGCATTAACAGAGTACATGTGGATGTATTCGTCGATGACAGGTCAACATGCTTCCCGACTCGGTGATTTCAGCTTTTGCGGCACAGCACCCTCTCGGTGCTTTGGCGAAGAATCAACGATCTCATGGCGAAGAGACCAATTCGGTGGCTTCTCCACGGCGAGAGCCTTTCCCCGCTTGGAGCGCAATCGATGACGTGAAGAAGACGGCCGACTCCATTGCTCATGAAGCTGCCCGAGAGTACAATGTCGCCAGCCTGAAGGCTCAGGAGAAAGCCGGCAAGATTGAGATGTGGACTCCGAAGTACTATGCTGCCTGTATCTCTGGCGGTCTATTGGCCTGTGTAAGTTTGACTACGACTTCGGCAATCCACGCAGTCTAATCGAGTTATCTAGGGTCTCACTCACACGGCAGTGACCCCTCTGGATTTGATTAAATGCCGTCGTCAAGTCGACTCGAAGCTGTACACGAGCAACATGCAGGCGTTTTCAAAAATCCGTGCGGCCGAGGGATTGCGCGGTGTGTTCACCGGCTGGAGTCCTACTTTCTTCGGTTACAGTGTAAGCTGCATTCTTTTGCTCACACAAGCTTCGGCCAGTTAATCCTAACCTTTTGAAATTTGCTACAGGCTCAAGGAGCCTTCAAGTATGGAGGGTATGAGTATTTCAAAAAGTTCTACAGTGATCTTGTTGGCCCAGAACGTGCAGCTCAGTGGAAGACCTCAGTCTACTTGGCGGCCAGTGCCTCGGCTGAGCTGATTGCCGACGTCGCCCTTTGTCCATTTGAGTCGGTCAAGGTGCGCATGCAAACCACCATTCCTCCGGAAATCCGAGGTACTTTTAGTGGTATTTCCGCAGTGGTGGGCAAGGAAGGCGTATCTGGGTGAGTATTGTTTCTCATGGCGATGCATTTCCATATTTCCATGATGGGAACGGATCTCGAAGCTCATGGCCGGACTGTACTGACTTTGATATTTCGTCCAGTCTCTACAAGGGCCTTTACCCACTGTGGGGTCGTCAGATCCCCTACACGATGATGAAGTTTGCTTCGTTCGAGACGATCGTCGAGATGATCTACGCCAGTTTGCCCGGTCAAAAGTCCGACTACAATAAGGGTGCGCAGACCGCTGTGGCCTTCAGTGGAGGTTACCTCGCTGGTATTCTTTGTGCTGTGGTCTCTCACCCCGCCGATGTGATGGTCAGCAAATTGAACGCGAATCGCCAAGCTGGAGAAGCCTTTGGAGCTGCTATGAGCCGTATCTACGGAGATATTGGTTTCCGCGGGCTCTGGAATGGATTGCCGGTTCGAATTGTCATGATTGGTACTTTGGTGAGTGGTCTTCCAGAGTATATTGGTATATTGTTGAAGCACATGTCACTGACCCGAACTTTGTTTACAGACTGGTCTCCAATGGATGATGTACGTTTTGACCTGGGCATTCTCGTGCGCTTTTACCGCTTGCTAACTTGTTTACAGCTACGACTCGTTCAAGATCTTCATGGGTCTACCCACCACTGGTGGTGGCTCCAGCGAACAGAAGAAGTAGGGAGGTCGAGTGTGTTCCGTGACTCGATCAGCAAGCCATCGAGCACCGAATGCCGGTAGCTGTCCGTGCATCAGATTGATCAATACTACGTTCCGCTTTGTTTTGTATCATGGTCTTGTTCTTGATAGTAAATTGATTCCATATTTACAAAATTGAATACTAAGTAGTGAGGGACTCATATTTACCTGATACTTTGATGCTGACCTACTCACTACTGTATGCCTGGAACCGAGGCCGCGTACGGTGGCCGAAAGGTAACGGTCATGCCGGGCAATGGGGACCATAAAGTCGTCAATAACGGTATTCCCAAGATGATGCCTTGAACCCTATGGGCGAAAGCTCTCTTTTTATTTCACTTTCCTATTGAGCGGCAACTGGAAATCTGCTCCAGATATCCTAGCGAAATACCAGTGCAATGAACCTTCCCCCCCCCCCCCCCCCCCCCCCCCCCACCGTGGACGATCGCGGACGTCGATTTGGGCTCCACTTGACATCGATGAAGCCATGGACGAGCGACCGGTGGCCACTGGTGGGCGCTGGGCAGGTGTCGATCTCGGGAGTGCGGCGTCTAGAGCGCTGCCAAATGCGGCCTGCCAAGTGACATTACATCCTGACAGCCAGAGGGGTCAATGTTCGGCGACCCAGTGTGATAGGCTCATGACTGCCACTGCGCCCGTCGAACTCTGGATCGAGCATCGATTTTAGCTTTGAAGATGCTTTGGCCGGGCCAGAATGACACACTTTTCACGGTGACTTTCTGGCTGTTCTCCCCGGAGAAGGATCTCCGACGTGAAGGGGGTGGGAAGCCCGCCCCCCAAGGATCGACAGCTTCACCACGTTTGACAAGTGATGTGTGGTACCTCACTTGAGATTTGGTGGGAGTGAAATGATGATTATGAGGGGGTGCTTCTTGGAGAATTATCATCACTCAACATATCCACAACCTGTCTTTCTAGTGCATCGTCGGCACATCATTGACAGCTCGTGCCTATTGACGCGTGCGAACAAGATCGAAGCTGAGGTATAAGCTGGACCTCATCGATCCCCTCTCGGCCGCGCTACAGATAAGCACTACAATCATTCACCTCACACTGGTCGGCCGGCTGGAGACCGGCTGCATTCGATCACGGTGTCGGTTCAACAACCCACATCCGCCAAATCCCTTTCGTTATTAGTGTGATCTCAGCCCCAGATTGAGAGAGCTTCTACACTTTACAGGGAGAATCGATCACATACCCAAAGGTGAAGCCTCTCAGTTTTCCTGTCGGGAAGAAGTGCACGGTCTCTCCTTTCCCCAAGTCACCTTATCTGAATCCTCCTCAGTTGAGGCTCATCTGAGAAAGATCACTTGGCGGCATCAATCAATTATGTCTTATTAAGATCCGGCCGCGGAATCATGACTATTCCCAAGGACATCCTTGCCGCGAAGGCGGCAGGAAGAATTCCAGATGGCGTCTCTCTAGAATACCTCGCTCAATCTCGAGACCATCCTGCCATTGTCGGCATCTTATTCGTGGCCTGCTTTGCGGCCTTCATTCTACTTCTACGCCTTTACGCAAGGACTTTTCTGGTTAAAAGACTCGGACTAGACGACTGGCTAGCGGTACTGACCATGGTATGTGTCCTCAGATCAATCTCTGGCATGGATTCGTTCTATGCAAAAGATATAAAATTTTCCAGCTGGTGCGCCTTGACTGCGGCTTAACTTTACGCGGAATACCAACTTACCAACGCCTTCACATCCAGATCATATACATTCCTTTCGTCGTTCTCTGCATCATTTTGATCAAATTGGGTAGCGGTCGGCATATTGAGTACATTCAGTATGTGCTTCCCCTTTCGACAGTCCGCCAGACAGAGGTTCTCGATTTTGTCGCACATATCTTCTACACGACAGCCCTCTTCCTCTGTCGCCTCTCCGGTCTTGCCTTCTACTTTCGCATTAGTGCACAAAAGAGCAAACTTCGTCTCGCTATCATATTTGTCGCCTGTCTTATGTTCGGCGCATATTTACCCCAACTCTTTCTCCTCATCTTCCATTGCCTCCCTGTGACGGGTCTCTGGCCCTATGAGTGGCAGACGGAGCCGGTTTCTTATCAATGCATTACATGGGGGTTGGTCTACTCTGTCAACTCTGGCGTCTCTCTTGCTTGTGATGTGATGATGTTTATTATTCCGGGAATTTTGATCCACAGGCTGCACATCTCTTCAAGACAGAAGGTTCAGCTATCTATCGTCATGTTTCCCGGTGTCCTGTGCGTTCCTCTTATCAAATTTTCCCCGCCGCCTGCCATACTCTTAAAGGGTCATTACTAACGCATTCTCTAGTGTCATTGTCATTTCCGCTATCCGCGTATGGCTGGTTGTGGAGGGTCAATGGGCCACCGATGGCAGCTGGGCTTACAATCCCATGTTATGTGTTGAGAATGCAGAAATCTCCGGCACTCTGATTGCTCTCTCGGTGCCTGCCTTGAAACCGCTCTTCGGAAACATTTTTAACCACCTCAACGATCTGACCCCCAGTCATGGTCGCTCGCGATTCACCACACGGCGAAGCCAACCCAACCCAGTCAGCGGGGACGGTTCAGCAACGCGGGACGACAAGAAGCTCTTGAACTGGTCACAACGTGGCCAGGACAGTCACGAGATGGTCCCCGCGGAGGTCTTTGTGTCTCGGGATCCTCGTATTCGAGGTTCTTTGATCACGACACCGGGCATTCGGGTGACGAACGAGGTAGATGTCACTCGCTCCCGTACCGAACGAACACACTCTCGGGCGTCGTCTGGAAGAGCTTCGAGTTCTTCTATGCGAGTGCACACGCCGCCCCTCCTCTGAATTTGTACATTTTGTTCATATCCAATATTTCCAATGTGAAACGCCAACTTGAAAACACTTTCTGAGAATAGTGCATCTCATAATGGAACTCAAGGTCTCTCTACCTCGGCTAATGTCTACCAAGTTACTAACAAATGTCTCGTATGTTACGTCAACTTATATCGGTTCAGGCGCTACTGGGGCTCCTTGCTAGTCATCCGCACATCTACTGTGCTGGATTGTAACTGGCTAGCTGTATGGCCCCCACGGGTAGATCCTTGTATAGTGTCTTCTTGTTCGGAGAACAATCATATGATGCGGCGGTCTTGATCTTGGCGTTTCTAGAAGCTACCTCTTGGTGAACTTCAGACACGGATGGACTACTCTTTGATACATCCGAGTATCGCTTGTACTTGAGTGGGTAGCACTAGCCCTTACAGTAACGTGTACAATAATCGTACCGCTGCTACCGCACAGTCACACTATTCCATTGAGATCACACTGATCAGCCTGAAATGGAAAGCTTGATAGATTGTTGACACTGTACATCCCTTAATATTTCAGACAGGTTATCTGAGTTAGAAAACACAAAGGGTTGATGGAGTGTCCGATAGAACTAGGTGCACGGCTAACGCAAGCTAGTAACCACTACCAGGTACAATACTAGGTGATTTATAAGCATAGAAAGGTGACGGTTTACTCGTTGCACCCAAACTGTCGTGCTTTCTACATATGTCTCTCCAAAATAAACAATCTTACCTTGGACAGTTTAGCCTCGTTGGACATGTGGATACCATCGGACCTTTGTTTTGGGGCAACGGCATTTGATTGATAATCAATGCAGAGAAGACTGATTTGTGAGGCCTTTCGGTTGGTGCAATCCTTCGCCGCCAAAGCCAACCATAAAGATAGCTGAATTTGCGGACGTCTTGAAATCCCGCCGCTCGTGATCAGCATAAAGCTGAGCCTCCGCCCGCGGGCATGTCTCTGTAGGTAGTCGAACCGTTTCCTTGGTCATCTGGGACATGCTTTTGGACCTTCAACCACAACATTTCCGAAAACAGTTTAGTCGTTCACATTGCATTATCGGTTGCTCGCAATGACTCTCAAGTACCTCATCACCGGAGCTTCGGGAGGTCTTGGCTCGCAGGTACTTTCTTACCTGGCTGGCAACGTACCCGCCTCAGAGTACGCAGCGGCGTCTTCGAGCGAGGCGAATCGGAAACGATTCGAGGACCGAGGAATCGCTTTTCGAGTAGCAGACTACGACAATGTGGACTCTTTAGAAGCCGCCTTCCAAGACGTCGAGAATCTTCTCTTTGTGAGCACGAACACATTCGACGTCGCCAAGCGAGAGAAACAGCATCAGAACGTTGTTGACGCGGCCAAGAAAATGAATGTCAAACATGTCAGTACCGAGTCTCATCCTAGTGTACGCTGCGAGGGCCTTGAGTTAATCGAATGTCGTGTGTGACAGGTATGGTATACGTCTCTTGCTTTTGGAGGATTTGGATCTTCCGACGCGGATGTGCAAAGGGCCCATCTATTGACTGAAGAGATGCTGCGCAAGTAAAGTCCCTAGAAGAAACGTTCACGCGGTCCAGGATCATCCGAGCTAACAAGTCTTTCTTTCAGATCTGGTATCAACTTCACCTCGATACGCGAGGGTCTCTACACCGAGGCATTCCCCGTCTTCATGAATTGGTACCCCAATACATCTGTCATGTATCTGCATTCCGATGGACCGATCACTTTCACCCGACGGGCCGAATTAGCAGAAGCTACCGCTCGGTTGATGATCCGGGGTCGTCATGACAAGCAAATTGTGCTGCTCACTGCTCAGCAACCCATTACCTTTTCCGAGATCGTCGGTGTCATCAACGAGACGACTGGTCGCAATGTGCAGGTCCAATTCGTGTCCGCGGAGGACTTTGTGCGACTCAAGGCGACCGGCGACGAAGGCGGGAAGCCAGAGGCATTCTTCCGGAAACTACTGTCGTGGCATGAGGCGATCGGCAAGGGTGAGACCAGCACGACAGATCCACTGATGGCAGACTTGCTGGGAAGAGAGCCGACACCACCCCGGGAGGCTATCCAAGAGCTGTTACGCGAGAATCCCAACTATGAGTGGCACCAAAACTATGTCAATAGAGGTTAGGAAACAGTTCGTCTGGAGAGGTCAGCAAGCCAAACCTCAAATCATTTTGTCCCTTGAAGTAGTACCGCGACACATGTATGGGTTTTTGTTAAATGTAACCTAGAAGTTCACGCTACTCGCCGATGGTGGAAAAAAAAGGTGTCATGCTGGGCAAAATTTGTCGGCTTGTCATTTGTCTTTCGTCACTGGGAACTGGACGAGAAGTATCCATGTGCTCGGCCAAGTCAGTGCGGCCTGGCCCCGGCCGAGGGGTGGTCCACTTAACACTTCTATCGTAATACTGCCGCCCACACCCACAAACATTATAGCCATCCCCAATAATCTCTTCAAAGCCCTTCTGTCGGCGAGTCCAGCGACTCCTTTGCGCTAGTCGTCATGCCGAAAGCGTCCAGTGTTGCCAGAGATGCACAGCTTCTGGAAGCTATCAAGGCCTACCGCGAAGCCGAAAAGCCGAATATGTCGGCAATCGCGCGTAGATTCAACGTCGCCTACAGTACGCTCCGCGAGCGCATCCTTCGTGGAAGGGGATCCAGGTCCGAAAGAAAATCCACTAATAGGGCCCTGGATGAGTACCAGGAGACAGCTCTTATAAGGAAGATCCAATGGAGGCTCGATAATGATAGGCCTGTCACTACTTCAATCATCACCCAGATCGCACAAGATGTGCTCGAGTCGAGCTATGGCCCCGACGAGCAGGTTCGGATCAAACCTCTTGGCTCCATGTAGGTGTATCGCTTTATCGACCGCATACCAGCAGATTCGGATCTGAAGCCCAAGCTGCAAGCGATCTTGAAATCCAAGCAGAAACATGTAAAGGATGAGGATCCCCTCGGCCACTGGTATCTTCAAATGGAAGCCAGCCTCAAGGGGATTCCGCCGCGTCTGATCTACACCTTTGCCGAATGTGACTTTCGCCCGCGTCAAGGCCATGCCTCAAGGAACGACCGATCGACAAGTTCGCATAATTCAGGCATGGCCGAGGCCACGAGTGCACAGAGAACCACCATCATTGAATGTGTCTCCGCGGACGGCACGCTCATTGATCCCTTCATCATCTTCCCCGGCGCTGGCGGCACCAAGCATCAGCCTGCTAGAAAAGTCTGCCTGGAAAGCTCGTTCCGCACATGCGAAGGCTTACCCGAGGAGACGGCATTCAATACGTCTCCTGATGGTCGGGTGACTGGTGAAATTGCTCTGGACTGGCTCGACCAATTCGACTCTCTGACCTCTGGTCGCGTTAAAGAGGGTGAACAACGCGTGCTGATCTTCGATGGCCGGGGACCGTATCTGAGCTACGAGTTTGTGGAGCAATGCCAGAAACTCAGCATCCTGACTTTCGGCTTCCTCTTCCGTGCAGCGCATCTCTGTCAGCCGCTTAAAGGGAGGCCGTTTACAGGATACAAGCAGCGATTTGAAGCCCATGAGATCGGGCGGTCTTTCGCGGCCGGCAAGTGACTGGACAGCTCGAATCTACTTGATGCGGTCGGCACTCTCACGCTGACTGACGTCCCTAGGTGAGCTGATCACCAGAAACCAATTTCTGAGTACCGTTGGTGCAATTCGACAGGACGCATCGAATGCCCGTACTATCCGCGAGTCATTCAAAGAGAGCGGTTTATACCCAAGCGGTCGCCCGAACCTTGACCAATTGACTCGTAGGATAGCTGACGCAGATCAGGATACTTATGACCTCGATCTGTATATTGGTGGTTCGTAGCACTAAGGGTTTACAGACCCAGGTGGTACATCCAGAGAGCTCTACACTAGTACACTGAACACTCTACAGTCTACAAACGGACGAGACGATATGATTCAATTCCTGCCTTGCGGCCTTGCTCACAGCAGACGAGAAAAGCGGGTCAAGACATCATGCCGTTGATCCTCGATGGTGATGAGATGCGATGGGCAAATAACCCTAACAACCGGTCCAGACTGATCTTTATCGGCATTTTTCCAGAGTTCAATAGCAACAAACATCTACTGAGCGTAACCGAGATAGCCATGTAGCCTAAGGACGGTCTCTTCACCACCTGAAAGCATGTCATCACGAGCGCGCAACCTGGAAAACCAGGCGACGCCCGTGTCCGCCCGACGCTTGTAATTAGCCCCGCCGTGATTGGCCCGGGTCAGCTGACTCAGCCACTTGCCGAATCTCGAACCCGAGGTTAGTATGCCCAGATCTCCTTGACTTCATTTTGTCGCCGTCGTCACTTCTACACACGTTGTGATCCCGAACCTCACATCGGCTCGATCGATATCCAGGCCGTCTGAACAATCAGCTTGCTGTCGCCAACTGGCATTATCTGGCCCCAACAATCCTTGCTTGCAATCCCCTCCCAGGTGGAACGCGCTTTTGCAGAATCGTCCATTCGCCCGCCATGGCCTCCCTCCGCACCACTTCCCGGCTCTTCGCTGCGTCGCGGCCTCTGTTCCGACCGGCCAGCTTTGCTCGCACCTATGCGACCGTCGACAGCAATGTCTCCGAGACCCCCAAGATGAAGACCTTTAAGATCTACCGCTGGAACCCGGATACCCCGACTGAGAAGCCCACCATGCAGTCCTACGAGCTTGATCTGAACAAAACCGGTCCCATGATGCTGGACGCTCTCATTCGCATTAAGAACGAGCTCGACCCAACCCTGACCTTCCGCCGATCCTGCCGTGAGGGTATCTGCGGTTCCTGCGCCATGAACATTGACGGTGTCAACACCTTGGCCTGCTTGTGTATGTGCTCACAACTAGTTTGCACTCTCCACCGGCTTGATTGTCATGAGTCCGGCACACTTGATTGTATGCAGTACAGCTGACTCTGATCACAGGCCGTATTCCCACCGAGACCACCAAGGAGTCTCGCATCTATCCTTTGCCCCACACCTACGTCGTCAAGGATCTTGTACCGGATTTGACTCTCTTCTACAAGCAATACAAGTCCATCAAGCCTTACCTGCAGCGTGACACCCCCACTGCTGATGTGAGTTGTACCGCTATGTGCCACATGCATCCGTTCCTACAGAGACTAATACATATCTGATTCTAGGGTCTTGAGAACCGCCAGAGCCCCGAGGACCGCCGAAAGCTCGACGGTCTGTATGAGTGCATTCTTTGCGCTTGCTGCTCGACCTCTTGCCCCTCGTACTGGTGGAACCAGGAGGAGTACCTTGGACCCGCCATCCTCCTCCAGTCCTACCGCTGGCTGGTCGATTCTCGTGACGAGAAGACCGCCGAGCGCAAGGCTGCCCTCGACAACAGCATGAGCGTGTACCGCTGCCACACCATCCTGAACTGCACGCGGACTTGCCCCAAGGGTCTGAACCCTGGTCGGGCCATCGCGGAGACCAAGAAGATGCTCGCCGCTTAGATATGGATATAAAACCGGAGTCTGAGATCCTCATTCTTTTCTTTTCTGCCCTGACGTGTCTTTTCCAGCCTGTGTTGAATCTGCTACCATCATTTCTTGTTCCATTCGAAATTACTTTTTTATTCTCATCCTGGATGTTTCAAATAGGTGTACATTGTCTGAATATTCTCATCCATGAGTGCCCTGATATACTACGTGATGTGTGTGCTGTTGTCCTTCCATGATGTAGCATTCGATGCGCCCTGTATGATCAGCTCGCAATGAAGTAGCTCGTTCGACCATTCTGTAGATGAGAATTCGCCTCCGAGTCCGTCCAACCTGGCTTGGTGAGATCTATCTCGTCTCCTCCAGTCTCCACCAATAAGGTGGCAACGATCTGATTAGATCTAGATCTCGATGACGCTTCCCGATCACTCCATCTACCACTTGTACCGCGATATCCGTTCTCTGCAGATCGCCACAATGATCAATGAATATTCTCGAAAGTCTACTGAATCCCAGAAATTTTTACCAGGTTTATTTAGCAGCATGAATTGCTAATGTGCTCGAGATCTACGTAGAGCTGCCCGTCCCAGGGTGCCCACCTACAGCGAGCGCCTTTTCTCTTTTCGATATATTGACATCCGCTCCGCGACACTCTGGAGGGATAACCTCGTGCGAAGCTTTTCAACGAGGCTTTTCAACATTGTCTCCAGTCTGATCGATCTACCGGTGAACAGGAGGTGCCGGCACGTGCATAGGTAGGGCTTTGCCTCGGAGGTCATGCTTGTCTCGAAACCGTAACATGATCGTGCTCAAGTATACCCACCTACGCCATGCCTTGGCTATTGCATCCGCTAATAGATAGGAGGTGCCGGTATCAGTGCCATGCGTGTAAGGTTCTACCGAGCCATCAGTGCGTGATTCGCTCCAGTCAGGTATACAAAAAGCTGGAAACATTGCCCGACGGAGGGACGGTCAGTGCAGCAACATCGATCATCCTTCGGGGTAGGTATTTTCGTGAACAAAATTGAACAGTAAGGGAAGAGACGCATGTACCCTGATCATGATTAGCAACAAAGATAGCTGTGCAGTCGGTTAGGCAAATATTTTGGGCATGACATTCGGTAGATGGCGCCTGGATGGCTCGAATTCGAGACGTGCAGCGATCCGACTTGACACATCCCTTCCAGCGCCGGTGTCGACTTCCATTAGATATGATGAGATCGATGCCTGTCGCGCTAACCTGGACAATCAAGGTCCTGACAGCTTGGATCTTGCGAACATCAAAGGTAATGCTCCGCGCACGAATCTCTCAAGTGATAAGCACCCACGATGTTATCTTCAGGCAAAGAGAAACTGTGAATTCACGAGGTCACCTCTTGACTAAATTGTAGACATACCTTGAAATGTCATACAGAAAGCTTATTTTTCTGTGATATCTCTGTCCTCGGGGATTCAAAAGAGCTTTCACTTTAAGCGAGAAGTACTTACTGCCCTGTTTTCAGGTGGTGCCTTATGGTACTGTCCAGCCATGTTATGTTGCCTCGGTTACATGAAGAATGGCCGGAGCCGCGTCTGCACGATTCTCCAAGTGATCCTGCTGGCTTCTGGCTTTTGATCTGCAACTCTTGACAGAGTCTTGGTATTCTTTAAACTCTGACACAGACTCGTCGAGAAATCATTCTCTCCAAGTCAGCGGTGCTTCCTCTATTGAGTGTGTCCTGTTTGATCGAAATGAAGCAGGATGTCACTGAACAAGGGGCCGCAGACGAAACAGATCATCACATAGTGACATGGCCCCTTGGGGGAACCACGCACACCGCGAGATGCCATCCTTCTTCAACAGGGTGTGATCGCAATGTATGCGCTCTTATGTCAACTTGGCTCTCTATCGCGCTCTACCCGGAAACTCTCAAAACGTTTCGACAATAATAGCTCCCGAGGTATTGGCGGCAGGGCGTTAGGGCTAAATTGTATCCTGCAGGGCCGCTTCTGGGATGACGAACGAGGGAGGAATTTCCAGTGCGGATCATTCCTGACTGCATCTGGACTCGCTCACAATTCGTGAGAAACGCGTTTGTCGGATTCCAACGTTTTCCCCTAGACTCCATTCTTCACAGCTTTCTCCACGCCTCTGTTTATGTTCGTGGCTGGTTCATTTAAACCCGACAATGTGCTTACCCCTGGCTCCTCGCTCCATCTTTGGCTCTTGGCCCTTTTCGATAACAACCTCCCGCCAGGTACTGTTGTTACGAGGTTTATCACCAAGTCGACAGGATAATAGCAAGCCGTGTTGTTAAGCAATCTCCATCTGCCACTTTCTACTCTCTCTCTCTCTCGCCATGCACGCGACTTACCTGACATTGGCGGCCTTTGCCGTGGCTGTCGCTGCCGTTCCTGATGTGCCAGTTCCAAGCGGAAATCCATTTGAAGGCGGCAGCTACCCCTTCTTGTCTGCTGGTAGTTCAGCCGTAGAGGACGGTGGCGATGACTTCATGCCCGCCTACGAGGCCGCAATGCAAGCCATGGAGATTGTCCAGTCGGCATCCTACAGCAAGTCTGTCTCAGCCAGCATGGCAGCCTCTCGCCAGGCGACGTCTTCCACAAAAGCAGCACCCACCCAGGCGTTTGACCAAGTCGAAAAGGCAACCGGGGCGTCGCAAGCCTGGTCTACCAGCCACGGCTCCGCTGTCGCCGCCACGACACCCAGTGCAGGCTCGAGCAAAAAGAACGCCGTCGTATACGAATATGCTTCCACCATGTCTGTCTCAGCGAGTTACCCCGGATACTCCAACATGGCTCCCATGGTGGTCAATGAGGTCACTGCGACTTCTGATTACTTTTCCAAGGACCTGATGGCTCCGACAACCATCGCCCCTGTCTTTGCGCAGAAAGCGACCTCGGTCTCGGGAAGCCATTTGCCAAGTGGCTTCGTCACGGTTGCATCCATAACGACCCCAACTCCAGTGAAGCCCTCGAACAACCTTCACCAGGGTCACCTCGCTTCTGCTTCTGCGGCATCTGCTGCTCAGTCCGGTGCCCGCAAAGCTGATTCCTCAAGCTCTGCTAGCTTGTCACCCTCGGCTGTTGCTTCAGATGCCACCAGCATGCTTGGCAAGATCCCCATCGTGGGTTCTCTCTTTGGTAATCTTGGTATCTAAATTTGAACGCGGCGCAGCTTGTGTTTGGTGTTTTTAAGTTGTTGGCATGTTGTATTCAACTATCTTTGGGTCATGGGTCGACGGACAGGAGGAAAATAGTAGGCCGGTGTTGTGTCTTAAGTCGACTTGGTCATAGTCCGATGTTCTAGTATTCTCATATTCACGCATGTGAAGTCATAAGTAATCCTAATCCAGATCATATCTCGAAGCGATTTTGTGAAGTAGATGACAAGCTACACCGTGCGGACTGCGCAAGGGATTTTCAAATTTGCCTTCAAAATAACCATCAGCCACATGATATATAGGTCTAAACTCTCGCTCAAGAACAAAGTTCAAGGGTATCTTCCAGTCGATTCGAGCATGTCCATGCAACGCTCAACCGCCTTTTGCATGGCATTTGTTGCCTCCTCCAATAACGTCGTCAAAGGCACCTTGCCGGCCTTTTCCTGCTGCACCTTGATGTACTCATTGTTCAAGACCTTGTTGATGTTGATCTTGGAGACGCCGCAATCAATGCACTTCTGGAAGATCTCCTTGGTGAAGGGATCCGCCCCGTGCAGAACCAGTCGCACCTGTTTCCCCACGGCCTGGTTGATCGACTGCAATCGTTCATATTCCAATTGAATTCCGCGAGGTCCATACTCGCCATGAACATTGCCAAAAGCGGGCGCCAGCCAGTCAATCCCCGTATCCACAAACTCCTGACTCTCCTCGGGCGTCGTCAAAAGACCCTCCAGATCCGCCGTGTCGGCAATCCCATCCTCCCCTCCCTCGATGCGCCCGGGCTCAGCTTCCGTCGCGATGCCCCGCTCGTGACAATATGCCACCAGCTCGCGCGTCAAGGCCAAGTTCTCCGCCTTTTCGTAGTGCGACATGTCCACCATGATACTGTCGAAGCCCTTCAGATCGGCCGCCCGGCGGATGATCTCGGGGGTTTGGGCATGGTCCATATGGACGGTGACGGGGACAGAGGCATTGCGGGCGGCCTCTGCGGCGGCGTGCACGAGGATTCCGTCGGCGTAGTGAACGGCCCACGGAAAGAGGAGGATCATGGCTGGTGAGCGTTTGGCTTCGGCTGCGCGGACGGTGGCCAGGATTCCTTCCACGTTGTAGCAGCACATGGCGGGGACGCCGTAGTGGTGCGCAGCGGCATGGTCTAAGATGCGCAGGGCGCGATTGTTTGCAAGAGACATTAATGCTGTGTAGACGAGGGGATAAGTGGAGGAAGATGGAGGGATGAGGTGCGAAGAACGATGAGGTAGCCTGGGTATTGAGAATTGACAGATGAGGGGGGGGGTGGTCCAGGTTTTCGCAGAATCTGAAATATTAGTATGATGTTTGATTAATTCTCCGCGAATCTACACTTATAAGTCTTAACCCCCCTCGTGATATTCACGAGTCCCGGATCGCATGTTGTGCCGGTAGACGGGTCGAGTGACTTGACAAGATCGCATCCTGTCCGAGCCATCGGAGACACTCCGAGGTGGGCGCAGTTACGTCAACAAATAGCCGGCCCGCGGCATTGTTGGTGATTCGACTTTGGTGTCCCCCCCCCCCCCCCCCACGCTTCACCAGGGTATTCTCCACTACGGAGAAGATGGCGGAGTGATTTTATGGACAAACGATAAATTGTAAAGCAGTGGTGGTGGCTCTGTCAACCGACATGAGAATAGGCAGATGTCAGCTTGAGTCCGTTGCAGGCTAAACTCACACCGGAGAGATCTTGGCCCGTCCTGGCAACTTTGAAAGCTCACCACATTTGCTAGGAATTGGGATGAACTAGTCATAATGGAGATTCGTCACATGTGATATTGATGTAGATGAAAATCACCAGCAGGGCTCTACGGCCGATGTAGAGAGGCATAGAGGACCTGGAGACGGCCTTATGTACATTTAGAATCCAAACATCTTAACCACACTTGTGCTACCATCAGCGCCGAGTCCAGCTCGCTTGGCCATCAAAAGCACGTTCATCGTGGCGTTGCCCAGATGCAATGGGCAGTGCAGATCTCGAGCTTTCTGGACCGCCTTTCGTAGACGATTAATAGCTTGATCAACGCTTTCTGAATTCTTGCCCACTTTTCCTTCGATCATTTCCAGTCCCAAGGTCATGAATTGGCGACTGGATCCAGCAGCATCACTGACAAGGGTGTAGAATTGCTTGAGATCGACTTTGAGGTATTTGGCAAATGCGATGGCCTCGGCGGCGGCCACTAGATTAGTCAACTGCATGACATCGAGCACTGACTGCAGAGCTGCGGCGCTTTCTTCGTCGGACTTGGAGCTGTTGACCTTTGTGATCGGCTGCGAGTAATATTGGCGGACCATGGAAGAGTCGTCCATGCGGCCGTATTCTTGCAGCAAAGCCGAGAGATATACTTGCTCGGCCGTGGAGCAGAGTGGTGTGGGGAATTGGTTCTCGCGCGCAGAGGTCGTGATGATACCCTGGGGCGAGGTATCTCTGTTAGCAGAAGCTTTCAGAGGACATCTGCCCTTTTCGAAGAGAGCAAGAGAGCAAAGATACAGGCACAGGTGGAAGGATACGTACCACGTCCTTGAGAATGATCGTCAAAGCACTGGCACCGGGATGCCAGTCTTCCTCGAGCATGCGCTGCAGTCGGTTCTCGTGCATCCACGTCCACGAATCTGACTTCTTGATAGCCTCTGCAGTTTTGACCGCGTCCAGGCCTAATTGCGCAGCAAAGCCCATGGCCTCACTAGCTCCCAGAATGTGAATTCCAGCAAGAACTTGATGGACCATCTTCATGTTGCTGCCGGCGCCAATGCCCCCAGGCACCAGGTAGAGCTTGTTGGCATCAGACATGGTCTCGAGAAGAAACTTTCCTTTCTCAAGAGCAGCATCTGTCGCGCCAGCCATGATGGATAACGTGCCATCGCCAGCGCGCTTAGCGCCGCCCGAAACTGGGGCGTCGATGAACTGAATATCGCCCCGGCCACATGACTGCAGCTCAGAGGCTACGGATTGCGCGTAGGATGCAGGAACAGTCGAGCATAGGATGAGCGTCGCATCTTGAGGAAGCGCTAACGTGAATAGGTGCGTTAGCCCTCTACTCGCTCTTTCTTTCATCAATCATAATTCACAGAGAGAAGCCCATACCAGAAACGATGCCATCATCACCAAAGAGAACAGATTGGACCTGCGGCGCCGAGGCCACCATGCAAATGTAGTAGTGCTTTCCCTGGGCAGACTCCTTCAACGACGAGGCTGGTATTCCACCAGCGGCCTTGAAGCGCTCCACTGAAGCGGGAAACACATCAAAGCCGTGCACCGGATATCCTTCCTTCACGAGGTGCGTCGCCATGCCGAAGCCCATGGCTCCGAGGCCGACAAATCCAACAGCAGGTCTTGACATTTTGAGTGATCGAGAAATAACGAAAATTTTGATCACAAAAACCAGTTTAGAATAGAGAAAGTGGGATTCATCGGAGTTCAAGAAAGAGCAGAAGCGAGGCTTCTTTAACGTGTGGGGTGACCATGAGGGGAGGGGGGAGGGGGTAAATCTGGGGAAGAAAGCGCGGCGTGGGGGAGGTTCGGCGCAAGTCCGAATGCCGCAGCCCTGAGTCCACCCGGACCGAGCGGCCTCGAGGCCGGCGGATTTCGATATCAGGGCAGGGATTGAAAGGGTCCACAGGAGGTCCGGCAATCGGTATAACTGCCTAAATCATGAGACCAAACATAGTCTCACTAGGTGACTGGAAGCTCGCTGGATTTGGAAAGACCTCTGCTTCTACATGTGCATCGGAAAAGGCCGTAAAATTTGTAGATTAGTAGAACACTCCTGTCTAATCATCAGTAGCTATCATCGACCCAGACCCATATCAAATTTCCCGATGATGTTCCATGTTATCTCCGGAGACTGTCTCTTCAGCAGCAAATCTTTACCATTTACATCATTACTCGTGAATTTCCCAGATCACCTAGGTAGCTCATGAAACATGGATCCATGTCTAAAATCTAACGCAATAGCTCTAAGCGGGTCAAGCTCGAAAGGGCAACGTCCGCCAGTCCCATTAAGAAAAAGTCGCAGCGCCGCTTCTCATCTACGAGCTGTACGTCTGGAGTTTTTTGGATGAGTATTTCTGAAAGACACGATACATCACGTCCGTTGGATTTATGACGTTCCACAAGTATCTAGGCGTCCACGAGCACATGCCGTACATATACCGAGCCCTAATCCAAGTTTGTGCTTCTGTCGCATAGGTAGGTCTTTGTCTTCGCCTGCAGCAATGGTAGCATCCTGGCGGGGTTTAACGGCGGGGTTTAACGGCTACAGACCATTATAGCTTGCCGCCTGAGATTCTTGCTTCTGTCGAGTCAAGGTTGGGCGCTGTATAAATTGGCCCGTCCACGAATATTCCGAGCTTTGGCACTCGGCGTTGCGAGACTTCTGTAGGCAATATAGGCGGAGGCGAGATCTTGCGTGGAGAGGAATAGAGTGGAGTGGAGGGACATGTAGACCTCTGGGTAAAGAATCAGTAGCTCTCTACCGATCAAGTACAGACGGTAGAGTCTGTATCTCTGGTTGTTTTTAGTTGTGTGAACCAGGAGTTGATGTATGGCCTTGTCGAGGTTTTTGGTGTTGGAGATAACGATCAATTAGATGACTGTTGTTACAAAAACCTGTCAAAAACGTAGCAATGCCAGGATGGAATACAACTGCCTCGATGACCTTGCTGATAAGTACCCTTGTACAAGTGAGGTCACCTGCTAGCTAAGTCAAAGAACCAACTAGCAGAGCTTCAGTAAATCAATCTCCTAAGTACTCCTGTTAGCTACCATAGATTACCATCCTGTAAGTTTATTGATCTATAAGGTCTCAATTGATCAAATCTCTCACTGTCATATTCACAAACCATCGCCAATTGGCGCACTAGACAAGCCAAGTCCAAGACATTTTGCATTTTTTCCTTGATGGAATTCTTCTGGCAGGATCGTAGACATCTGTGCCTCCTATCGGTATTACCACATATTTCATCTAGTCATTAGGAGGTTTTTCAACTTTGTCCAAATGGCTTTGGAGACAGTCAATCGAGGTCCAAGTCCACTAGATCTCGTCTTGTCATTCGATGCTTGCATCTCCTTCCTGACGTTTTCCAGGGCAGATTCTTCACTCACAAAACGAGGAGGCTTAGTGATCCTCAAAGGGGCGGGGCTGAGAATCAATTCGGATGCCGAAACGTTGATGGGCTGTGTGTCGCTCGACAGCGCTCTCTCAAGCAAATTCTCCTCAGAAGAAATTGCCGGAGGATAGGTCCACAGAAAGTCATCTGTCAAAAGGTTCTCGTCAATGAATGCACTGTCGTACTCAGCTATCGGAGAACTGCTCACGTGGCACGAGGCAGGGAGGGACTCATCCTTGTGGTTATCAACGTACGGGTCTTTGACGCAACACTTGGCAAACAAGCTGTCAGAGTCGATAGACGATTCGTCCGATAATTCAAAGTCAAACCAAGAGGGAGAGTCTGGACAGTGACAGTACTCTTGGGTCTTGACAAACTGCCTGCTAATTCTTGAGATGGCCCCCAGCAACGAATTGCGCGAACCCCGAGCACCTACCTGAGTAGAAGAAGGAGAGATGGCCTCTGCCAATGCTTTCTCACGCAGGATGTTCCAGGAATCAGCAATGGCAGCCTCATCCGCAGATAGATCGCGAAGCATGAAATCAAGTATCTCCTGACGCGGAGAGGATGAAACTGAGTCTGACTTGCCTATGCATTGAGTGTGGTCGGTGACAGGGGGCATGGAAGGACTCGTGAACCATTTTTCACGACACTCGCATACATTCGTCAGCTGCGAGGACCGAGGTTGGTCCAAGTTTGAAGCAAACTTTGTCAGCGACCTTGGGGTTTCGTGTGGCATCTCCTGTATCTCAGCAGTACTCAGTCGACCAAAAACCTCGAGAACTGGGCTTGGTGATTGCAGCCCCTCAATGGCAGAGTACTTGCCATCTTGAGACACATCTGACATGCATCCTGAGTCAGCAAGAAGCTTGCAATGCTGACACTCGCTCGTGTCAAGGAATAGAGCGAGATCGTGATCAGTTTGCACATTCTGACAGTGGTCAAACATACCTTGCTGGCCCAAAAGACGGAGGGAAGCAGTATAGGGCTGGCAGCTGGTCACTGTCCAGTTGGCGATGTGCCCGCAGGTCGGATAATGATGCAACGTGTGGAAACACATCTTGGAATCGAAGTTTTGAAGGGTAGACGGAGTGATGATTAGAAGTCTTCGAGAATGATGTGAGCTTGGAAGTTTCACTGGGTTTGGTGAAAATGATGAGCTCGAGGGAAGGTAGTCGAACACGAATTTAAACTATTCATGGAAGTAAGAAATTGCGGAAAACGTAGGAGGATAGTGAAACAGCAGCATTTGCTGATCAAGATGCGAACAAAGACTTAGTCTCATGAGGTAAACGCCATTGTTGGGGCAGTAGATCACGTCGGTCGTTTTCCTTTGTAAGCTCATCCCGGAATCGCTATTCAAAGGGAGTCACTTCTTCACCACAATGAAAGTTTATACCCAGATTCTCAATCAGAACGACACAGATTGCTGGTGATACACAGGTGGCTATAAATAGGCCGCAAATACGATCGTGGCCACGAGCCAAGTTGCTCTTCAAATTCAACGGACCGTCGGCTTAGTATACGACAAGGCGATTGTCTGGGACAAAGAAACCGATGACCAGATCACACTGTGAGAGTGGCTCCATGCATCTCAACTATCGAGTTCCATCAAGTATCTTGTACCAGAGTCAAGCAACCACCACGCAGCTGTTTCATGCATCCAATGTAACAAAGGCTTCTCCAACGGCATCAGTCGAATCTCGTCCGACCGTCTCCACATGAAGGTTTCACTTGAGAAGACTATACCACTGGTTGTCTCTTTGTACCCCAAAGCAAGCCGACCATGCACGTAGTCAATGTTTCTCATCTGGATGTCAAACTCCACCTTGTTTCCGCTGCACTCAATGACCCGATACATTCCGCAAACAAGGTCGCCTTTATCGAAGTTGAGGGAGTCGATGTGCGCTGATTTGAAGCTCTGCTGTTCCTCAGGCGCCATGCTCAAGAGACGCATAACCCATGTCTGGGGAAGGTGACTGAATGCTATCATGTTGCGACGGGCCAGCTTTGTGAGCAGTTGACCTGGTGAAATGCCTTTTGGCAGCGCGACGCGCGAGACCTGCTTTGACGAATGATCATGCAGGGCAACATTTTGATCTGTGAAGATATCTTCGGCCACAGAGTCGATCACAGTGGGTCTCATAGACTTCGATGAGAGCTTTCCGCGATGTGATCGATGTTCAATCCGCGATGCCAACTTCCTGTGGAGCATGTAGAGATAGATCGCCGACCCGCCGGTGACTACAGCACTGGCTGTGATAATGAAGCGAACATTCATGACGAGGTCGATGCTTTTTTCTATCTTGTGGGCCGTTCAGTCTCGAGTGTCTGGATGTTTAAGTGATTTGGTATCAGGTCGTCAACCTTGAAGGTGCCTTTATCGAGAGAATTATCGAGAGAATCATCAGCCCACATTGCCGGCAAGATGACCGCATCACCGGATCAGCCAGCTTTTCTTGGCATCATGTGCCGTCAACTGTACTTCTTCAGACTCTGTGGAAGATTCGGTGCCTAGAATTAGCAATCTGGCTGCTTTGATCGGGATATACACTCCTCTGAAAGCTTCTTCCCTGAAGTCGAGAATGCATTTAGCCCCGCGTCAGATCCATATGGCCGACTGCCAGACACCGCCCGCCGTTAAACATGACGTACATTCACGTGAAGCAACCCAATCGATGAAAAGCAAGTCCAAATTGGATCTGACCGGGCTTGAAAATAAAACCCCGCCGTGTCTGATAAGCCTTTTGATTGTGTTGGCCAAAGGAACATGCTCCGTCAGCACGTCTCCAACTTGACACGCACAATGGCTACAGCCGCCAACTCACGTATTAGACTCGCCAGTGGTCACGAAATCCCCCGTCTGGGATTTGGTGTAAGTGATATCAGACCTGGATGAACAGCCAGTTGAGACAAGTACTAATGTTTCATCAGGTCTACAAAACGTAAGATTTTACACTCCAAGCAAATCCAGCATACCTGTCGACCGACCTGCTCTAAATCCCATACTCACATGGCGACCATTTTGTCAGTCCACCCGAAGACTCTTATCGATGCTGTCTTGAGGCATTTCAAGCGAGCTATCGCCATGTGAGTAATTTGCTGTGAAGGTGCACCTCAACTTGAACGAAAGTCTGACTCCATGCATAGATTGATTCAGCGGCAGCCTACAAGAACGAAGCCGGCTGTGGTAGCGCCATTCGAGACTCGAAAATCCCCCGCGAGGAGATCTTCTTCACCTCCAAAGTCATCAACATCAGCTATGATGGAGCTAAAGAGACGATTGACCAGACCCTGACACTGACTGGGCTCGACTACGTTGATCTGATGCTCCTTCACAAACCGATGGGTGGCTCGGAGAATCGAAAGGGAGCATGGAAAGCGGTGCGTTGAATCATGCCACGCCTTTGTTTCCTTATTAGCCTCCCGCTCGTCAACCTTGGGCGTGGCTCGGTCACCACTAACGTGTCATAAAGCTGGTCGAAGCCGTCGAGGCGGGTAAAGTCCGGTCGATCGGAGTGAGCAACTACGGTGTCCACCACCTCGAAGAACTCCAACAGCACATGCGCGAGCTTCAGGCGGAACGCGGTGGGAAAAATAAGGGCGGCACACTGAGCGTCAATCAAGTCGAACTCCATCCGTGGCTGGCGCGAAAAGAGCTCGTTGACTGGTGTGAGAACAATGGCATCGCTCTCCAAGCCTACTCGCCCATTGTACGAGGTGCCCGGTTCGAAGAGCCTTATTTGCAGACCTTGGCCAAAAAGTACGACAAGACCCCAGCTCAGATTTTGATTCGCTGGAGTCTGGATAAAGGCTTTATCCCGTTGCCCAAGAGCGTAACACCCGACCGGATCAAGGCCAATGCTCAGGTTTTTGATTTCGAATTGACTCCTTCCGAGGTCCAGGAGTTGGAAACTGAGGAGTATAGTCCGTGTGCGTGGGATCCAACAGTGCGAACACTCGATGAGTGATTGTACACGGCGAGTGCTTCGGAACTCCTTGGAGATGAGTGTCTGGACTCTGGAGGGGCCGCTCTGTTGATTCTCACCGTTTTTTCCACTTCCCCGGCGAAGCAGCCCCCGTCGACATTCACGCCTTTGCAAACACCCATGCCCGATCTTCATATCAACACACCGTTAGTCTCCCAGAACAAATGTAATTTTGGATCTACATTGGTTGCTATATCTGATCGAAGATGTCTCTATGGTGATCAAAGGCTCTCCACACGGGAAATGCAGATGCAGGACTTTTGCCTTTGGGACGGAAATCCCGGTTGTACATGTACTACATACAAGAGACCGACCTAGAACCGGCAGGTACCCGGATGTCGGAGATGACCTTGACAGAACCTCAACTCCTTAGGGCTTCCGCCTTGAAAGACCGACTGATCAGGCAAGCCATGTGCAGTGCATATGCCCGTCTTCCCGCGAATTCGCAATCAGTCTTGCGTGGCATCAAGCTCTGTATTGCTATGTCAATGGCGGTCTTTGTGTCGAGATAATATTTCTGAAAAGAGTGGAGGAGAGTGCAGTAATTGACAGTTCATTCTCCTTTCTACCTCTTCCTTCTTTCTTCTTGGACCTTGGCTGGACCGTAAAGTCACTCTGGAGTCTGTACTCTGTAGTCCTGGTTCCTAAGTACTACTGGGTAGGTTAAACCCAGCCTCACAAGCCAAAAATCCCGTCAACGCAAGTCACCGCTGGAAATACCATAAAAGCACGTTTCAGACCGGGGGATCTGCGTTGTTTACACTTTCTCTCGTGGCTGGGCTGTCGTCGACCATCTGACAGTTGCTCGCGGTCTCCACTTTCGGCAATTCCCTGTGTTCGCATGCTCGAGAGTCTAGACCGCAGAGTTTCAAGGTTTCTTCTTTCGCGGTGGCGCTTGCGAATGACAAAAGTTGGGGATCACAAGTACCGGTACATTTTCAAAGGGAATGCTTACGAGGAGTATAGTATTGCCTTTGAGGGCCAACACTGGATCATATGACCTAGAATCTCCATGTTTTGGGTTTTCGTCACCGCGTCGTCTCCGGGATCAGCCATGGCTGCTTGACACGCTGGAATCTGGACGTGGAAGACCATGGTCATCATCATCACCAACAACAACACCACCACCACCACCACCGCCGCCATCACCATCAGAAAGTTCCCCTGGTCAGCTGAGGTCAACAGAGAGGACAATTCAGGCGGCGTGCATAGAGGGTAAACACCTTGGGCGGGGTACTCCCAGCCTGGAGGTCCCAACTGGTGCCAAAAGTCTCGACCTTTTCCTGTTCCATCGGCGGCTTATCTGCAAGTAGCCTGGAACTCACTCTTTCTGCTGCTCTTGAGTAATTTCCATAAGCGCACGGGCAAGGGCCGATCATGCGCACATGAGTTTCTGACCGACTGTGGCATGCTCTTTTTTGGTTTTGGATAATCAGAAAGAAAGAAAGAGCACAAGAAACTTGAAATTCCAGTGATCTTGATAAGTCAAATATAAGCTCCCCATATTTTCCACTGAAGAGCGAAATGTACGGGCCAGAGGACACATGCTAGGGGAGGGGAGGGGGTTTACCGAGCGCTACTGTTGCACGGCACCACCAAACTTCTGGAGAAGACGCATATCCTCATGGACAGAGGAAAGGACAGATTCGGTGCTGAGGATTTCAAACAAGGTATGTCATCGCCTTTACAGCCCACTGTTGATCAGACCTGATAGAGGGGATCATGATACTGATCCTCAGATGCTACCGCTGTATCCAGGTCTGGTTGTCTTGGATCACGAGATGGGCAAGGACGACTGGCTAGTGGCTTTTGCCCCCATCACTCTCATCTCCACGGGAGGCTTTCTCGCCACCAATTTCTTCCGGAATCGCGAGAGCACAGGGGATATCGACTACTTGTTGGACCCGCAGTGGGCGCACGACAACGAGATCAAACGACCGTTGCAGAACGCCATCACGCGAGCGGCCCGTCGCCTGGGTTTCATCGATGACTGGGTGAATGAAGAGCTGGCCTTTTTCGTGCCCGACCAATTTCGCCAACTCTTGTTTGAAAAGGCCGCGGAGCAGGATATTGTTTTGTGGGAGGGGAAACATCTCCGCGTTCTCGCAGTGCCCTTGGAATGGGCTCTGGAGCGAAAACTCCGTCGCATTCATCATAGTAAGAGGCATGCAAAACGGCAGTCGGACATTGCAGATGTGCTGGCAATCTTGAGGCACATGCGTGCGCAGCAGGGAGGACCGCTGGTTGGGGAATGCATTCGCACTTTGAACATTTGTTCCTTCGAGTTGGCCCCAGACCTAACCACGATGGCCGAGATCGCCACGGCGTACCGGAAGCAATACGACGAAGAGATCTTTTCCTGACATTTTGCATATCCCCTCCCTCACCCCGGTTGTTCGACCACACATCGTCACTCTTCAAATGGTATAAAAATGGCCCGTGTCCATAACGACGTTTCTTCGAGCAAAGATGGGATTTTCGCCGCCCTCTTCAAGCACAAGCCTGCCCATCCGATCGAGAAAGTCCCTCGGGAACTCTCCCAGAAGCGCTGCGTCTATTGGCGGCACCACTTTCGCCCAGGAAGGGGCAATCTCCGGTACAAAGGATGGCAGAGAATCCTCGAATGTCTGCCGGTATATATGCTTGTTCTTGTCGCGTCGCATCCCGAGACTCATGCGCCAGTTGAACGCCTGTGCTAGCTCTTCCGCCACGCAGGCCAGGATAGCATACCGCACAGGGTCACGGTCTCGTGGGTTTGGAATTCGATGCACCGCCCATTTCCGGCCTGACTGGTACCAAAAGTACTCCACCTCCGACCCGATCGCATAGAATTCGCGCGCCACGACAGCCTCGTAGATCCGGTATAGCGCACGCAGAGGCGTATCTCGGGAGCGCCACAATGGCACAGAGCGCATGTTGGTCAGGTCCGCAGCCGCCTTGCGAGCTTGCAGGAGGGGGACATTGTTCAGCATGGTAGGGACGGGGACGGGCTCAGGCAGCGGAAAGTGCCATGATGGGAATGGGAGTAGCAGGCGGAACAAGGCCCAGTACGGGTGCTCGTGCCGATGTGTGAGCCGCGTCAGGGTGCCGCGCAGTTGCAGTGGTGATTCATAATTATAGATGAATCGACGAACGCGCATCCACCAAGTGATTCGGGGTCGAGGTCGGGGTCGCGGTCGGGGTCGGTGTTGAGGCTTCATGACACGGGTTCACTCGCGGGCAGCAGAGCGCGAGATGGAATGGACGGAGTCATGGTGACTACTGAGCACCTCACGACTTGATGTATAGTCGCATGATGCAGTCGCTTGGGAATGATGGTTTTTTTGTTGACAGTCTGCACACAGCGTGGCTAGTATGAAGTTCCAACCGTGTCGGTAGTTCAGGATCAGTAGCATTATTGTCCGATTCATCATCTGGATCATTGGGAGCTCGACCGTCAGGCCGCTAGTCTCATTCAGGCAGTATTTGATGCCTTACCGTCGTGGTTTACACGAGTCTGCCTGCCCGAAGCAACTGCCAGGGGTGATGAGAACGAGTCAATCATGCAAGTCAACCATGGAAGTAATCGAGGGTGCTCCGATGATCCCTGGAACATTCCCGAGATGCTGTTCTTTGAATTGCAAGACTAGTGTAGTAGAAGTTGCAGCCTCGGGGGTTCCGCCTTCTTCGGCTCTTGATAGAGTCCAGGTCACCAGGTGCCGCTTAGTACACATTACACAATTGTCTTCTTTTCAGAAGGCCATCGCCAGTATTCCGCAATCTCGAACCCTTCGCCTTCCTTCTGTTTCGCTCCTTGTCTGGCTCCCAGCTCCTCGTTGAGTATCGCCCGGTGGTTAGGCTTGGCCCTTAATTTTGACGTGTATGCTTTGTTATGGCCTTGCGCCGCGCTAGCTGAGAATTTCTATGGCCTCTGCATTTGGTTATGGTTGGGCTCATGAACCAAGATTTCAGTCCCGTTGCCTCGAGGCCCTATCTATATTGATTAACATGCCTTCCACGGTTTCTGTGACTTGGCCTGTAACCCGCAATGGTCCCAACAGCAAACCCACGGAATGCTGATTCCTCATCACTGCCCAGCTGTGCTGCAGGTGATCGGGGCCAGCTCAATGCTTGTATCTTATCAAGCTCCCACGTCTCTCACAAACGGTAACACTTTTCCCTGAGGTCATCAATCTCTTCGCTATGGGCGCAAAACTGGTGATTTTTCTGTATACAGCGTGCTTGCTGGCTTCTCTTCCAGCCTTCGAGTATCCGAGCCAACCAAATAGGCCACGTGTTGCTGATCCCCGGCTGATCCCAAGGTCGTATCCAACTCACACGGGGGATCATCAATGCAGTCTGACGCATGCCGAACTGGACGAAAGTTGAAGCAACTGACCTACCAGTCTTGCACATGGGCTAGGCGATAGGTTCCAACAGGAGGAAAACCAGGAAGAGGAAGGGGGGGGGGGCTCAGGTGGAATCTGATAATGGGGGAAACGCGACCGATAATCGGAAAGCTCACTGATTGAATCGCGGTGTTGACCCCATAGTAGTAGTAGTAGTAGTAGTAGTGGTGGTAGTAGTAGTAGTAGTAGTAGTAGTAGTAGTAGTAGTAGTAGTAGTTGTCGTAGTAGTATTTGTCGGGGTAGTAGTAGCAACACTAGTAGGAGTGAAACTTCCCATTGCCACTTGACTGACCCGATCCAACATTACCCAAAGAATGAGTGCATAGTCAGTCCTATCTACAGCAGATGCTTCCATACTATTCAACTGACTGGGGCACTGGGCTACCTACGAACTTTTGACTCTTCGTCAATCTGCGTATTCCATCTACCCGGAGACATACCTAGTCTGGTATCAACCCTTTGGCGACAAGTCACGTCGTCTTGTGTATGCATGTGCCACCGTCAAGAGTATGGATCAAGTATCTACTAGTACTGTCTCTCTGTCCCTCCCTTCCCCCACTGACGATGATGTGACACAGAAATCCTTCCACTCAGAGGGAATAAATGTAAATGACGACTTTGGTCCACAAGCCCTAATCGCGGATGAGGACTCTGAGTGACGGGAACCTGATGGAGATCCTTGCCTAGCGCACCTCGTGCGGACGCGAGGTGAACAGAGTGGTCACGACTCATGCCCTTTCAGACCCACCACATGGATGCAATCGATCTCTCGTGCCTGTACGGTTGTGGAGGATATATGTACATGAGGGTGGTTGAAAGGTGAAAAGACAAGATTGCCTTTGTGAAATGTATGTATCTAGTGGAGCAATAGTGAAGGATGGGAACTTGAGGCAGCGGGAGGTAGGTTGTAGTTGTACTCGTCTGACAATGTGATTTGTATACCTATTGATTTCTCCCCATGTCAAGTACTCAGATCTTTGCTTCGTTCAAAAGTACTTCAGTGAATACCTAATATAAGAGTTGATAGATCTTCCTTCCTTTTCGCTTTGCAATTCCATACCCGAGGAACCTATAGCCTGCTTCTCTTGCTCAAGTTGTCTTACGACAAGCTTCAACTGGATAACCTGATACGAGCGATGAAATCAACACACAAACATACGCTATGCCATCTTCAAACATGTTCACTGGCCTTGCCTTTCTGGCTGCGGGAACAACTCTAGCCACGGACTTGACTCAACACGTTGATGTTTTGTAAGTCTTGACCAAACTCAATTCTTACACGGACTCGCTCTCGACCTCGCTGACATTTCTGTGCCTCTACACAGCCATGGAACACAAAATGGCGGCAACGACTTCCCCGGAGCAGCCAGACCCTTTGGTATGGTCAAATTAGGGCCCGATCTACTTCTCCCCGGTACAGACGCATATGCAGGCTATCTCTCCGATGGCGAATTCTCCGGCTTCAGCCTGATGCACGAGCAAGGTACCGGGGGTGCTCCTAAATACGGCACCCTCTCGCAACTACCTCTCACGGGCCACGTCGACGATCCGTTGTCGAATATCACGGTTCCTCGAGCGAAAGCTGACTCTGGTTCGGTGGGATACTATCAAGCGCATACTTCGGAGGGTGTGGAGGTGGAGCTGAGTGCGAGTGCCCGGGCTGGGATATATCGGTATACTTTTCCTCACGGTTCCGATGAGTTGAAGAATGTGCTGGTGGACGTTTCGCATGTGCTTCCGTCGTTTCGTGGACAGGGATTGGGTCAGCGTTATGAAGGTGGTAATTTGTCTGTCTTTGCGGATGGTCATTATGAGGGACATGGGATATACAACAACGGGTGGAATGAGGCGCCCAATTGGGCGATCTTTTTCTGTGAGTACCGTGTCAAACGCGTACGATTTCCACTAAGAGAGAGAAAGGTGAAGCTAATCCTGGTAGCAACATTTGAATAGGCGGCTATTTCGAGTTCAATGCAACAAGCAATAAGACCTTTGTCGCCGTAGGTGCCGACCCGAGTGTCGAACAAGCAGACGGATTTGTCACTTCGAACGCAGAAACAAAGCGCATCGGTGCACTCTTCACTTTCAACACAGAAGAAGTTCTCTCTCGTGTCGGAGTCTCGTGGATCTCATCCGAGCAAGCCTGCAGAAATGTGAACAAGGAGATTCCCCCAGGAACTACATTCGCCGCTGTTGTCGACGAAGCCAAAGCCGAATGGAGCGACAAGGTCTTGTCCAAGATCCAAACCACCAGTACCAACGAGAAGAGTCTGAGTCTGCTGTATACGTCTCTTTACTTCATGCATCTCATCCCTACCAATCAAACCGGTGAGAATCCGGGGTGGCATTCTGCAGAGCCATATTATCAGGACATTTTCACGTTCTGGGTAAGTCACATGAACTCTTTCGGAGTGACTGTTTCTTTTTCATCTTTCCCCCTCCGTAAACGGCGGCTGTGACTCTTCTTGATAATCGTCTAGGACCTGTTCCGGTGCAGCACGGCTCTCATGCACGTGCTTCAACCGGCCGCTTACGAAGAGCAAATTCGCTCGTTGGTCGACATCTGGCGCCATGATGGATATCTTCCTGATGCGCGATCATCCGACTACAACGGCCGCACCCAAGGCGGCTCCAACGCCGACAACATCCTTGCAGATGCATACGTCAAGGGCGTCCGCGGCGCCGTCAACTGGGAGGACGCATACCAAGCTATGGTCAAAGACGCCGAGGTGGTCCCGTCCAACATTCCCGTCGACCATATGGCACCAGACTCGTCCACCCACGAGGGCCGAGGTGCACTGCCCGACTGGCTTGAACTGGGATACATCACGCCCAAATTCAGTCGGGCCGTCAGCCGAGCCGTCGAGTACGCAGCGAATGACTTTGGCCTCTCTCAGGTGGCTGCGGGACTGGGTAAGGAGACAGATGCTGCGAAGTATCTGAACCGTTCGCGCAATTGGCGGAACCATTGGAATCCGAAGCAGTCGTCACTCGGCTTTACGGGCTTTGTAGTCCCGCGAAACACCACGGGGTTTATGGAGACGGATCCGTTGGGCGATAGCGGATACTGGGGGGATCCATACTACGAGGCTAACTCGTGGGCCTATTCCTGGGCTGACGTGCACGATATGAAGCATCTCGTCAAGTTGATGGGAGGCTCTGAGACGGTTGTGCGTCGACTTGACACGATGTTTACCGAAGGAGCCAAAGGGTCACCCGGGACCATCTTTGATGCCACCAATGAACCGTAAGTTTTGGTCTTTTTGTAGTTTTTTTTCTCTTTCTGTGCTTCCTTTTTCTCTGTGATTTTTTCTCGGACTCCGAGAGAGAGAGAGATACATGGAAGAAGGACAGGCTCAAGATCTGGGGAAAAAAAGAAAAGTTCTGCGAGTGGTTTCGGTGCTAATGAGTTTCCGATGAAGCATGTTCAACATACCCTATCTCTACAACTATGTCGGCCACCCGGAGCTCTCGGTGTGTCAATCTCGTCAAGTGGCCAAGCATGCCTATTCCACCGGTCCCAAGGGCCTACCGGGGAATAGTGATGCTGGGGCCATGCAGACCTGGCTGCTGTGGAACATGATGGGGTTGTACCCAGTCACTGGACAAACCACTTTCCTGATTCACTCGCCCTGGTTTGAGTCCATGACGATTGCCCTGGGCGGCGGGAAGCAATTGACGATTCACGCGACTGGGGGCGATGGAAATGGCGATGAGAACATCTATGTGCAGGGCGTGACTGTCAATGGCAAAGCGTGGACCAAGAGTTGGTTGACATGGGAGGATGTCTTTGCCGAGGGGGGGGTTGTTGGAGTTTCGGCTGGGGGCCCAGCCGATCCAGTGGGCAACTGGTGAGTTGCCTCCGAGTCCCGCGTCGGAGTGAGCTGTGAGCTTCGGAACGGTCAACAATGGTCAACGGTCAACGATGAGAAGAGAGAAACTAGAGCGAGTCGAGACCGTTGAATGATCGTGGCTCCGCGGTATGAATGCCATGAATAGTTACGATCATGTTTTTGTCATGAGACTACCCTTGAGCATTGAATCCAGCGCGCAGTTTGATTTTTTGAACGCAACCTACCATCAGTCTGCTTGTGCTCCTCCCGGAGGCTCGCAGTAGTGCCGAGCACTCGACCGTGTAGTATTGATCAGCGCTCGGTCGCGGTGCGATTGGAAGTGTGAAGGAAAAGGCTGGTAAAAAGCACCGGATCATGATCCAGACCACGCTAATGCCACCGATCTGTAATCGGTAATCACTAATCACTCCTCTGATACATAACCCCGAGGGTCTCGCCCCTTTCATGTGCAGTCCTCCTCCTTCTCCGCCTCTCCCCGACCGGGCTGGAAGTGAGACGGGTGGCCGAGATTTCTACACCGAGACGCATCTGGCTTAGAGGAAGGCGACATGCCGTCTCCGTTGAGGTCGCACCGCGCCCGAGCCAAGATTTTTGAAAGGGCTTCTGTGCTGCCAGCTTCCCCGTCGACTACAGTGACATTGTGACTTGATGGTGACTAAGAAAGAGTCATAAATCAGCGATCAGTCTACAGTCTACACTCTATCCCTGTTCATTTGGTACCATGCTTGTCCTTTTCATGTATCTGGTAAATGTTGAATCGCTTCTCCTACATACAGTAGTAAGTAGTACCTTACTCTTCCTCAGGGCCCCTGCATCGATGGCGAAAACCGTCCGAATCAGTGGAGTGGTGCAGTGAGCCTGGAAAAGCTAAAAGGCAAAGTCTATCACACCTTGGTAGTAGTTGTACCTGGTACCAAGTGATTAGCATGGAGATTGTCAAATGCTAGTACTATTTGCATCTCAGCCCTGAACCGATCATGGTGGGAGTAGAAAGGATTGCGTTTCCACTGCCATTAAAAGGTTCATCACTGAATCGACAAGTCAATGAGCAGAACGGGGGGGGAGTCGCCCTTTTTCTCATTATTATCTCCTAGTCTCCTACAAATTAAAAAAAACTAAAGAAAAAAACCGGATTCTGGTTGTTCAGACTAGTAGTAGCAGTGATTGCCGTTGACTAACCGTGTCCACTTCATGGTGGATGGTACTGCTCTAATCTTTGCCCTGTCGATAAAGGAGCAAAGGCACCTTGGAGAAAGAACTGACTTCCACTGACTCTGCGAGGTACTGGCTCAGTACGAGGGAACATCAGAGGACTTTCAGAGTTGTTGAGGCGAGAGTACATACATGATACTACTAGTAGTCTAGTATAGGTACCTATTAGTTACCTGTTCCGAGTATTCGGCCAGGTACCGGTGGTGCCTCCATGCTGTACTGGACCAGTGGACCTACTAGGTAGCACTGTTTGTAAATTAGTAGTACTAGTAGTACTTGAAGCACTACTGGACTGCTGCATGGAAAGTAGATGACAGTGTCCCTGTTTGTGACTGGCAGTAGTTCCCCTCATAATCGGAGGCTGCTTGGTACCACAAGAGACCTATGACCTCTGAGGGAGTACCTGTGCGAGGTACTCCTCAGTCCGATCAACCCCCCCTCAAAAGGTCCCCCAAAAAGAGACCCGCAACAGGCCCGAGCTCCCCGCATTGGGACAGTTCCCCATCGTCCCTCGTCGATGAGAGAGTGCGGTCTTGGGAAAGTGTTCAAGGAACCAGAATGGTCAAAAGTCGTAAGCGTAGAAGAACAGAGAGAGACGACAGAATCAATTAAGCTTCAGACGAGTTGTACTCCAAAGACCTCAAATCCAGCTTTACAGCTCTCGCGGAATGCGGTCTATCGGTCGAACCATCCATCAACGCCGAGACCTTCTTCCGGAGGAGGGGGTCCCGCATGTACAGTACCACCCAGGAAGTACCAACTTACCAAGTACCGAAGTAGTAGTACGCCTGGTCCCAGGTTCCTTGACGGGAGCTCTGCGCAGCTTTGCAGAGAGACTGGAGGGGGAAGATCGATTTTCATTTTATTTTGATTTTTTTCTTTTCTTTTCGTCCTCTTCGATGATTCTTCCCATCTCACCTTTTGACTTCCCCCTCTTCTCCTCTCTTCTCCTCGTCCTTCTTTGTTTCTCTCAATCATTTCTCCCTGGACATTCTGCAAAGAAGCCTTGCCAGTGGACTTCTTGCCCTCCCCCTCAGCTGTAATCAATTCAGTCGCATTGCCTCATAATGGCCTCAACAAATGACATCCCCGCCGACGGAACAGGTACGTCACTCGGCTTCCGCGTCCCGCCCCAGTGCTTCTCGGGGGGAAAGAAAAAGCTGCGGCGCCCGTGCCGGAGACAATGCAACACAAGAGGACCCCGAGAAAGACCCATTGCTCTCGTACGGAGCAAAAGAGAGAGCAAGACAGAGAGAGAGAGAGCACCAACTCCATTTTGCGAGACACCAGGCTGGAAAAAGCAACAGTGAACTGATCGCAGATTGCATGGTTTTTAGGCGTCCTTGCACTCGATCCGTGGTTGGAGCCGCATCGCTCGGTGCTGAAACAGCGCTACAGCGTGATTGAAAACTGGATCCAAACCCTCACCGACTCAGAGGGTGGTCTGGACAAGTTCAGCAAGGTATGATGAAATTGCGGCCTCCAAGTCTCCTCTTCAGAGACACTGGACACTCGGCACTGACCAATTCCCATCTTGGCAACAAATAGGGTTACGAGACGTTCGGTCTTCATGCACAGCCCAATGGCGATATCAGGTACCGGGAATGGGCTCCGAACGCGGTGGAGGCCTCGCTGGTCGGTGAATTCAGTAAGTCCAAGGAACCAACGAAGACTCATGTCTTGAACCCTCGCAGTGATCAAGCATTGCTGACACGCCGCCAGACAACTGGGATGCTCAGGCCAGCCCCATGACAAAAAACAGCTTTGGCGTCTGGGAGGTGACCATCCCCGCAAAGAACGGCGCTCCGGCCATTCCCCACCAGAGCAAGATCAAGGTGAGCCGACCTTTCCCTCCGAAACTCCGAGTGGTGAATGACAAGACGGAGACCAAGAAGCTAATCGGTGGCATTTGCTTCAGATCACCATGGTCCTCCCCAGCGGCGAGCGCATCTACAGAATTCCGGCATGGATCAAGCGGGTCGTCCAGGACCTGAATGTCTCTCCCGATTACGACGCAGTGTTCTGGAACCCACCCGCCAGCGAGCGATACACCTTCAAGCAATCTCGTCCCAAGAAGCCCGAGAGTCTTCGAATTTACGAGGCCCATGTCGGTATTTCCTCGCCCGAGACCCGCGTGGCAACCTACAAGGAGTTCACCAAGAACATGCTGCCTCGCATCAAGTATCTGGGTTACAATGCCATTCAATTGATGGCCATCATGGAGCATGCCTACTACGCCAGCTTCGGATACCAGGTGAACAACTTCTTCGCAGCCAGCAGCCGATATGGATCCCCGGAGGATCTGAAGGAGTTGATTGATACCGCGCATAGCATGGGGCTGGTGGTGCTCCTCGATGTAGTGCACAGTCACGCGTCAAAGAATGTACTGGATGGCCTGAACATGTTCGATGGGTCTGATCATCTCTACTTCCATGCGGGCGCCAAGGGCCGTCATGAATTGTGGGACAGCCGTCTGTTCAACTATGGTCATCACGAAGTTCTGCGGTTCCTGCTGAGCAATCTGCGCTTCTGGATGGAGGAGTACCAATTCGATGGTTTCCGCTTCGATGGTGTCACCAGTATGCTTTACACGCACCACGGCATTGGAACGTAAGTTGGGCCATAGTTTTCATTTTGGTTGATCTTCCTTTGATCTTACGAGTCACTTGTACGCTAACTCAAGAGTTCGCAGTGGCTTCTCTGGTGGCTACCATGAATACTTTGGCCCAGGTGTCGACGAAGAAGGTCTGGCTTACCTGGCAATTGCCAACACTATGCTCCACGATCTCTACCCCGAGTGTATCACGGTGGCAGAGGACGTCTCCGGGATGCCTGCCCTCTGCCTCCCACATGCTCTGGGCGGAGTCGGATTCGATTATCGACTGGCCATGGCCGTTCCCGACATGTACATCAAGCTGCTGAAGGAAAAGTCCGACAGTGAGTGGGATATCGGTAATCTTGCATTTACTTTGACCAATCGCCGTCATGGCGAGAAGACCATTGCCTATGCGGAGAGTCACGACCAAGCGTAAGTCACTTGGACCTGAGTCGCATCTCTTCCTCTTCCGCCCCAACCTTGAATCGTGCGAGATATTCCTTGACTGACCAGGGGCCTTCCTTATAGACTGGTTGGTGACAAGACTCTTATGATGTGGCTGTGTGACAAGGAAATGTACACGCACATGTCGGTCCTCACAGAATTCACCCCTGTCATCGAGCGCGGCATGGCACTCCACAAGATGATCCGCCTCGTCACCCACGGACTCGGCGGCGAGGGCTATCTCAACTTCGAGGGTAACGAATTCGGCCACCCGGAGTGGCTCGACTTCCCCCGCGAAGGTAACGGCAATTCCTTCTGGTACGCTCGTCGCCAGTTGAACCTCACCGAGGACAATCTCCTCCGGTACAAGTTCCTCAATGAGTTCGATCGGGCCATGCAGGTCACGGAGGAGAAGTATGGCTGGCTCCACGCTCCTCAGGCCTTTGTGAGTCTGAAGAATGAGAACGACAAGGTGCTCGTCTTTGAGCGGGCTGGTCTGCTGTGGATCTTCAATTTCCACCCCACAGATAGCTTCACTGATTATCGCGTGGGTGTCGACGTCCCCGGTACCTACCGTATTGTGCTGGACTCGGATGATCCGGCTTACGGTGGTCTGGGCCGCAATGTCAAGGAGACGAGATTCTTTACGACGGATATGCCATGGAATGGACGCGCCAACTTTACGCAAGTGTATATTCCGACGAGAACGGCTCTGGTAAGTTTTCTTTTTTTTCCCCCTTTCTCTCTTTCTCATGACCCATGGGGAACCTACTCGTTGCGATATTGGTGTTGCAATTCGTGTCGCAATGGGGCTTGCAATCTACAACAACACCAAACCTTCTCCTATCGAGGACCTTGGACTGATCAATCACTCTTATTCTAGGTTCTTGCTCTCGAGGATACTCTGTAACGGATGGCATCATTTGAGGCCATGTGAGAAACGATGTTGAATCTTTCCTGGAATGGCATTTGATTTGACCTTTTTTTTTTTTGCAATCATTACATGTCAAGCTTATTTACTTCATAATACATTCAGCGGACTGAACCGCGCCATTCTGTATCTTGCGAGCAAGTGCTATGGTAGACGAACATGATCTGATAATGGAATGACCACATATAGCAGAGCGAGCAGCTTTTTCTTTTCCACGCCCAAGACTCCAACCCCAAGTTCACCTGGATCCAAGCGAGGTTTCTACTGAAAGGGACGGACCTCGTCTATCTGATAGGTGAAATTAGCATACCTTGTCGCTTCTGTCCATCATCCCAGAGGTATCTACTACGTACTAACCCAGTACCACTACTAACCTGCTAACAAGTAACTTAGCATAGATCCATCAAATGTATTATGTACCTCCCTAGGTAGATTTTACATACGAGATAACTTAACAGACAAGGCAGGTAGATCAAGACTCGGTCTATCTGTGGGTCACTGGGTAACAGACTCATGAAGTAGTGCCCTAAGCCCCTGCATCCCCACCATTCAATCAGAAAAAGAGCCATTTCCACGTCCCATCAATCCCTTCCAATTCATTCCAGCCTCCCCAACCTTGAACCGACTACCATGAAGGAACTGATACCTCGGGGTTGAACCACATATTTTTCCACCTTGACCTAGTTCCGCGGCGTCACACGCCACCTGCATACATGGAAGATTCCCCCGTTCGAGGGGGCAATTCGGACACGGTGTCCGCGCGACAACACCGGCCTTGATATCCTTATTGATAGATCCTCGACCATTCTATAAGATAGAAGGAAGGTTCCTTGGGAGTAGAGTCTACCTGCCTGGCTGATGTGGCCTACCTGGATGTTCTGTGGGCGTCACAAGGAGACTGAACACTAAAAGCCCAAGGTCTATCATAGACGATGAACATGGTTCGCATTTGTTGGTAGAGTTGAGAGTCCCACCTCATGTAGCAATGATGAATGAATGATCAACTTGGAGACAGCATCGAACACGTAGGTATCGCCCCGGTCCTGAGGTTCTCGAAAAGGTTTAACGCTGCGGGTGCAAGAATGGAACAGCCTGCTATCCGGAAGTAACAGTGGAAAAGCATTCCATTATAAAGTACGTCCTACTATGCCACTTGCCTCGTCAGATGAGGCTTCTACAAGTCTCTCCGACGCAAAGCTATGTTGGATCAAACAAAGGAAATTGACTTGAACACCAAGGAAAATATTTAGGGCAGGTTTTCAACCTCTAAATACACAATAATGAAACACAAGCCAGGTCAGGGTGCGTCTAAACAAGGCTTTTAGAAAGATGCGAGGAAATAGTCAAGGGAGGTAAATCTCATCAGCTCGCTTGCCAAGCAGAAGGGATGTTTCACCTCGTTCAACGAGCACCGCCATGGAATCTCAAATCACCTTCAACAGATCTCTTGCTCGCCCAATCTCCCGCATATCAGACCCGTCTCCTCCACAGGGCGAAGTCAGCGCTTGTTCTCCCTCATGTCTCACTTGCTCATTGAGAAGAGATCTCGTCGAATCTGCGTCGTCGGGGGCTTTCGCCTCGACAACCTCCTTTCCCGACAGTATCAGCTTCACTGCCACGTCAGACAGTGATCCCACATCAGGGTTCACAGCGCGAAGGGAACCACATAGACAAGGATGACTAAATCCTCCTCAGCCGTTCTTTCCTTCAGAGGTCGACAGCAAATCGAGACCAATGTCGCGCAAGACAACTAGGCCCAGAAACAGCACAGACAAAGTGTACTCCAGTGTGAGACACCCGCTAACGGGGCGGAAGCCGAACACCACAGGGGAAAAAGCAAGAACATGTTCGAAGAGTCTCAATCCTAGAAGCGGGGAGACAGGGAGCATGGGAGAAACAAATGAGAACAGACATACGGTGGAAGACAGGTCTTTAATGCAGAGGGAAAGATTTCAGAGAGCCGCGAAAGTTTTCGACATAAGGGGATTGTTAAACATGGTAGAAACAAACCCCGCCGCTAGCTAAACAAAGTGAATAAAATTACATTTAGGAAGAGCCCTCAAGCTCAGCCAGAATCTTCTCACCCTTGGCACGGGCGGAGGCGAAGTCACCGACCATGTAGAAGGCGTTCTCAGGGAGGTCATCACCCTCACCGTTGATGATAGCCTTGAAGGAGGCAATGGTGTCCTTCAGGTCGACGAGCTGACCCTCGATACCAGTGAAGACCTGGGCGACAGCGAAGGGCTGGGACAGGAAACGCTGGAGCTTACGGGCACGCTCGACGGTAAGCTTATCAGCCTCAGACAACTCGTCCATACCGAGAATGGCAATGATATCCTGGAGGGACTTGTACTCCTGGAGCATCTGCTGGACACGGCTGGCGGTGTTGTAGTGCTCGTCACCGATGATACGGGGGTCGAGCATACGGGACTTGGAGTCCAGGGGGTCGACAGCGGGGTAGATACCCAACTCGGAGATACCACGAGACAACACAGTGGTGGCGTCCAAGTGAGCGAAGGTGGTAGCGGGGGCGGGATCAGTCAAATCGTCAGCGGGCACGTAGACGGCCTGGACGGAGGTAATGGAACCCTTCTGGGTGGTGGTGATACGCTCCTGCATGCCACCCATGTCGACGGCGAGAGTGGGCTGGTAACCGACGGCAGAGGGGATACGACCGAGAAGGGCGGACACCTCAGAACCGGCCTGGGTGAAACGGAAAATGTTGTCAATGAAGAGCAGCACATCCTGACCCTCCTCGTCACGGAAGTACTCGGCAATGGTGAGACCGGTCAGGGCGACACGGGCACGAGCACCTGGGGGCTCGTTCATCTGACCGAAGACGAGAGCGACCTTGGAGTCACCCTCGAGCTGAATGACACCAGTCTCCTGCATCTCGTGGTACAGATCGTTACCCTCACGGGTACGCTCACCGACACCACAGAACACGGAGTAACCACCGTGGGCCTTGGCAATGTTGTTCTGTCGAGATAGAAAGTAACCAGGTTAGAGAGCTGCTGGTGGAGAATGTCGATGGAAAATGCAAAGATTGAGCGAGCCGAAAAGAGGGAGAAACTTACAATCAACTCCTGGATGAACACAGTCTTGCCGACACCGGCACCACCGAAGAGACCAATCTTACCACCACGGGCGTAGGGGGCGAGCAAGTCGACGACCTTGATACCAGTGACGAGAATCTCAGCAGAGGTGGACTGCTCGACGAACTCTGGGGGCTCGGCGTGAATGGGGAGGAACTTGGTGGCCTTGACGGGACCACGCTCGTCAATGGGGTCACCAGTGACGTTCAGGATACGGCCGAGACAGCCGGGACCGACGGGGACCTTGATGGGGGAACCAGTGTCCTTGGCGGCGGCACCACGCATGAGACCCTCAGTACCTGGAAAGGAAGCATTAGCATACTGCAGGGATATGACAGCGTGGACATTCCAGGCTGGGCCAGGTCAAGTTCAGATTCATTCCAGATCGGAATCAGGCACCGTGTCTGGAAACATGACCAGGGTGGCATAGAAGAGAGAGGGAGAGAGGAAGGGTGAGCTTACCGTCCATGGCAATGGTACGAACGACATTCTCACCCAAGTGTTGCTAAAAAATCATATTAGCGTCGCGTGTTGGTACTAGATGGAAAGGGTACACAGAAAAGGCAATTGGCCTTTCGAGGTTGGGAGGTGGTCGGTCGCGGGTGGATCCGACCAATCAGAGGGCACGTACAGAAACCTCGAGCACAAGCTTCTGGCCGTTGTTCTCGGTCTCAATGGCGTTGAGAATGGCAGGGAGCTTCTCGCCCTCGAACTTCACTGTGGCATGGCGACAAGAGAATTAGCGTTTGTTTCTGAGACGGTGTTGAGATCGATTGCGATGAGTTGGAAGATGGATCGGGGGGCGATGGAAAAGATTTTCGCGCGTCCGTCCCGATGCCGACAGGGTGATCCGAGCAGCCACGTACCATCAACAACGGCACCGATAACCTGGTGAATCTTGCCGTTCTGAGCGACATCTGAGCTGGCGAAGCGAGCAGAGAGAGCGGGCAGAGCATTGGCGCGGAGAGGCTTGAAGGCGCGGGCGACGGGGGTCGGCCGGGCATAGGCAGCCCTCCCGAAGGTCCGGGCAAGTCCGCTGTAAAAAGCACAAAAGGATCAGTTAGGGGGGGTTGAAAAGATCTTATGATGGACACAAGAAGATCCGGGGTCGATGGACGAAGGTGTGAATGGGATGGGTGACGTACCTCTTGAACATGATGGATGTGTTGAAGAGCGAGGTGTAAGGATCAGGAAAGGTGTGGATGGGGGGAGGAGGGAAAAGAGGGAAGAAGAGGGAAGAGGTTGGTGGACTCTACTCAGTTTCCCTCCCTTCTCGCGCTGGCACGGGAACTGGACCGCACTACACCCTTCCGGGATGGTTTTGCCGATGGTCCCGTGATGAACCGATGGAACACCAGGATTTGTTGGCCAGGGCAAGTATAAGGGTCGACCAAGCTGAAACAGAACCGTAACAGAACAACTAAATAGCAAGCTCATTAACAGATTCAATCCGTTGAAATTTGTTCATTGCCATCGTCCATGGAGTGGTTCTGTTCCACTCTCTGGTGATCTCTTGTGTGCTGTTTCTCATTCTTCCGATGCCAGGCAATTCTTGTCCCTTCTCACCGGTCGGCTTGGCGCCCGGATGCAGGGAGAGCATCCTCTAGGGTATCCAAGTATACAGTACCTCCTGTGTAATCTCTTGTCTAGCACAGTAATGTGCAGTCAATGCGATCACCAGAATCTGAAGCTTGCCCCTGATACCACTCGCAGGGTATTGAGCTCATTGAGATCATCTTTTATTTAAGGGATATATCATACTCCATCTGGGGCAGGTACACGAATTCGCAGCGAAAATCTCTGACGTGTACTTCGGGGTCCTTTGACCGCCCATCATTCTGTTTTGGGTGTATATGTCAAGGTGCATCCATCTTCTAGTCTTGTGTCAAAAAACATCCTGCTCAATAGGGACGACATGATATCTATTACTATCGAGCACCTCATGGATGTAAACTGCCTTTTTTTGCAATTCCCATACATGAGGATTCATCTTCATTGTTGCGCTGCGCTTGGACAGGGGTTCTCCGCACCAACTCTGCAGGTTCCGAATCCCTCCGGGACGGCGACGCACGAACGGGTCCCAAAGCACCTGGGTACCTACGTAGACCTCCATACAAGGTCGTCAAGTATAAGACTACTATATTGACAACGACCATAAATATACATCTTTCAATTGTCAGAGAGCCAGGAGAGATAGGACGCTCTGGAAATCAAAATAAAAGCAGAAAACACGGTCAACCCTGTTACTCTATGGTGACAAAGGAGATACATTTGACTAGCACAGTACTGGATACACGCATTTTGGGATGCTTGTGGGCCAAAGGACAAAAATTCACTGAGAGCGCCGACTGGGGAGGTGACGGAATGCCCACCAGCGGTCATATCAAGCGGCGATCTGGAAATCGTATTATGAAGAAAACCATGTCTCCGAGTCCAGAAGGGAGGGGTGCAAGGTCTGGGATCATTCCAGACAACCCGTCACCAGGGCCCTGCTCATCACTTCAAATCAGAAAGCCAATCGATTTATGACTTCTCGGCAGAAGGGCTCTGGACGAAGCCCTTGCCCTCGTAACCCTCCTTGCTGATGCCGTGGATGGGGTTGATCTTCTCGGACTGTGATAGAGGGATTTCGGTTAGCTTACTTTGACCCTCCGGGCGCAAAGCAGACCAGGTAGTTGTCTCGCGTTGCCTGCTCTTTGTAGCAAGAAAACACTTACCAGAGCGTACTCGTTGCTGGCCTCCTGCCACTCCTTGGACATGGTCTTGGGCTGGGGCTTGGCGAAGTAGTGAACAGCGTAGAAGACAGCGACGGAGGCAGCAGTGAGCTGAGCAACCTTGAAGAAGATGCGCAGACCCTCACCCTTGGGGGCCTCGGCGCGGGGACCGTGAGGACCGAAGGCGATCCAGTAGGCTAGAGACATGATGTCAGATAACTTGAATGCAGAGTAGCGATTGCAGAAGGGGGGGGGGGAATAAAAGAGTCGGTCATTCTCGAGAGCCAATGAACTCTTTGGGCATGGCTGAGACACGAGCAATGACAATCCTCGAGCAACGGGAAAGGATGGACAAAACATCACATACCAGCCTTCTTCTCCTGCAGAGTCATCTGGTGCCAGTCGACCTTCATGCGGTCACGGAGCTGCATCCAGAGCTCGGCCTGCTCCTGAGGGGGCATAGCCTCCCAGCGCTTTTCGATGCTGGCCAAGGTAGGATTGGAGATGGCGTGGTCAGAGGCAGCGCGGGTCTGCATGGCGTTCAGCGAGGCCACAGGGCCGGCACGGATGGCGGCCGGGCTGCGAGGAGCAGCGCGAGCGATGGAGCGAAGAAACATTGTGCGGCAGGTGGGAGGTGGGAGCACCACGTCGAAATGAGGTCAATTGATGGTGGAAAGAGCAGTCCAGGTCCAGAGAGGTCTGGCAGCGGGGGCGACTCGGCTGGAGTAGAGAGTGGAGGGGGAGGGTCGTGGGTTGGGGAAGAATTGAAGTTGTTCGGGTGGTTCGAAGTGGAAAGTCGCGAGGTTTCCGGACTAGCGCTGGCTTGGTTTGTCCGCCAGCTGATTGGGCCGTTGCTCAGCCTGGGCTCCCACGGGACATCATCAATTCCCAGCAGCATCATACGACGATAGAACTGGCGAGGCACCCAGCACTTTTGGATAGAACACAGATGCCATTCTCTCTCAAGATCTTACATATGAGTCTCAAAAAGTTCGGACATGGGTGACAATCAAGACGACGATAATTGAGATCCTCAAGAAACCCGCCCCCGACCGGCTACTCACAGCTATCTAGGTAGTTATATCTAGACGAGTAGTACCTAATGACTGCGATCTCAATAAGAGTAATTATTACACTAGAGCGTCGCATGGCTTACAACAATGTAAAGCCGTGGCATCAGCATTCTATTTGCTTCAGAAGCCATTGAAACCCAATAGAACATTCAATGCTCGGTCGCGTCTACTCAATTCGGTTCGGTGGTGCCTCGGTTTCAAATAATAGGTGATATGGTATGGTGCTTCCCTCGCCAAGATATAATTGAATAGGCCAGAGATGCACCTCGCTGATGCAAAGACAGTCGCGAAGTCGGCTTCAGTACGAGTTCCTCTATCAATTTAGCGTTGAGTTGATAAATCACCAGGACAGACGGGAATCGTCAAAATTCTTGCATTGCCACTGGGCAAAAGTTGCAACAAAACGGTAAAACACGAGAACGGTGTGCAGAGAAGGGGATAAATTTGAGTGTGCCATGGCACCATTGAAGTAGGAAACAACCCCCCGTCGATCACGCAGCCCGGACCCAGCCGGCGCATTCATTTATTTGCCAGCCTTGCCACCGCTGGCCTCGCTCAGGACAGTCTTCCACTCAATGTCAGACTTGTCATCGGCGTGGATAGAGGCAGACAGGTTCAGAGCGTTCTTCAGAACCTCACGAGTGCTGGCGTAGATCATAGACCACTAAGAGGGAAGGGTCAGTTACCTTTTCTGGGTGTCTAGCAGCTGTTGCCAAGATGAAGACAATGATGGTCACTTACGAGGGTGGGGGTGTCGCTAGGAACCCAAGAAATGAAGATGATCTTGCTTCTATGCGCGTAGAAGGTGTGAGCAATAGAACTGGCTGATGACCTCGTATACGGGGAGAGCCCGAAAAGGGGAAGACGCACCTCTTGCCCTCACCACCGCCAAGGTCGTATTCAACATCGTAGACGGCGTAACGGGGAGCGGGGCGACCTTGGCTGTCCTTGGAGGCAGCAAGCTGCTCACGGAAAACCTCATAGTCCTGGTCGTGGCCAACGGCATCGACGACGACGTCCTTCTTGTTGTCGGAGATCTTGTAGATAATGTACTTGGTCTTGCCCTTGCTCAGACGGAACTCGTTGAAGGCAGTCAAGCACTCATCCTGAACGGAGACACTGTGATGTGGCTCGTTAGTACGGGATTCGATCGGCTTGTGTGCCCGCTAGCCCACCGGGAGCAGCGGAGGTTTAAGGATCCAATCATACCCGGATGCGAGCTGCAAAGAGAATTATCAAGTTACTATCAGTCTGAGTCTTGTTTGGGGTCTGTCCTCCTGAAATGACTTACCGACATCTTTCTTTTTTTTTCTGTGGAGGAAAGAAAGGAAAAGGGGGGGAAAGGTCGACTAAACGGCACACGATGTCAGCGGCTGGGGGTCAGGAACACGGCCATTCCCAACGCCTTGAACTCGAATTGTGAGACCGAGCGAGGCAGTTTTGGAACGTAGTCAGAGGTGACAATAGCATGACTCAAGCGAACAGCTTTATTGACGGGGCAAATTGCAGCAGCGCACTCACAGGGTTATTGGGGGAGTATGGGGGGTGGATAGGTAAATGGGGGGTTCAAGGCGGAGGGGTTGTTTGCCCAGATGTTGCGATGGTGGGGGGATATGGGCTGCACGTGATGACAAGCTACCTCTCTGGGAATAAACAAAACTGGAATTGAGAGACCGAAAGCATCCGACCATTCCTAGGTATTTATCGTACATGGTGCATGATGAGGCTCTACATAATGCAGTCGTACCTTTCTTCGTGTCAATACAGAGGCTCGTGCACCACACATCCCAGGCGTCTCGATTTTCGAAAACGAGCAGCCTGGAGTAGTGGCATCAACGGCAGGCACCAACCTGTATATTGTCTCCGAATACCAAGCCAGGCGGCATCATTTGGGAGATGTACCTACGCCGCACAGCTTCTCTTGATACTAACGTACCTACTTACTAGGGTATTGGTAAGAGTAGTGGTAGAGTGGTAGTATACATCCACATCGAAATTCGCCAAATTAGATTTCCGGATAATCTGTCTCACATACAAATTCTTCCTATATCCCAACAGACATGGCTACGCCACTCTTGAAGCGTCTTTTTCTCCTGAGAATCAATTGACTCGAGGTACAGCCAGGGTCATTGCTACCTCGTACCGGTACCAAGGTACCACTGTGTAGTGTGTACTTAGTGTGTGCGTCTCCTTGCCGTCCATGGGCCATTAGTACGGTCAGGAGGCAGGTAGGTAGTCCTAGCAGCCTACTGTGGCTTGGGGGCAAACTTAGCGCGCATCTTATCGGCAACGTCTTTCTCGTTGAAAATAAAGTTGACGCTTTCATGTGCAGACGTGGCCTCCATCCAGCGCTTGAATCGTGGAGCCTGCTGCTCCAGCAGTCCAGGCAGCTTTGAGCTGACTAGACCATGCTCAGGCTTGCTGAAGCTCAGAATCCGAATCAAGAAAGAGCCGCACAGCACCTGGAATGTGCCTGAATTAGCATTGATCTCTGGAGCACGGCGTACCTTATACAGGCAGGGGATGTAAAAGCGTGGACAACATACCTCTGCAAGTGTCAACTTGTGGCTTCCGCCAAAGAACGGACCCTTGCCCTCCGTATCGGCGAGCAGAGGTTCAACCTCCTTGGTGACACTAGCCACCAGCTGTTCTGCGGCAGTATCACGCTCCTCTTCCGAGGCGGATCTGATACTGGCGAACAAGGACGGGATGGCCTTGCTGAAAAAAGCGTCTACGAAAAAGGCGAGCCGGGCTCGGTACAGCGCATTCTCTGCTGGCGCCGACGGCGGCAGCAGATGTGACGGGTGGGCATCGGCCAGAAATTGTGCGACAATGCCAGACTCGGTGATGATCTTGCCGTCATAAGAAAGACTCGGGACTAAGCCACGCTGGAAGGCGACAACAGGGTTACGTCAGTGTCTGCAAGCTGATCATATGGCGGTAGCCTACCCTTTTCCTAGGTAGCTACCTAAGGGTCATCATAGACCGGGATGTCCCGGACACTGAACATAGTACATAGTACATACAGGGTTGATCTCCAAGTACCACGGCTCTCGCGGAACGCTCAGATCAATAGTGACTTCCTCATACTCGAGACCCAGTTCTTTGAGGGCGGTATGAGCACGATGCGCCCAAGGACAGTTGCGGTTGGTATAGAGAATCACCTTGGGGGCGGTAGCGGCCATTTTGATTGACTGAGGAGAATAGTCGGTCGAAGACCAGTTATTTGAATCACGAGGGTTCGAACTGGAGTCTTGACCTTATAGTGGCTACTGGTCAATATGGAGGAGAGATCTTCTATATGTCAGCAACCATCACCGAATGCAATGGAAACTGGGGAAAAGTGGACTCAGGTACAGTCAGCCGTAATTGCGCGATCGCGATCTCCGATTTCCCAAGACCGAGGAGGGGGTTAGTGTACTTGGAGCGGGGTGATTTTGAGCCGAAAGGTGCGACACACCAGGTCCACGCAGACCACGCCGTGAGACTAGCGGGATCGTCCTTTGTATGGCTATTGCCCCCAGCGCTGATTCTCCAGGCATGAACTGCAACTAGAACCTAGCATGAAGTGCTTCTCAATGAGGTGAGGTTTCACTTTCACCATTTTATACAGTTCATTTCCACGCTTGAGATTAGACCAGCCTTATTGTACACGACGAGGATGTCACAGCGGATGCTTACAAGCCTGTTTTGCAAAAATAATCCTATGCCGAAATGTATAGCCTTTCCATTCCTCTAATGTTGGAAAAATCTAATTATATACGTAGAGTGTAAACATAGTTGCTCACGAACAATTCAGCCAAGGTCTTCCCGTAGGCAGCCAACCTGACATCAAGGTCAGAACCCGAAAATCAAGTCGGCAGCGCACCAATGTTCGCAATCACGACTGCACTCATAGTACGCATGCTTCCATCTGCCAGCTGAACAAGACATCCCACGGACCCGATGCCTCGGAAGAGAATTGCACGCATGTCAAATGCCAGCGCCGAAGCGGGGAAAGAAGTTATAAGGAGTGAAGATACAAACGGGGGACAGCAAAAGAAAAGGAACTTTGGTTAAAGGATTGCAGAGAAGTAGTCAAATCAATGAAAAGCTCCATCAACGTAACATCTGAGGGTATATAGAATGATAAACGCGAAATGAACAAAAGCCAAAAGACGAGATGGAGGCGTGATCATCCAACGCAAGTACAATCAGCAAGTCATCCAGAAAGATGACCTTCTTCAATATCAAGCGGTCTCAAAGACAAAGACAGCTTCTCAAAAGTGGGGTGCAAATCAGAGACGAAAACTAGACGGGAAAAGAAGAAAAAGAGCCATGTGAGCCAGCCACAAGGGAAGGCAAAAAGCTCTTCTTGCAAGGGTTGGCTGGTGAAACGGGAATGCTGCACACGCTGTCGTCAATGCGTAACAATGGCATGGAAGCCATGAGGAGTTGAGAATGATCTTCATGCGGTACACCAGACCCAGACTCAATCCTCTTCTGGAACCCCTCCCTCGAAAATCTTCCGCCAATGCTGGGGAAGACAGACACACACCAAAGGGAAAGCTTTAATTTCACCAGTGGGAGATAGTGAAGGGGCTGGTCGATGCGAGCCACTAGAGACCCCACTGTCACGTTGCTCACGATGGCGGACATCGAAATCTTCAGCCCGCTCTGAAAGGCGCACACCTGTCGCCCAACCATCATCCCAGATACCAATCACCTTCAACATCTCACCTCGATCCAACACAAATTCATCGCCAGCCCGGGGCGAGTATGCCCAGAGTACAGCCACCTTGTCGCCAGGCTGGATATCATCCTCGGAGTAATAGTCTCGGAAGAAGGACAGTTGCTCGGACTGACCACTAGTGAATCCCTCGGGGGAGGAGAATTGATGTGCAGTGCCTGAGAGAGGCGAACTTTCACTATCTAAACCGGCCAGCGCTGAGCTACTCGAAAGCGAGCCATGACGTTTACCCGTCACCGGAGGAATCCGACGAGAGAAAGCTCCCGGACTCGCCCCTCTTGCCTCGGAGTCGGTGTCGCTGTACTTTGCCGTGCTGACCATGGCCGGTGACTTCTGCGAGTGAACGGGGGAGGAGCTTGGGACCTCCCGTAACGCAGACATGCGGGCGACGCGACCGCCAGGGACTATGTTATACCCCGCGGGGCTCTCGGCTTGTTGCATTTGCTGTGAAATACCTTTGCGCTGCGGATTGGGTCGGTTCAGAACCGTACTGTCTCGGGACCTGCGGCGTCGTCGAAGACAAAGGAGGACCAAAAGTGCAGCGAGGATAGCAGCGGCTAGGATGCATCCGACCACAATACCAGCAATCTGACCTCCGGAGAGTCCGTCATGACCACTTGCTGCAGCCGCCGCAGTCACGGTTGAAGTAACGATGGGCTGTAACGTGACGGTGGAGCTTGGAATGCTGACGCCGCTACAGCGTGTCGACGCGTGCGAACTGGAGCAACAGGTGTCGGTAGAATTGGGCGAATTGGAGGCGCAGTATGTGCAGAGACCAATGGTGTTGGATGCGAAACCACAATATTCAGGTTCGTTGTCAGCCCCCTTGACACAGCTCCCCGTCAGCGAATCCGATGGATTGGAACAAATGGCAAAGTCGGAACGGATTTCGCTCATGTAAGACTTGTTGATCTGCGGGCAGAGTCGCTTGTTGACCATGATCTCTTGCTCGCTAGTGGCCATGAGCGCGCATGTTTCAGCACACAGCGGTTCTGACTGGGCGGTAGAGAGATTACAGTCCTTGATGGAGCTTTGAACGAGACCACTACAGATTGCACTCGTCGTATACTGGGCATAATAGTCATTCAGGGCGCTTTTGTTGAGACCGCCGCACCCGAGCTGATTCACATATCTGGGGTCCTCTGATCAGTCTGCGCCAAAGGACAGGATGGGAGACAGTCATGCCACATACTTGTTGGTCACATAGGTGTTAGCCACATAGTCTCTTAATGCATTATCGAATGCGGTGAGGTTGGAGACCCCGTCCAGCCACGGACTAATCACCAAGGTTGTCAGCTCATGTTGCATGTCACCAGTGGTCATGTTACTGACAAATTTGTGAATTGGTCGGAACTTATTGAGATCCTCGATTCGTTCCACGCCGGACAGGCCTTCGACTCGGACAGTGAAATGCAAGAGGCCATGACGATGTGCGAGTCCCACGCCGAAGGGTCTCCGGGTTCGGTGGTCCGCGTTGGGATGTAGCCGGCGAGTGGTGGCAGGACAGCGAATGTAGTCTACTTGGCTCACGCGCGTCGCATTTCGATTTGCAATCGTACTGCCACGGCGACTTGAAGAAATCGAAAGGATGGCCGCCCAGGCAACAATTGAGGCCTGCGAGACGTGGTGGGATTTCGTGCGAACACCGGGTTTCCGGAAGGAAAGGACTTGACTAAGAAGGAAAGAACCTCAAACGTTTGGCTCGGGCGCCAATGATGGGGGTCGGCCGTATAGCGAGCAAAGAGAGTGTGTGATCAATCGAGGGCGCGGTGGCCACGACTGACGAAGGAGTGAATGACCAATTGCTCAAGAAGCGACGGGAGAAAGTAAAGAGAGTTATGAGCTGTGTGCTGAACAAGGCTCGGATGGTCTGGGCGCGGTGGCTCCTTGGGGGGGGGAAGAGAGGTTAGAA